>JAJGRX010000789.1:1200000-1800000 GCA_025461125.1 Carex kokanica | reverse complement strand
ATATTGTCGTTATATCAGGATATACCAATATGATGGCGTTTTGGCGACCTAAGGCTGACAATTGGGTCTATGTAGGAGGGGTCCGTGGCTTGTATAGTGCTAATGCATTTTATATGGGACAATACTTCACCAATGATGAAGATACCGGCATTATGAATGTAATTGATATTGCAACAAAAAAATTGGCTTATCAAGTTGCACCACCAGAGGGCACAAACCCTCTTCTAATGGGTCACACAATTATAGTCGAGTCAGGAGGAAAGATCCTAAAGTTGTTCCATCATTCCAAGGCAGAGCCGTGCCACTTTGATATATACTGTCTTTATTTCGGTGATGGAAAAGGGAAACCTTGTTGGGTGAAAAACACTAATATCGGCGACCAAATGTTGTTTCTGCAAATTCACCGTGGGTTATCTTTCTGTGCGAGTAACTTTGCCGGATTCAAAGGGAATTGCATTTACTTCATGAAAGACAATCTATATCAATACGGGCAATATCTTTGTAGATACGACATTGGAGACGGTACAACTGAGGTGTTGCCTTGCCCTTTTGATTCACTGCAGACTTGGTTTGTGCCTAGTCTGGTGTAGCTCTCCGATATCAATTATGCATGCATTAAAAGCCAAGTAAGTTTAATTGCATATTAATTTAGCTTTTTGTTTAATTAGTTAGAAATTAAGTTCAGTTAATCTAATTGGACTGCCTTGTTAACTCTTTTGTGATCAGTGCTTTTGCAAAGTTATTTTAGTATTACAAATTTACCTACTTGTTTTCACTTATGTTGGTTTCAGGTACTGAAGAGTTAAGACCAGATTTTAGGTGTGTAAATATAGACTATTACTGCTACCACTTTGGTTAATTTCATTCCCACTCGAGGTTATTATCTTAGGATTTATTTTGATTCGAACTAATATTCTAATATGTTGAAATTTGATATCTTGTAATCATTCACCATGCTGTGTATTTATTATCATTGTATATATCTAAAGTATGACCTTGATATGTTGTATGTGGCAGTAATTACTATTATGTTATTGTTTGTGTATATAATTATTTGCATGCCAAGCACGAATATTTTGGGAATATATATACGAACACCAAAAACTTGTGGTTGTAAAATTCAAGTTCTATATAATTTTGTAGCCCCAAAATCTTAGTAAAATGAATCAGTTTTATACTAAATTATATGTTAAATAAAAGAATCATGAATAATTAAATGGGAGTTAGTTATCCACACTGCATAAATATGACTGCCCCAATATAACAAGTTGAAGTTTTTGATAAAAATTCAGAAGATATGGCTAACTAAAAGGTATATAATTGAAATTGATGCTCTGAAAAGATTGAGTACATATTAGAGATGGTAACTGAAACAAGTACCAGGTGGGTACCAGATCTTGTAGGCTACTGGTACGGTATATCAGAGGGTTTCAGGATGAGAGCGGATGAAAGACTGGAGGCCTCGTGTTTATGAAATACAGGTATTTATTGGACTTCCACAACAATTTTCAAATTTGTGTTTTCCTTTTTCTGTAGATTATGTATTCACCTTATCAGTACCTAGAATAGATATGAGTCTCAAGTTCCATTTAAGCATGTAGATTGTGCTAATTAACCCAAAGTGTTAAGTTCTAGATGCTGAGGTTTTTATAATCCAATACAGTACATGCTGGTATTAGTAAAATCTGATACAAACCAGAAACCCAAAGAATTGTTCAATTCTGATCCTGAACCTGACCAATGCAATTTATTCCTTTTCCTTTTGCAAAACATGACTAAACATCAATGCAATTTTTTTTATCCCTGGTTCTATTAAAACACAAGCAAACCAAAAAACAATTTGACCCTAAGCCAGATGTGCAGTTTGTACCATAGAAGGCAAAATCGGCCGTTCCGGAGCAGGATCGGACGGTACCGATCCGATTCAAGCCGAGTTACGTGGTTAGTGAAAATTTCGTCCAATTTCAGACGTTTCGGTCCAATTCCAGCCAAATTTCGTCCATTCCGGACCCAATTATGGCTGAAATAGACTGATTCCACTGAAACGTGAATTAAACAAACTCCAAAATTTTTTGAGCTCAGCGTGAATCGAACCTATAACCTCTAGGTAAGCAACCAAAGTCAACTACCACCACACCATACAACCTTTATTATTAGAAAACATAACTAATTTATATATAACAATTGTAATTTGTATTATATCAAAAGTGTGTTTTTAGTTGTAATGCTTGTATTATATTATATTAGTGGATTATTTGATTGTAATAATTTGTCAAAATAGAAATTGTTGACAAATTATTTTTTTATCAATTTTTTTCTATTTTTTTAGTATAAAACAAGCTTCTGGCAAAAATGTCTGATTTTCCGATCCGATTTGGCCGATTCCGACCGATTCACCCGATTTCGATTCCATGGTCAAAAGACCAATCTCGAGTCCAATTCTGATTTTTTCTTCTATGGTTTGTACATTACCCGACTCGAAACATTAATTGGCCCAATCTGATAATTTTATTCAAGGTTCTAAATAGCGTTTATAGCGTCGTAGCGGGAAGGCAAAAAAAAAAGCTATAGCGAATAGCGTCGCTATAGCGGAAGCTATAGCGAATAGCGTCGCTATAGCGGAAGCTATTCCAAATAGCGTTTTTTTTTTTACATTTCGTATATTCAATATTTGTACTAAATATCAACATTATCTAAAGTCTCATAGAACAATAAATAACACCAAAGTAATTAAGAAATTATAATATTCATATTGAACCCGTACAAAGTCCAAATTGCGGTTCAAAATATCCATAGTAATATCATAAACTATCAATTTTTCCTATTAAAAATATATTATGCATCATGATTCATGACATAATCTATTTTTTTTTTCTATTCAAATTTTAATTTCGGTTTGGACTTTTTTTCTATTCAAATTTCAATTTATATTCCCAATTTCAAATTGATTTATCTGTAGCAAGTAGCAACAAATTCAATTTCGGTTTGAGATTTTTTTTATCTTTATTTAAAACCCATATAAATTTCTTAAACAAATAAAATAAAAAAAAACCCATATTGTATAGCGCAAATAGTGGACCGCTATAGCGCTGTAGCGGCCGTAGCGCAAATAACGCATTTTGAAGTCATAGCGTAGCGTTTGGAGTCCAAAAACGCTATAGCGCGCTATTTAGAACACTGATTTTATTGGTTGTTGGGCAGCTTTCCTTTAGACGCCTTTACTCCTTAATCTATCTTGTTCTTCCCGAACAAGTTCACCTTAGTCAGGATTAACATACCTTAAAGACCTCCTTACCAATTTGCTTAATCCATGTGTTTCCTCGCCTTAAGAAAATGGCCTCCTCAAGACATTTTTTATAGATTTTTTGGACCTCACTGCCCTTCTCCTTAAGAAGCAGCTGAAGTATTGCAATTTTTAATGCTCTCTTTCTATCTCCCTCCTGCACAGAAACCAAAAAACTTTCTCCTTCTCTCTGATCTAGAGCAATGGTTCTCAAGTGAAAAACTCGTAATCTTTTGACATCCATTTTGACGGGTATTTTTTCAACCCTCTTCGTAAATGGCAAGTATGTTCGTTACTCTTTAAATGTTCGGATTTATACTAAAAAGCACCATTGATAGTGATTTTTGACAAGTTAATTGCCAATTGGTTTAATTGGTAAATTTCCAATTTCTCTTTTTGAATGACAAATACTGGTACGAATCCAGCATGAACTGCCAACGTTGATTGGTGATTCCTAATTGGGTCCGTGCCTTGTTTTTTTTTTTTTCCTTTTCGCTAAATTGAGTTTGTTCCTTTTTGTCAATTTCACATATGTGAGAATCTATAGGTGTTGGTCATTTCAAACTGGCCATATTTTATGCAATTTTTGAAAATAATTTGGAAATTCGGGAGCTCAGTCTGCTCCTGATTAAATAATTTATGGAGCACAGTCTTATAGTTCATTGCTGGAAAGTTTTTTTCCTTTGGTTTGTGCCTCAAGTGTGTTTCTATATGTGTTTGTACATGCTGTAATCTACTGGTAAGTAAATTACTGTTAAGCAAGTTAATGCAAGATACTGGTAAGTAAATTACTGGTAAGCTGAAAGTGTGTTCACTTGTAAGCAAGTTAATGCAAGTTATTGGTAAAGTGTGTTCATTGATACACCAAAATGAGGTCAAGGAATTCTTTGTTGTTGCTTCATATGACAGCATGTACTGATTGCGTCGTCTATGCAAACCAAAATATTACCAATTGAGATCTTTATTTTGTTTTTTTGGTGAATTATGGATCGAGTTGTTGAAAAAACTTGTGCAATTAGAGACAAGAAGAGTAGAGATCAAGCTAAAAAAGGATCACAATATATATTCAGTTGAAGTTAATTGTTGCTTATATTGTTGTAAAGTTTGTCGAATTTATGTTCAAAAGTTAATATTTGCTCGATTATGCTATTCTACAACTTACAAGGTATAAATTGTAAAAGTAGCTCGTCAAGTATATGTTCAGGTGGTACCTATACAATGTAAATAGCATTGCAAATATAACTTTAATTTTTGGAAAGAACACATAGAAAATTATGGTTTTTTTTATGTACGTAGAACAAAAATATTACTCTATTTAATAAAAAAAAGATCATAAGAAAACTCGGTTATTTTGTTTTGCATTAGTCAGTTCAACTTAATTTAATTTTAGTATGATATGTGCAGTGTTTTGTTTAAAATTGACAACCCAATTGTGGACCCACTTCCCCATATTAGCGAGGAAAAAAATATAAGAATATTACTCAAATATTTTGTTTAAAATATTAAGCCTTTATTCTTATTCTTAAGCCTATTACTCAAATGAACAAATTCTCTTCAACAAGAATTAAATTTTTAATGAGTGAGGCTATGGTACTTCGGCTAGTGTACTATGGCTAGTGTACTACGGCTCAATATGGTACTTTTTAAAATCCTAACGGTCGATCCGAACCGTTCAATGTGATATCCATACGAATATGTACTTGCAAACTAAATTTTATATTTTTTCGAATTTTTTTACTATTTTTTTAGATAGGTAGAATTTTCAGTGTTTTATACAAATTATGGACCATCAAAATTCTACCTATCTAAAAAAATAGTAAAAAAATTTGAAAAAATATAAAATTTAGTTTGCAAGTACATATTCATATGGATATCACATTGAACGGTTCAGATCGACCGTTAGGATTTTAAAAAGTACCATATTGAGCCGTAGTACACTAGCCATAGTACACTAGCAGAAGTACCATAGCCTCACTCATTTTTAATCCTTCACTCTTAAGGAGGTCATGACGAATAGCCTCATGAATATTGAAACAACGCTAAGTTATAATGTATTGAAACAACACAAGTTAGATTAAAAAAATTTAAATGTGGCATAAAGTTATAAAAAACATAAATGCAAACACATAATTAGGGGTGTAAACGGAGCGAATTCGGAGCGGATAATGCTAATATTAAATTCATATTCACCTTTCAATGAACATATACGAATTTGAAAATCACAGCTTTTTATTAAATAAAATAATAATAAAAAATTCAGAAAAACAATGATATTAAAAAATTATAAAAAAATAGTAAAAAAATTAAATTTTGTCTCCAAGCACATTTTAATAGGAAGATCATGTTGGAGGTTAGAATTGACTATTTTAACTTTAAAAATGAAAATATGAGTGGGAAGTAAAACACATTATTTTAACCTCCTCCTCCTCCTCGTCTTATTCTTCTTCTTCTTTATTCTATTTCTTCTTATTCTTCAGCATTTATGGTGAAATTATTTGCAAGCGACTTGGGTTCTCCCACCTCCCTATTCCTATGCTGTTACCTCCTACCCTATTATATAAGCATATATATAACCTTCACTCCTCCCTATTCCTATGCCGTAATTTTCTTCATCTAATTATATGGAAGTAGTTAAAATTATATTTTCTTCATCAAATTTCTTCTAGTCATAGAACTAACTTAACCATAACTGGAAATTAATTTCATGAAAATAACAAAAAATATAAAAAAGAGAACATACCAGAATATTTGTGCCTCTTGAGCCGTTCTTGTCTTTTGAAGAGCAACAAATCAGCCAAAACCTCCATATTTGTTTCCTCTCCTAATTCTTACCATCTAACTTCTAAAATGTAGCTAAAAGAATTACAGCTTCACTCTCTTCTAAAGAGAAGCACATGTCATGCTATTTATAAGCACATATAATCAATTTTAACCGTTGAATGAGGTAGATACAATCCTACACGAACAAAATCATCTTCACTAAATACCTAAATAACCTGATTTTAAAAACCACGCCGCATAAAACATTGCCGTGGTTTTTAAAAAGCACGAAACGTATTCCTAGCACTATACCTAACCCTACTCATTTATTGAGCATCTTATGCTCCGATCCCCGATCGATAATGTGAAGAACCTCTCCTGCAGACCACATTACCCTGTGGGAGATGTGCATAAAAAAACAAATAGAGAGAATTTATCAATTCATTACAACAAAAGAGAACTCAATTTTTTTTTGCTTAGGACACAATTAGAGACGACCCGACTGTTGGGACCAGGCGTTGGAGGACACGTACTTTGGCCACTAAACCGAATCATGACAGAATTTCTATTTGTTTCAGGCTGTAATTTAGGTTATTTAGTCATCCACAAAAGCACATTTATTAGTGTACCAGAGGAATTAATATATGGAAATAAGATTATCAGTGTATCCAAATAACAAAGATATGTTTATATAAACCTTTTATATGTCTATTTCCTTTCTAGGGTACATGGTATTAATTAGTAATCCTAATCCCTAAAGCATTTTTTTCTTCAATTAAAATAAATGTATACTAAACTTTTGTTTGTCTTTCCTTTTCCTAAACCATTCATGCTGAAATACAAGAGAGTTTGTCTGGCCACAACATAAAAATGAAGAAAGTATATGTTAGCTGCAATTGCTTTCAGGATTAATATACAAAATATTACTTCATTCAAAATTATAAAAAAAAATTTCAAACAGAACAAATGAAAATATAATAATTTTCTTAAGCATATGCCTTCATTAATCATACATACAACTGTTATTTAACCAGTACATCTGTTATTTTACTTGACAAACTTCAAATAAAAATACACAGAGTTGCAATTTATACAGTACTAAATCTCAATTTTGTTGCCAACTTTGTGTATCAGAAATTCGTATGGCGAAACAACAGTATTTGCATTAGCATGAAATTAATTTTTACAATGAAGAAACCTTTGTGAGTGCCGGCATTTACTAATTGTCATCTTAAATCTATGCGTTCGGTTATAAATTGAACTATCAGATAACCAAAAGGAAATTTTGAGAAACACATGAATAACACAAAAAATAGACAAGCATTAATTAATCTTGTTAATTCTAAATCTTGTTTTTTTTTCCAAAATATCACCATCGTTAATATTTTTCCCGTAAAAACTGTTTGCGAGACATCCTACTTTGATAAACAAAAATTGTAAATTGAACTATAAGATCCTGAAGATAACATCCTAGATTTCGTAATTTCAATTCAAACTGTGGCAAATATTTTTGTGAGTTTTCAGTTTATGTGGTAATTATATATTAGATTTTGTAGAGACAAATGATATATTAGCAGTTTATGATAATATTTTAAACTATAGAATTATGAATGAAAAATTAAAAACACCTAAAGAAGACATACCTTAAGCAAAATTCTGAAAATAGCATAGAATCTAGGCTTGGCTTAATTTTCTCCCAAATTCTTGATGCATGAGGATATATATTAATTGTGGGATCATGTGGTTCAGGTTTACTCCTTTTATAATTGTATATATAGAGATATGGTATCTATTAAATAGGCAATGTGGGACTAAGCAATATAAGAACCGATGTCACAAATCTTTTTATTTCAATCAATTGGATTTGAGATGGTATAATAGGTAAGTTATAATGAGTACAAAGTAACGTACAATGCTCCATATTTTACAATTTTTTATAAACCTACCCATACCTTAAAAAAAAACTAATATCCCTACCGATATGAAAAAGTTTTAAAACTATATATTTTTTTAGGTTTTAATCATATCTAGTTAAATCTTGTACGTACACGCTAGCTAGTCTTCTTTTTGGCAGATCAGGGATTAAGGGGTAAACAAAATCGGATGTAGAAATTAAATCCCATCTGCTATCATATAATTTTGTTAGTCGTTAAGCAATAATAGATCAAAAAATATTTTGGTGGATCCGAAGTACGAATTATCTAAAATAATATGAGGAGAAAATTTCCGTATCTTTGTTACTTTGTATCCTATTTTTTTTTTTTAATTTAATTATATTTTGTGTCAGTATTTAAATATATAAATGTTTAGTCTTGATACAAATTGGATTAGCACTTGTTAATATAAGGTTTTTATCATACTAATTCAAAATTTAAAACTAATGTAATTATAGGTTTATATTCAAACAATAAAACTTTATACTTAAGAATCAATGCCTTTTTTTTTTCTTTGTAGATCTGATGAATTTGCCTTTCTTTTCTATGGATGGCATCACCATCGCTTTATCTTACAAGAAGTGCCGCATGAATTTAGGTACTTATTATTTTATTACATTTTTGGTGAAAAATGTAATCAATATGAGTTAGGTTCAGAAAAAAGTACACAGGCATGCCAGAAACATACTCAATCTAAAAAAAGTTTGCTAATATGCAAACAAAATAAAATAAAGTATCTCAATAGTATTTTTATTGCATCAGTCATTCAAGTCACTGCACATCAATTGCCATTACCGGGGTCCCGTTCAGGAATATTAATGAATGGTTCTTCCTAGGATCCTGGGGGTGCTGCCATTAATAGGAGGTCGATCATCAGAGTTGCTACCCGAATTCCTGTGTAACATCATTCAATAAAACATTTTTTGTTACAGCACAAGTAATAATAGGGGTATCTATTTCCTTTTCAGAGGTGGTACATGTCGAACTACGAACAAAATATAGAAACAAGGAAAGAAATGCAAAAATAAGTACATGTTTGGCTGAAGCAAGTTGGTTCCCTGGTTCATTCAGATCATTGCCATTTAGAGGTACCGGATGGTTCATTGCCACCTGGTTTTACCAGTAGAAGTCGGATTTATTATGTGCACAAAAATAATAATGAAACCAAGTTGGTTCCATGGTGATGCATGTAGTCTCAAATTATTATGTCTTGGCTAACAAAATTTAGTCTGAATTTAGCTAGAATGCTAATATTTATGCACACCAACTAGATACTGAATTTGTCAAATGGTTAATCAATATAATGAGAGCTCCAAGTACTAGGCCATACACTAACTTCACCAAAATCTGGTAAGGTAACTAGTACATACTATTGAATTTTTAATTGAATTTGTTAAGTGTGCCATACACAAGCTCCAAGCACCAGTACATACTAGTAGTTGTACAGGAAATACCTGGTTTGTTAAAAATTTTAATTGAATTTTTATTTTTCTTTAAAAATTTATATACTTTAACTCCCTCGTGAAATGCTAAAGTGTGCTTGTAGTCAGTTCGACACAATTTCAAATGATAAATAAATAAGTGTTCAAATTATAATTCTGTATAATTTGATATATATTTTGGGTTGCCTGTAATCAAATATATAATCTATTGTTTTATTTGCCGTTTTACTCTATTTGAGAATTAATTAGGTTATCTGTTTAGTTTTAAATATTAATGTTATATTATATTAATATATTATTTGAGTGTAATCTTTGGTTATAATATTTCGATACATTATTTTTTTACTAGTATTTTGTTCGTGCGTTGCAACGGAGACATACCTTTTATTTTTTCAATAAAGAGTAAAACGGGTGTTTTATAAAATTAAAATAAGTTTAAATAGGATACTCAATAAATTGGATAAACTTGTGAGTTTTTGAAATTTAGAAGAGTAAATATAATATTATTAATTTTAGAGGGGGAGGTACATAATTTCGAGATTTTTTAGGGCCGAATATATACATGAAATTCCCCCTTTCCATATCCATGCAGCCACCTCGTTCAAATACAAGAAATGATGGTTTCTATGTTAAATTATAACAAATGATTTTAGTGCATAATGATGATTGTAATGCTGATTCGAAAAAAAAGGCAACAAATTATATTGTTTGATATTTTCAAATATTTGGGTGGTACTTTGCTGATTGCATACTGTTGATTTCAGTGCAACAAAAATTATAGCAAGGTGGTACCACAATGAAAATCACTTGTTTTTTTTTTTTTGTCTCAACTAATTAAAGGCTTAAAGCGATGTGTTCTGGTATGAGCTAAGTATTTGGGCCATAAGATTAATTAATAAAGCATAGCCCATTTTCCTTGGAAGAACCCACTCTACAATAATTTCATGTTCATCCAATTAAGCCCACTCAAGATATCATGGAAGGAATGTATTGAAGGGTTCATCCCATTTTCTTCCATTAATTTATTTCTCCTTGAATACTAACAAGTTCTTTTTGCAAATACTAAATAAGCAGGTTTTTTTTTTTTCAAGATTTCTTGATATTGAACTTTTCATATTTCTTTTTTCGTTTTAAAGCTTTGATTTTATTTGAAAGACATATATATAGATTTTGCACTGTATTGATCAATGAATTGCTTTTCTGCATTATTTACACCTCACAAAATCAATTTCCACGTGCAGCTTATAAATTTTTGAACTGAGTGTAATTTTTTATGAATACTATAATTTAAATTTGAATGTGTTACTTTGTCAAAAGAGACCCGCAATGGAGAAGGTTCGAATTGCAAAGGCCGGTTCTCGATCCCTGTGTGGCAGTTGGGTTCTTGCCAGATTGCCTCAGGGTGAGTCAGCTTGGTAAAGTCAGATGGACGATGAAGCGGTTGAAGAACCCAGAAGCCGATGTGTCTGCTTCATGGAGGGTAAGAATAAACTTATCCATGAACTAAAGTAGTGACACATTTTTGTAGTGTACATGATACCACTTGCATCCATGAACTTGAGTAGTTTGATATATGAATAAGACATAATCAAGCACTAGTTTGCAAAATCTTTTTACATATTTCTTAATAGAAAGTGAACATAAAAAACATCACACATTTACAAAAGCTTATCATCATTACATTCAGAATGAAAAATCAACAACATGCCAACATGGGAGTACAAGCAGAAAGTAAAATTACAGGAATGAAAGAAAGAATAAAGAAAGAAATTAAGAAAATAGCAAAGAAAAGAAGAAAAGAAAACATGCTTTTAATTAACTGGTTCAAGCAATATTTTGGTTACTAGATCCTTGGTATCAATGCCGGGCTTGCCAAATCCATCGCCAAGTTGGTAAAAGCGTTGTGCCGTGCGTGGGATATTGAAAGCAACATCGTTGATGGACTTCTCAAAAGAAGAATTACCTACAACTTCACCATTGAGTGATTTCCAGTTTTTCCAAATCAGCTCCTTTATTTCTTGTCGAGCAACAGATTCTGTGACACTTTTGTCACGCATATAACATTGAATGGATTTGTCGGTATCCCCGCGCGCTATCTCGTCCTATAATTAGAACTGTGATGAGTAATGCAAGAAAACTGTTTGAAATGCAGTGTATATGTATAATACAGTGGATGGTTCAGTCATTTCTTCTTTTTCATGAGATGGTTCAGGATCCTGGTATTAATACCAACCTCATTTTCAAATATCTTTTCAGGTTTTTCATCAAAAAAATATATCTTTTTGGGTTGTCTGAGTCATTATTATTACCTTGTTCTATCCATATTATTTTAATGCACTTACAGTGGATGTTCCTAAGTCGTCATAAAGTCGTAGGTTCGTCGATGCATATCGAAAAATGTCAGGATAACCAGTTGAGAACTGCTCTAGATCTTTAGCAGTAACATAATCGTTTATACAGTAGGCATTGGAAAGCCCTATGTGGCCTGAAATGGAGAACCATGCGTTCTCAAGGTATTCCTCCAATGTTGGTTCATATCCATTGTGGTACCACCTTGCTTCCACCAGGTACGCTTTGCATAGATCTTTCCACTGCCAAATTGTTTCAAACAATAAATGTACAATAAAAACAAGTGATTTTCACCACTGATTCCATGATTAATGCAAGTGTATGTTTCAGTCAGCCTTCATTTTCATTATATTTTTTAATGATCAGATGGTAACCAAATTGTGCAGAAAGAAATAACTGTAAACTGTATTAATTAATTAATTAATTACCGCTCGCCTTAGATACGGGATAACATAAAGCCCTTTTTCTTTTAAGACTTTATTACCCTGATCTTCGACAGTATTAAAGAGAGCTAAAATGCACATCCGAAAGTTTTCGGGAAGTCCCTCTGTAGCAGTGACATCCCATCTTCAAAAGAAAATCATGATTAATAATTGAAATAGCCTATATATTATTCAGAATGAATCAAAATACAAGTTACACCCGTAAAGCACTTACTGTTCGATGGCGTTAGTAAAGACCTCAAGTTCATCCAATGACCCATAAACATCATAGATATCATCAAGTGTTGTAATCAGGCAGTTTGCCTGTGCCATTGCTATTCTGTAACTTGAATTCTCTAGCTGATCAGAAGCATAGCCTTCACCCCACAAGAAGTTCTCAACGAGCCTGTCGCGAATAAATGGTAGTTTTTCATAAAGCCCCAAGTCAGTCCACCATCTGGACAAAGGATAAGTAAAAGGAAATTTAAAAAGATACGTACAAATAAAGCTTTCTCAAAGTAAACACGTGAATACTTCGCCTTTTTTTGAATCATAGAATTGTCATTTCCTTATTTATTGAATTATTTTATTTATAATTATTGATATGTACCTTGATACTTGCTTTAGTTCTTTCTTGTACAAGTTTTGAATTAAATTAAAATCCAAAACAGACAGTTCCCTCAGTGCAGGTCTGCTATGCTCGTCTATCTTGTATTGCTCGATAAACCAGCGATTGTGCAGTCTTTTTATTCTCCAATTCAGAGGGAGCTCCAGTGCATGGGCAACTTGTTCTTTTAGCCTTGAATTATCATACTTAGAGCACTCCAAAAATTTTGTTAGGTGTTTGGTTGTGAAGTGCCTGGCCATCTCCAATGCCTCTTCTCCTTCTTTCGCGTGAAAAGAAGCCTGGTACAAACTGATCATCTCTTTAATGTCTGATAGCTTTGCTTTGCAGTTTCCTTTGTCGTTGAAGTAACTATTGAATATATCTGCTCAAAGTTTTTGTGTACTTGTGACATCAGCCACATATTTTCAAATTAAAGTAAATATTAAAAAATGAGGATCAACATTTAGTCTAGTGATTAAGGCAATAATACATATTTCTTGTGAATATTCAAAGTTGAAAGGCTTGACTTCCATATTTTTAACTTAAAAAAAAATTTAAAACACCAAAATTATGTAAAACTGATCATATATCCTCCAGTATAAATCCAATTTCCATCTTTAAAGTGAAAATGTTATAATTTTATTTGGAACCATACTCAAACATACAATGTTATAGTTTTGGCGTGAACTTCGCTTTCTCAAAGAGTTCTAATATATAAATTTATTTTCTTTTTTAAATGTTTGTGGGAGGATATAAAGAAAGGCCAGTTCTCCATATTTTGCAACTCTAACAGCAACTCATATATATAAAGAAAATAACTAACAACAACTTAATTATTAATGTGTTTCCAATATTATCTCTATTAAAACTATTAAGAACATGGAGTCCGCCTTCCAAAGCTGATAATTCATTTAAAATTGAATCACTAATTGTCAAAGTGAAATATAGAATAGTTGACAACTGAATCTTATCTTACGAATATATAAAGATACAAAAATATATACCTTCCTGTACACTAAATCCATGCATCCTCAACAATCTGAAAAGAAGTGATACTTCATAAAGGTTATCAAGCATTGCAGATGGAGAAATATGATCCATTGATTCATGGATGTTACTAATCACGCAGTTTATCTCGTCCTTGAAATGATATGCGACTCCGAGCTGTTGTAAGGCATCAACAAGCTCTAATTTATCCCTGAGCAACTCTTCCTTGTAAATCATTTGACTCACCTCTTTCTTGAGCTTGCTTACTATTTCCTTGTTTTTACCCTCCTTCATGTACAGAAACAAAAACAAACAGAATGTGTGTCATTTATCTAGTTAGCTTATTAATGATTGTACATGTGTCATGTGTGTGTGTGTGCATTGAACTTCATGAACGGTTTCCTTACTGGTATGTTTATTTGCTTACATGTTCGTCTCCAGTATCTAACGACTGTATGAAGTTATCATTCCATATGGTCGGTGGATAGTGTCCCGACCGCCACTGGAGACTGTAAATTTGCGTAAATACGGAACCGACATGAAAGCACTCTCATTTGTGTCTGGCGAACCGGGATGAAAGATGGAACTGCTAAGCATAGAGCCATTTATATATGCAAGGAGATGTAATTAGATTAATTTCAGATTGCTACTTTGCTAGACTCCTCTTCCATTTATAGATATAGCCTCTGATTACTGAACAACTCTCCTACACATGGTCCACCAGGATCGTACTAGCTATATTAGGATTTAGGAACAAAAGATTTGATAATGACAGAAGCCATGCACCAAAATGTCATTGATTTCCTTTTTAATTTTTAAAAAAACTTTTGTCGCCCTAGTTAACATCCCCACGTCAGACAATTGGAAACATGTACGTGCAATCTGATTACGTAACAACTCACTTACCCGTGGCAATACAAGTCAATCAGACTATATATATATAGAGTGAGGCTATGTTACTATGCATAGCACGGTTGGGTCCGTGCTATGGCTCAATATTTGAATTTTTAAAATCCTAACAGTCCATCCAAACCGTTCAACATGATTATAAAATGAATATGTACTTGCAAATCAAATTTTACATTTTTTTGAATTTTTTTACTATTTTTTTAGATAGGTAGAAAATCACTTGATCTGAAAATTTTGAACCATCCAAAAACAGTTATTTTCTACCTAACTAAAAAAATAGTAAAAAAATTCGAAAAAATGTAAAATTTGGTTTGCAAGTACATATTCATTTTATAATCATGTTGAACGGTTCGGATGGACCGTTAGGATTTTGAAAACTCAAATATTGAGCCGTAGCACGGACCAATCCGTGCTATGCATAGTACCATAGCCTCACTCATATATATATATAGGAAAATGCTAATATGCTACGTGTAACATAGAGGGTCTCCGTGCTACGGCTTAATATTTGAGTTTTCAAAATCCTAACAGTCGATCTGAACTGTTCAACATGATCTCCATATGAATATGTACTTGCAAATGAAATTTTACATTTTTTAGAATTTTTTTTACTATTTTTTTAGATAGGTATAAAATTACTTGATCTGAAAATTCTGTACCATTCAGATCAAGTGATTTTCTACCTATCTAAAAAAATAGTAAAAAAATTCTAAAAAATGTAAATTTTGATTTGCAAGTACATATTCATATGAAAATCATGTTGAATGGTTTGGATCGACCGTTAGAATTTTGAAAACTCAAATATTGGGCCGTAGCACGGAGGCCCTCATTGCTACACGTAGCACCGTAGCCAACTCCTATATGAGAAGGGATCCAATTACACCTTTTTTGGTGACACATCATGACACCGGTTTTTATATAGGTCAATTTTGCGATTTCAAAATCCAAACAGTCGATCCGAACCGTTCAACATGATCACCATATTAAAATGTGCTTGGAGATCAAATTTTACATTTTTTTGAATTTTTTTACTATTTATTAAGATGGTTACAAAATCGCTGTTTTTCAATGGTCTGAAAACAACGATTTTTGTAACCATCTTAATAAATAGGAAAAAAATTCAAAAAAATGTAAAATTTGATCTCCAAGCACATTTTAATATATCCATCATGTTGAACATTTGAATCGACTATTTGGACTTTGAAAATGATAGGTGTCAAAGTGTGTCACCAAAAAAGGTGTAATTGGATCCCTCCTCCTCCTATATATATATATATTTTGTGTAGAAGACTATATACAAATGGTCTCCATCAGTACGAAATCCATCTTTGTAAATATATATAGAGACTATATATATATTTAGAAAGATGGATTTCGTATTGATGGAGACCATGCACCTACATGTAATTGATTATCTTTTTTTGAAATGACTCTCCCCCAAGTAAACATCTCAACCATTGCTTACAGGCCTCAGTAATACACACAAAAAAATATTATAATAAGAAACACATATTGTTGGATATAAATTTTCTTCTATTATAAAGGAGAGTACAAGAAATTAATTTATATATGTTTGGTTTCTCACTCTCACACATAAGCCTTGTTGACAATTTATACTACTCTATGGCGGTTAGACAATTATATATAATACATCATATACAAATATCTAGAAGCTTTAAAATATAGACTATTACAAAAGAGATTTCAAGTATTCCATTTTGATATGCACCTCCAAGATAATGCACCAAGATAGTGCTGACTTCAACACATATCACCCCGTCCGAATTTTTTTTTGTTACCATATTCTAAAAATAAATAAATATAATTGACTGATTATTTTTTTAAATCAATGTTACCGGGGGTGCAGATTTAATGTGCACCTGCTTAGGGTGCGGCGCACAATAAATCTGCTCCCTTGGTATTCTATATATATATACCCGGATGAGGAGAGAGAGAGAGAGTCACTAACTTCATTTCTGGCAGGGACACATATTCATCTATCTCAGGTAAGTTTTATTCTCTTTTTAATTTAAATTTAGTAGGTTTAAGTTTAGGTTAAGCTTTAAGTTTAGAGTTTAGGATTTATAATTTTGTGAAATTTTGACAAAAATTATATCAAATTGAATTCAAATTATTGGGTTTCAAATTCTACCCAAATGGTTCGTAAATTGTACCAATTTTTTTCCTGCTAGTGTTAAAATTGTACTCACAGTTTTGTGAACAAATAGTACCAAATTCTACCATAATGGTTGGTAAATTGTACCAAAAGTGTCAACATTTTACCAAAATAGTAGCAAAAATTGTACCAACTTTTAATTGCCTAGCTAATGTTGAAATTGTACTAACGGTTTTGTGAACCAATAGGACCAATTAAATTCCACCCGAATTTCAATTCGTAAATTGTACCAAAAGTGCTCAAATTGTACCAAAATGGTGGTAAAAATTGATTTTTTTGAACCAATAGTACCAAATTCTACTAGAATGCTTCGTAAATTGGATCAATTAAAAGTGCCCAACTTGTACAAAAATGGTTCGTAAATTGTACCAAAAGTGCCCAACTTGTACTAAAATGGTTCGTAAATACCAAATTTCCCGAAGTAATGCCAAATTGTACTAAAGTCTTGGCAATATATTGCCGAAAATGAATGTCAATTTTTTTGGTAGGTTAGTGGCTTTAAATGCCAACTAATAATTTCATTAATAAAAAATGTATTTACAACGAGTCAAATGACTCTAATTTCTAAATCTAAACTCGTGTATTCTCATTAATTTATCTAAACTACTCTCACTATCTTAAACACTCTAATACATCATTCCTTAACCCTCTTCACGATTGGATTCGTTTTCGTCCGATCGCCGCCACGCTCCGACGGCCGGATTTACTCACTGTCGCACTTCGGCGGTCCGATGTACTCACCGCGGCGCTCCGACGGCCGGATCTACTCACTGCGGCGCTCCGACGATCGGATCTACTCATTGCGGTGCTTTGACGGTAGGATCAACTCACCGCCTCGCTCCAATCGAGATGGGTAGAGACTCTACGCTCTAATCTCCGACAATACCACGCTCTCGGCTCCGATCGGCTACGCTCGGCTCGGCTCCCTCCTCTCTCTCATTCTCTTTTCCGGTCAAGGAGGTAGAGATGAGAGAGAGGGGAGTATACCAGTGTGTCGGATTGAGGCCTAGAAAAAATGAGAGGGATGAAATGGAGGGGTAGAGAAAGGGGGCGGCTAGGTTGCTGGATCTCCCTTTTTTTTTTTATCTCTGGGCGAAAGAGCGAAATTTTTCGCGGCTAGGGTTATGTATCTTAATTATCTATAGCAGAGTTGGTCCACATAGTTCTTGTCTGGTTGTATAGTTTTCAAATGATTCCATCGAAATTAAAAATGAAAGTAGAATTAGCTCCAGAAATTATTTAATTACTTAGTTGCATGTAAAATATATGTATTGTATTATTCTTTACCATTAAATTTTGGCTTGACTGCGTTATAAGGTACCAATTGTGCCTATTTACAAGCAAAGATATAACTTGAATACAATTTGTCGGGTACAAGCAAACATATATAGTTGTAAGAATAATATATAGACGCTTGTTACGACCTCTTACAAGAAAACACATATATACCCAAACTCTCTGAAAACACTTAATTACTAATTATACAAAACAAAGATAAATATGTTAATGTATAAAAAACATCAAATTGAAGAAAACATGTACTAATTATAAACCCAAACTATTCTAACGAGTAGCATGTGCATTTCTTCCTCTTTCGATTACCGTGCTAATAATTGCTATAGCAAATCCAGTACCAAATCCCAATCCAATGAAAAGGCACAAGAAAACAATTGCCGTCATTTTCTTAGCAGTTTTTGTGGGAGGAAAGGTTGAATTGTTTCCGGTGCACAACATAGATAATGGAAAACCGCATTGTTACACCAAAAGGTATAATACAAAGTTTCAGTACAGTAAACTGTACCTTTTAAACCTTAAATACACTCTCGGTTCAGACTGCAAGTGCACAGTCCTATCGTATAGTATATTGTCGGGTATCGATAACAATGATGGTTTGACAATTACCGGATTTCACTTAAACTACAGAGATTCTAGAAGTCTGCAAAGGTTGATTTTGAGGTATTACGTGTCCTATCAGTTCAATAACAGAATTCAAAACAATAAAGTAAACTTTGATTTTGTTTTAATATAATTAAAAAGGGGTTCCTAGGGTTTCTGATTTCATCTCAGCTCAGCCTCAAGGTGCCCGGTCCGTGCACTTTCATGCACGGGCCGTGTGTAATGTACACGGGCCGTGTACTCTCATACACGGTCCGTGTGGCCCTCGAGTTGATACAGCAGCTACTGGTTTCTGTGTTGTTTCCTGTGCAGGGTTCTATTGGCCGAACCAAAGTACCTAGACCTCAACTCTCGCATGTTGGCTTAATTACTTGGTACGAAACTCAATTTCTTCCCTCTTAGGGTTCTCAAACCTCAACTTTCGCTTGTTGGCTTAATTATCCTAAGTTACTTGTTGGTTTACTAAAGATCTCCTCGATCTCTCGACACGAGGAAAGGTTCACCTCTCGGCTACTACTTGGTTTTACCTCTCGGTTCACAAACCTATCTCAAATACTTAGTTTGGTCGAGTGAATATCAAAGTTATACAATTTCCATCTAGATGAGGCCTTTCATCTAACGGATCAACAATTCAATTCAAACAATTTCTACTAAGCAATAAAATACTACACAATCAAGCAAGCACAAGATTCAACACAAATTCCAAATAACTAGCAAGTAAAACTAAGCATTCGACTACATCATAACCCTAGAAACAGAAAAGTCTACTCAAACATAGTCAAAAAGCAAAATAAACAAGTAGCAATAAGAAAGTTCATGACAAAACTCGAAGAAAAATGAAGATTCGTTGCAAAACTCGCGTTTTTCTCCTCCCTTCTTCTCCAAGCTAAGTTTTTCTCCCAAGAGCCAGCCGTCCTTCTTAGGTCTGCAATCCCCCCTTTTAATACCCAAAATTGTGTCTTAAAGCCTTTCCTTTTCGACCTCCCCAGTTGGCATCTGTTTCCATCGCCAGTCTGGATTTCCGAATTTTCTGTGTACGACCGCACACAAATGTGTACGGACCGTATGCCTGTGCTTTTGTGTTGTAGAGATTTAGCCTCCTGCGTGAAACTCTCTGTGTGGTTGGGCAGTTAAGGTACAGTCCGCACACAAACGTGTACGGGCCGTATGGAAGTGTGTCGAATCGAGAATTTTCCTTGTTTTCGCTCGTTTCCTGCAAATCAATAAATAAAGCATAGCAGTACCACATTCTATTGATATTTAAATGAAATGTTCACAATTTTAGGCTTTTAGGCACAGGTTTACATGAAAATTGGGGTCGAAATATAGGCAAAATAGAGAGATATCATGCATAATCCTGGGTTCCCTTCACAAGATGAATTGTCAAATGGTAGAAATTGGTGAGATTGCGGGATTCTCCCGACCAGATGGTTAAATTAGAGATTCAAGATGGATAGAATATTCAGGGAGATTAATTCTTGTGGAATCTGAATCTCTCTAGAGAGTTGGTTCCAAGAAAGGTCCAGTGACTCGATTTGCGTCAAACGTTCAAGTTGATTCGGAATGGATCCAGTAAAAGAATTATGTGACAGGTTTAGTGCTTTTATTCCTTTGAGCTCTCCAATCATCTCAGGAATATCACCAGTGAATCTATTTGTTGATAAATCAATCGAAATCCTTAAATTAGGCAAGTTATTCTCTAGTGTCATTTGTGCCCCTTTATCAATGATAGTAACAGAGATCCCACAATTTTTAAAAAGAGACTCTACATGATAAAAATATGTAGTGTGTACAAAAAGGCCTTCACCAAGAACTGCATCCGAGGATAAATTCTGCATGGACTTGAAATTATTGAACCAGAGTGGTGGTAAACTTCCATTGTAAGTTGTTTGAAGCTAAATCTATCATTCTTAACAATTGGAAAGAATAATTCATTTTTCCTAATTTTGAAGGAAGGTCTAGTGTACTATAGAATCTATTGGACCTTAGAACAATGACTTGGAGATCTGGAAGCTTCCCTAGTGAAAAACGGGAAAGTGCCACCTATGTGGTTGTTCCCTATGCCAAGGAGTGCCAAATCTTTACACCTTGTTAAAGATCTAGGAAATTTGCCTTCAAGATTGTTGTTGTTCAAATCCAATATGACGAGTGCACAAGACCTGCTTATGAGATGAGATAATATTCCAGATAATTTGTTTCCTCTTAAATTCAGGATCCGCATGCTTGGTCTGCCTATGGTGCATGAAGGAATCGATCCACTCAATTTGTTGTACGATAGATCCAGCACGATAAGACTTAGTTCACAAATGGAATATGGGATTTCTCCCATTAGCATATTCCTAGATAAACTGAGAAATCTAGTTTGCTCCAAATAGAGTTTATAGTTGGATGGGATTTCTGAGATTCATTGTTTGAATAGTCCAAAATCTTGGCACCCACAATTGGGATCGCCCCTTTTAGCTTGTTAAAACTAAAATCAACTTTGTAAAACGATGCACAAGAATGCAAAGAACATGGAGGAACATCTTCTACACTAGTAAACATGTTGTACGAAAGGTTTAGTATTCCCTTGGAAGTGAACCTCTTCAATATCTACCTTGGTATAACTCCGTGCAACCAGTTTTTTGAGAGATCAACATAACCCAAGTCACCTACATATCTTAGTAATTGAGGTATTTGACTGAGGTTGCACGATGCTAAATCAAAATCTCTGATTTGTGGAAATGCTAATGGCAGTTGTTCATCTTCCATCTTTCAACAAATTACCCACTACTACAGAACTGCAGTCTTATATCAGTTAAAAACGAAATCTGCTAACGGATTCTATATCGCTAGAGACCAACAAGATAGAAGAGCCTATAATTCTTCCAACAGTTATGTGCCGATGGAAGATATATATTATTATATCGGTATGAAATCTATTCCCAACAGAAGAAAACTTGTATATTCTATCCGTAGTGGATAACATACTGATAGATTAAAAGACACTTCTCCTACCGCTCATATGTATATGCAAGTATCTGTTTTTTTTTTTTTAAGTATTGAAGGTGAATTTCCTTGCAACAAATATAAACAAGAAGTTTTTATGTAGATAAAAGAAAAAAATTATGATGAAAAAAATCAAACTTATAACAAATGCCTATCAATTTAATAAAAAATAACAAGTTTCAAGTGGAGGAAACAAAAAATTCTGACTAAAAGATAAAAAAAATAAAAATTATTGAAGAACTCACCTGTGAAATAAAATAGTAGTTTTCTGGACAAGAATCAGAATCACCTTTCTTCACAAATTCACTCGATGTATCACCAATACAAGGCTACTTGACCATTCTCTCCACTTATATATATAGGCCTTTTCAATTCATTTTTGGTAAACTTTTAATAAAAATACTATAGCCAACTTTAAGAGGATGGAAAATAGCAATTTTTTCCGAAATTAACTTGTCATACAAAAAATAATCACATAACAAATTGAGAATGACCACAAAATGCTCTAATTTTTGTCCTAACCCTATTTTATCAATTGACTTGCCCAAATAAGGTAAACAAAAAATGGTATGTGACAATAGCTAGCTGTGTTGACAAGTTTTGTTAAATCTATGAAAAGTAAAGATAAAAATGCTCTCGAAACTAATGTCTTATTGTTTGAGAAAATATAATTCTTCCTCACAATTCTCTCTGTGGCTAATTTTTCGGCTAAGTTTTGCATCTTGTTGGCCAAAGATTTTAAGTTTCTTTCTCACAACTCGTCTATAAATATGAGGCCTCTCCAATGGAATGGTTTAAATTTTCTAAACCTACCAATGCATCATTTATTCCAATGAATATTCCTTTAATTTTCTGGTTAGCATAATACATTTTCTCGAAGAAATTACAAGCAAGGGATTTTGTTCTTCATTTTCTAAATGAATTTAGTTCTTTGTCAGGCACTAAAAAATTAACCTAATTGAAATTTTTCCTCAAACAATCGGTTTTCGGTCTATTAATGTTGGGCATCTTTCTTGTTGTATTTTAGTAGGAGTGTTAATGAAACATTGTTATGTGTTTAATTATTTCATTAGTATTAATTATATTTGATAAGAAAAAATTGAATAAGATTTTTTTTCATTAACTTATTAGGTAAGGATACATTTAAGAAAAAAAATAAAAACATAAATTTCTTAATATAGATGTTTCGTTGACCTAATTGAATTTTATTGCTAATTTCTATCTATAAGCTACTAGTTTTGATAGACCGTTATTAATTTGCTTCAAGGTAAAATTATAAATTACGCGTAGTACGCTAGACTTCTCTTTTCATAAGCAATCTATGTGCTTGTGAATAATGTGAACGATGGATTTGATTTCTCTTTATGATTGCATGTGCTACCAGTGGAAATAATTGAAGGACTAGTCATTTTTTAGTTCCTTCCTTAAAACCACTATTAAATTTGAGTTGATTTCAAAGACATGTAATCTTTTTCAAACAATTTAAAACTTATAATAAACAATCCTATAGTAATTCTCCGAGAAATGGAAAAGTTTTGGGAGGTGCAAAAAAGAAATTAGTAATTAATGATGTTATTTAGGAGCTCTTAATCAAAATTTCGAGAGGAGAAAATAATTAAGTGCAGTTTCTTAACAGATTTACTTTATTTTATTAATTTAGTCTCAATTAATGACATAATTTTCTTCCTTGGATTGATACTAGCTAGTGTTATGTTCGGGTAACTTTGTGAAATTATATGATGAGAGATGGTATGATATGTAAAATTGATATTGAAGTTTCAAAAATACCAACCGATATGATTAATCATATTTGAAACCTGAAAACTTGTACAAACTAAACAAAAAAGACCAAGTGACATTATTTTCTCCTCATTTATTCTCGCATATATAAGCAAACAGGAATGCAAAATTATCTAAACAAACATAAATATTATAATCCTAAGAGGCACAAGGAAAACACAATATGCTGATTAAACATAAAAAGAAGACCATTTTTCTCTTCCCAAACTCCTACACAACCAAAGAAGATAATGGTGCACAACAAGTGTTAGAAGGATTTACATCTGCCATTTAAATCCCCCAAAGACAAAAAAATGGCCATCGACCCGTAGAACACAGGCATAGTAATTCTCCTCCAAGCTTACTGTTGCGATGGACCAGATATAATTCTTATTACGATCGTACACTACAAGGTTTCCATCAGTCTGCATAATCAAGTAGCAACCGGTACCTTTGCCGCTAGTTTGAGAACTCCATGTTTCGGAGCGGTCGTCATAGAGAACCAGATTGCAGTCGTCCTTCATTAAAAGTGTGAAGCGACCATTTTGGAGGTATTGACCTTCTGTTAATCGATCATAGGATAACAATGCATTGCCTTTACTATTGTATTCCGGAAAGAAAACTGTGTCAGATAAATAGCCCGATTTGGCAGTTGGAAGGATTAGAAGACTGATTAGGAGGAAAGCAAAAGAGGACATTGTATTATTGTTCCTCTGTCGAATTGATATTTTGAGTTCCATTATGATGCAAGGGTTCTCTTTTTATAAGCAGTCTGTCATTTTAGATCCACATAGTTTAAGGACTGCAAAGTCGTTTTATAAAACAATATCACTCGTAAATATCTAATTGGAAGAAATAATATCACATGGCTTCAAAGCATCTTTCCTTAAAAAAAAAAAAACATTGTTTGATCCGCAAAATAAAAAAAATAGATGAAAGCATCTTTCCTACAAATGGGAAAACAAAAACAAGCTTAATTGACCCGCAAAATCCTCATCTGACCACGAGATAATAGAAATTCATGATACATATTTCATGTATACATGGAGGAAAACGAACTATTGGAGAAACATAAAATTTAAAAATGATAAAAAGTTCTGTTAATCTTTTTTTTTTTTCATTGAAAGGGAACACTTGACAATGATTATCTTTACAATCTTGAAAATAACTTTTTCAAATCAATTCAAATAACTTTTTCAAATCAATCTTGAAAACAAAAACATGCCTGACCCGCAAAATCCTCATCTGACCACGAGATATACAAATTCATGATACATATTTAATGTACATCGAGGAAAACTAACTCTTGGATAGTTATTTATAGGGAATTATTTGCATTAAAACAAATATTTCAGAAATTATTTACAACATTGACAATAGTTATTTTTTTAGTAAAGATTGGAGGTCAAGCCACGGATCTATTAAATAATCCACAAAGGATTGTTCCATCTGGGTTTCGAACCTGCGACCTTCTACACGGACAGTATTGCCTTTGTCACTAGATCAAAGGCTGGTTCTTTTGATAATAGTTATTTGCAGTGATATATCAATAGTTATTTGTATTGGACATTTGAAGAAATATTTCAGAAATTATTTGCAGGGAATCCATTAGCACAACTTTCAACAAAAATATAAAAAATACCCCCCCCCCCAATAAATGGAAATAAATCTACTGTGATTCTAAAAGAAATGCAGGATCCTGCAATTCTAAATCCACCCCTTCATTTTTTGGAATGCACGAATCTCAAAATCACTTATTTTTTATGCACGGATATCCAAACAGATTAATGAATAGATTTGCACGAATCCATTAGCACATTCTAACTACCTGGGACCACATTCTAACTCCCTTATTAGAACCACCTTTTAGAAATATCACTAACGAATTTACAACTGGTACGCCGCAAGTATCAATATACAACATATCAAGTATTTATACCTGACATACAAAGTATTTCTAAAAAAATGAACATCTTAACTCTTTTTTTTTTACCAATCTTATCACCCACCACTTTTACATGTTTTTAGAGGTGAGTTTTTCTTTTTTCTATTCAATCTCATCCATATTTCTCATGATCTGTAATTAAAGTTTACAAATCTAAAATCTCAAAAGAGGACATTGTATTATTGTTCCACTGTCGAATTGATATTTTGAGATCCATTATGATGCAAGGGTTCTCTTTTTATAAGCAGTCTGTCATTGTAGATCCAGATAGTACCACATGATCACTCCTAAATATCACTTCAAAAACATGATCACTCCTAAATATCTAATTGGAAGAAATAATATCACATGGCTTCAAAGCATCGTTCCTTAAAAAAAAAACATTGTTTGACCCGCAAAATAAAAAAACAATAGATGAAAGGATCTTTCCTACTAATGGGAAAACAAAAACAATCTTAATTGACCCGCAAAATCCTCATCTGAGCACGAGATAATACAAATTGATGATACATATTTAATGTACACGGAGGAAAATGAACTCTTGGAGAAAGCACAAAATTTAAAAATGATAAAAACAGTATTTGCTTTATCCTTCTTTTTTTATTTTTCATTGAAAGGGAACACTTGACAATGATTATCTTCACAATCTTGAAAATAAATTTTTCAAATCAATTCAAATAAAGTTGAGTATTAAATAATTAGATATATAGGTTTGTATTGGACATATAGATAGTTATTTATAGAGAATTATTTTCATTAAAACAAATATTTCAGAAATTACTTGTAACATTGACAATAGTTACTTTCAGGGATATATCATGAGTTATTTGTATTGGACAGTTGAAGAAATATTTCTGAAATTATTAGCAGGGAATCATTCAAAATAAATTTAAACAAAAATATCAAAAAAAAAAAAGTAGGAAGCTGAAAATAGTTCCCCTAGGTAAATCCCCAAACATCCCCCAAAGTCGAACTATCTGGTACCACATTCTAACTACCTTATCAGAACCAACTTTTTGAAAGATGACTAACGAATTTACAACTGGTGCGAGCAAGTATGAATACCTATGCTCGTAAATATTAATATACAACATATCAAGTATTTATATCTGACATACAAAGTATTTCTAAAAAAAATTGGACATCTTAACTCTTCTCTTTTATCTCTCTCATCACCAACCGCTTTTACACATTTTTAGAGGTGAGTTTTTTTTCTCAATTCAATCTCGCCCATATTTTTGATGATCTGCATTGAATTTAGCGAATGTAAAGCCACAAAAGTCTTCGGCATGCAAGTATTTATACCACGTCGTGAAAGTATTCACTATTAAGAAAATGAGATCTTCTATCACCCATTTTCTAACAGTTTAGAACGATCTTGGTCTCAAGCAGAAAAACTAAATGAATTGTGGTAAGTTAGTAAATAAGTTGGAAGATTATTCTATCGGTTGTTGAGGGCGCAGCCGATAGGAGATGGGCACAAAATAATTCTTTTTGTCACTGGGAGAGTACCGATAGAAGCTATTGAACTTATTATAGTGGTATTATTATCCTAACCTATATAATTATTTAATGTTCTTCTCATATAGGTTAATATATTGGCATCGATACAAGCAAAACAAACTTGTTTTGTTGGTTGTGTTTTGAACCGTTAGAATTTATAGACTTTAATTTCGCGCCTCCTCACCGGAGCCTGGAGGTCTTTAGTTTTCAATTTGTAGGTTGTTTATGTCAAATTAATACGGAATATATTACTTGAATTATGGATATGTAAGTTTAATGTTGAATATTTTCATAAGTATGTTGCTTATGTTGAATGTTGTATTAATATTTCTTGACTTATATATGTATATCATGTATATATGTTCAGTAACAAATTCATCCAAGTACCTAATCTACTTTTATCGGTTAAGAGGATCCAGCCGATAAAAAAATCAATTGGATTTTGCCTAGGGTTTCATACCTGTTTATGTTTCTTCTATCGGTTAAAATTTTCTTCCAATATAATAATTCCATATTTCGCGCCATTTCATTGTCCTGCCTTTAATTCTCACCTCCTCCCTGTCAAAACAAATGAATATATGTGTTTTCTCTCCTCCGTGCCTTTACATCTACCCTGTCTTCAATTCACACATATCCCCGTTAAATCAATTAAATTTATCTTCTATATTTTCTTCCTATTTATTCACATCCATTTTGTCTCTTCACACTTTTGATAATCTCTCTCTGTTAGGGTTTAGACGCTGTTTTGCTCTATCTTTTTCTCTTCTACTCTTGATAATCTCTCAATCTCCCTCATCACTTTGTGGATCGTGAGACCAATCGACCTATAGGTAGGGTATAATCAAAGAAAGGAGCAAAATCTGCTAACATTTATTTTTTAGAGTTGTTCCTCAGCTGACCTCTTTGAGATCGGTTGGGTTTTTCTTACGGGAATAATTGAAGGAGTATAGTCATTTTTTAGTTCCTTCGTTGAAAAAGAAATTAGTAATTAATGATGTTATTTAAGAGCTCTTAAGCAAAATTTCGAGAGGAGAAAATAAGTGCAGTTTCTTAACAAATTTACTTGATTTTATTAGTTTAATCTCAATTAATGACATAATTTTCTTGCTTAATTGGATTGATGCTAGCTAGTGTTATGTTCTGGCAACTTTGCGAAATTATATCATGGCACATCTGTCGTCTTCCTGAGAGATGGTATCGTATGTACAATTAATTGATATTAAAGTTTCAAAAATAGCAACCAATATGATTAATCATATTTGAAGCTAAAAAATTGTACAATCTAAAGACCAATTGACATTATTTCTCCTCATTTATTCTTGCATATATAAGCAAACACGAATGCAAAATGCAGATACAAATACAATCATGCACAAACATATATATTTCAATCCAATGAGGCACAAGGAAAACACAATATTCTGATTAAACCAGACGAACGCTTACATAGAAAGAAAACCCCATAAAAAGAAAACCATTTTTCTCCTCCCAAGCTCCCACACACAAACAAAGAAGATAATCGTGCACAACATGTGTCAAAGGAACTAAATCTGCCATTTAGTTTCCCCATAGATCACAACATGGCCATCCTTCCGTAGAACAGCGGCATATGAGCTCTCATCCAAGCTTACTGTTGCGATTGACCAGATAAAATTGCCATTACCATCATACACTACAAGGTTTCCATCATTCTGCATAGTCCAGTAGCAACCGGTTGCGATTGACCAGATGTATTCGCTACCCAGAAAACAATACATCATTGAACATGTTGTCAAACTCGAATATGTCTAAGGAAGGTGGAAGTATTAGAAGACTGATAATTAGGAGGAAAGCAAAAGAGGACATTGTATTATTGTTCCTGTCGAATTGATATTTTGTGTTCCATTATGATGCAACGGTTCTCTTTTTATAAGGACTGCAAAGTCGTTGTTTAATTTGTTTAATTAACAAAATTAGTATCGGTAATTTCCTAGAAGAAAAAATAAACACCGCAGTAAAAAAAGTAATTTTAGATTCAGGTTTTTTTTCTGAATTTTTCATCCCAAAATCATACAGATTTAATGAAACACTTTCAATTGCTATTTTTGATCGGAACGAAAAGATTTACTGGAAATTATCAAAACTCGGAGTAATTATTAATAATGTCTTTGCTCGGCATATATACACCAAGTTCATATATATAAAATAATACATGATCACTCCTAAATATCTAAATGGAAGAAAAAATATCACATGGCTTCAAAGCATCTTTCCTTACAATAGGAAAACATAAACATGCTTGACCCGCAAAATCCTCATCTGACCACGAGATAATTCAATTTCATGATACATATTTAATGTACATGGAGGAAAACGAACTCTTGGAGAAACACAAAATTTAAAAATGATAAAAATTATTTTTCTTCACCCTTTGTTTTTATTTTTCATTGAAAGGGAACACTTGACAATGATTAATTATTTTTACAATCTTGAAAATAATTTTTTGAAATCAATTCAAATAATGTTGAAAGTTAAATAATTAAATTTATAGGTTTGTATTGGACATATAGATAGTTATTTATATGGAATTATTTGCATTAAAACAAATATTTCAGAAATTATTTACAACAATGACAATAGTTATTTGCAGGGATATATCAGTAGTTATTTGTATTGGACATTTGAAGAAATATTTCAGAAATTATTTGCAGAGAAATTTAACATAACTTACAACAAAAATATAAAAAAAAAAAAATTAGGAAGCTGAAAACAGTCCCCTTAGGTATATACCCAAACGTCCCCCAAGTCTAACTACCTAGGACCATATTCTAACAACCTTAATTATTAGAACCACCTTTTAGAAAGATCACCAATGATTTACAACTAGTGCGCAAGTATTAATATACAACACATCAAGTATTTATACATGACATACAAAATATTTCTAAAAAAAGCTGGACATGTTAACTCTTCTCTTTTTCTCTCTTATCACCAACCACTTTTACACGTTTTTAGAGTTAAGCTTTTTTTTTCTCCATTCAATCTCGCCCGTATTTCTGACAGTTAGTGATTAAATTTTGCGAATATAAAACCATGAATGTCTTCTACGCGATTTTCTATTTCAAATGAGATCCATGATGAAGTACTCGGGTATCGCATAAAATTGACAATTCTCTCCCCTTCTTTGCAAAACCATTTTTTCTCTTGTTATAGACCGCCATTCGTTGCTTGGGTTCCTGCGGCTCAGTTTTCATCTTATTTCGACTCATCCTATTAAATTAAAAAAAAAAAGAGTTTTTATTTGTCAAAACATAATTGTCAGAACAAATAATATCATTGTTCCTTATGAATGAGAATTTTGAATGAGAACAAGACACAAATTAGGTAAAACTTCACCGTCTAATATTAATAAAATTGAATATATAATTTTAAGCAACTAAGAAAAAGAAAGGTAACAAGTAAACAACTCTAGAAAACCCTAAACCCAAGTTAATATAAAATGATATATATGACAAACCTTTCAAAAGCGCGCCAACTGGAGCAAGTCCTCGTAGAGAGAATTAAGAGAAAGGTTTATCAATGCCGAGGGTTTTAAAAGCGCGCCAGCTGGATTGCTGGAGCTGTGTTTTGGAACAGGTTAAATCTATTTTTTTTTATAGATTCGTGCAAATTAGGCCGTTTTCTCTTCTAGATTCTTGCAAATTAGGCCATTTGCTAAAATAGAAACGTGATATATATAAATACAATTAATATCACATTTTTGGCGCGTAAAAATTATCTAGTTAATTAATGCTGTTGGTAAGTGTCAAATTAAAAAAAAATAATTTAGATAATACTTTTCGTGCATAAGGTCACAAATTCGAAATTCTAACAAAGAATTCTTTATAGACATGCTAAATAGTTGAGTGATTTGATCATTGACCTCTTGTAAAAATAAGTTACTATTATTTTTTTTTTTCAATTTTTCATAATGCATTTTGTTGATTGACAATCCTCAATCCATCGATCACTTTAGAAAATAATCACTTCAGCAATATTGAATTTCATTTGGTCAATATCAAAATTTATTTCTGCAAATTATGCAATTGTATGATTTCTCTGTTTTTCTTTTCTTTTTTTTTCTTTCTTTTTTTTTTTAGGTCAGACGAGAGAAGAGGAGAAAACGACTATACTCGCTGGGAAAGAGAGAGCGACAATGCGCGAAGAGGTGAAAGCGGCTCGCCCTGGGAGACAGCGACAACGCGCGAGAGGTGAAAGCGGCTACGCGCTGGAGCTGCAAACTCGCTTGTCGTGCGAAGGAGACTACGCGCTGGACCGACGGTCAGCGACTCGCGGCGCTGCGACTACGACAGAGGCGGCGGACGCTCACGCAGCGGAGATCTCCCGCTCTGATACCATAAAGTTTAGAAAACGGGATTGTTTGATTAACTGATAAATTGTCTACATATACAATTCACTCTTACACTTTAGTCCCTATAACTATTATATTCACACTTTCACCTAAATAACCCTATATTAACAATACAATATCCAACAAGTTATTACCCAAGGTTCAATAGAGAAAGGTTCTTCATATCATCCCCAATTAATTCAGGCAGCATGGTACCAGTATTTGTGGGGCAATTTATCACAGTTGGTACAGGTGGTATGCTACAATATGGCACATCATATGAATGTTGAACAGCACCGGTACTGGCACTAGCTCTGTCTCTGAGAATAGACTTCATCTGATTTTTTTTCCTTTTTTTCCTTTTTCTTTCTGTCCAGCTCTATTGAAATTTGGTTGGCAGCTTCCATTAATTGTTGTATGTTTCTTCTGTACATACAGATAATTTACAAAAAAATGTTCAAGTTAGTCTTTCCTTGACCACAAATTATTCTTTCTATAATAAAATATCATTAGGTCCTATTTTACTTCATGCAGTGCATGAATCGTATAAAGCACTGCTTTTGCTCAAATGTTCGTGCGCGGCATGAAACCAAAACTGCTCTCTCAATATATCTGTACCCCTAAATTACACACAGATCTATAAAATAACAACAAAAACTAAACACTACTATTGTAAACATATACAAGGTTGTCATTTCATACCTTTGAACATTGATTTCTTCTTGGTTGCTGGTCCATTTGAAGGCTTTTTTTAAAGCCTATTTATGTAAAGTAAGTATGTTTATATCATATTAATATTAGTTATAGCCAAAATTATTGGAAGAAATAAAAAATAAATAATATTGAAATAACTAGAGTTTATTATGTCTACCTGAATTACTTCCAGCAGTATGAGGAATTAGAGGTTACGTATTTGGTTCAAAGACAAGATCTGCCTTCTCCTTGGTATCAATCGAGAGGATAATGCATATAATGGACATTTCTTTCGCCATCACAATTTCTTCTTCTTTCGATCCATCCTATTAAATTTTCTTTTTAAAAAAAAGAGAGTTGTTATTTGTCAAAGCAACCTAATGATTTTTAAAGAAATCTAAAATACAAATCGACTAACTAATAAAACAACGTCACTGTAGGTTATACATTTGTTATAACTCAAAACAAATTGCAAAATAGAAAAAAACGAACTAAACATGAACCAGAAATAAAGTGAGGTAGAGTAGAGTAGAGAAAGAAACCACGGAGAAGAGAAGAAGGGAAATAGGCACCTCCAGTTTCTCCAGAGAATACCGTACAAAATGGACAGTTCTTTCGGCTTGTTTGCAATGTCACTTATCCTCCTTTGTTGGCAGGGTTCCTTATTTCCATCCATTTTCTTCTTGCTTTCATCCATCCTACGAAATTTTAAAAAAAGAGCTGTTATTTGTCAAAGCAACCTAATTCTCAGAACAAATAGATGATTTCATTTTTCTCTTCTGACAAAATAAGTCCTTTCTTTGAAATAACCTGGAAAAAAGATTGATTAAATCCAGCAGTTAAACTTGCAAACCATTTATGCATACCAAATGATTAAAGATCAAATCTTTAGATCAGTACAACTACACCCAAGTGAATAAAAGGATAAAATATGAATGAAGAAAAAGTGTTTATCCATGCGAGGGTTTAAAATTGAATATATTTATTTCAGTTTTATGCAACTAATTAAGCAAAAGAAAGATTAAATACAACTCTTACATCCAAACTAGTTTAATGAAAAAAAAGAACAAGATTGCAAGGTTGAATGAAATAGAAATAGGGAGCTAATTAGAAAGAATACTTGTTGGAATTGATGTGACATAGAATGCAAAAATAGAAATCATACAGCTATACAAAACAATCCAGCAATACTTTGAAACCAAGAAATCTGAATAGGAGCAACGGATGATTCACTAAAACCATAAATGCATCTATAAACTAACCTAATTGATACCAAATCAGTAGTTCTAGAACATCAGTAAGCAGATAAACTATTTTTAAAGGAATCCAATTACAAAATCAAGAATGTATCAAGAAATCAAAAGTACAAATCAACTAACTAGTAAAACAACCTATAGGTTATCCATAGAATCACAGTTCACTATAGATTATAACTCCCAACAAATTGCAAAAAAAAGAAACTAAACACAGACCAGAAACCAGAACTAAACATAAACCTCACTAGCTAGCGCTTTTCCAGAGAATAGGGAGAGAGAAGAGGGACAAATTGCTTGCTTTTCCAAATTGCCTCCAGTTGCTCGACCAAGCTAGCGCCTTTCCAGAGTTGTAGAAGAAACAGAGGAGGTGAGAGTGGAGTTTAAGTGATGAAGTGGAGAGCAGAGGCGGTTTCAGGTTTCACAGTTTCGTATTTGCAATTTTAATTGGGCTGAGATAACTATTTTTAGTTTGGGCCCGTTAAGGGAAGTTACTGGTGGGCTATGAATGGGACTATTATCTGAATGGGGCTATGAATGGGACTATTATCTGAATGGCCCGTTATTCTTATTTATGTTGTTTTGTACCAAATTAACATGCATGATTAAATAATCAATGATCTTTTAACATCTCAATTATTTCCTATATCTCTGTTGTTTATTATTTAACCATCTCTTTAAAAGTTCATTTAATGAAAAAATTATCAATCAATTATATGGAGCATCCAATTATTCCAAGGAGAAGTACTAACAATTGTTCAAGGCAGTTTTACTCTGGACTTCAAGATTTTGTGACAGTTAGTAATTTAATCCTTCACTATAATTATTACCATTCTATTTAATTTTTTTTTTCCGGACTAGACGAGTCTATAATTCATCCGTTTTTCTCAGCTCGAAATATATACATTTCTCATCTTGATACAAATTTGATTAGTCCCCTTTAATGTATGATTCTTACCATACTAGTTCAAAATTGACACTATTATAGTACAATGTAATTATAGGTCTATATTTAAACAATAAAACTTAATACTAGAGAAATGGAAATCATAATCAATGCCTTTTCTTTTTATCTAATTTTTTCCCTTGTAAATCTGATGAATTTGCCTTTCTATTATTAGATGCTATCAGTGTCAAAGCCTGTCATCTGATCTTACAAGAAGTGTCACATGCATTTAGGTACTTGTTATATATTTTATTACATTTTCATGAAAAAAATAAGTATCTCAATATGTGTAAAGATTAAGAAAAAATAAATACACAGGCAGGCCAGAAAGATAATAAATCCATGTCTTATAATTAATAAAAGCAAATAAATATCCAATTATCTCTTGAAGCAATGACATGCATTTCCTAAGCAGCCTAGTAGGAAATAACTAGAGAAGAAAGATGGTTAAGTGCATGACATTCAGTCATACCAGTCCTCAAACAACCATTTTAATTCATGCGCAATTAGCTAAAATAACAACAATCATACCTAGGATAATAAATTGAAATATTGACTCGGCGTAGAAGGTCACATATATGTTTAATACTCAATATGAAGTGTTTGCATTGAGAATGGTTTGACGACCTTGAGACAAATTTCATGCATAATTAAAATTACAGAAAATGAATAATAAAACAGTAAATAGTAGTTTTTTGTTGCATCGCACATTCAAGTCACTGCGCATAATTAGATCCATCAGCATTTTACATCCTGGAGCTGCAATGAGAGAGAAAGTACATATAATTATGTTTTCATATAGTTGTAACGATTGAGGTTTACAAGATATTTATGTTTTCTGGAGATAAAATGTACATTGCTCATATAGACCAAGAGGTAGAGGTAGTGAAACATGAGCCAGCCCCAAAACAACCAAATCTAGATGTTAACAGGTCTGACAAGGAATGGACCAATCCAGATGCAGACCCAACCTACATAAAATTTGACCGAAAAAACAGAACCTGCAACCTAGTAACTGAAAACAAATTGGCTGATACAACCCCCCCTGTTCCTTTGATTTTACCTCAACTGCTTTACAAGGGCAAAAGCTTGAGGTTTCAACTTCTGCAAGGACACAAATTATATCCAAGCAAGAAAAATGCAGAAACTGAGGTTAATTACCTGGCCAACGGGCACATCAATCAGAACGATTAATGATTTCATCCAGAGGAGAGAATATATCTTCCGGAGGCGCTGCCATTAGGAGTCCAGAGAGTGGGTCAGAGTTGCTACCTGAATTCCTATGTAACACCATTTAATAAAAAAAATTGTTAGAACACAAGTAATAAACTATTTTTAGTTGGTAGCCTAGACCTGTGATTGTCATATCTGGTACCGGTTCATGCAATGTGGCACAAGTGTCCAGCATATCCAGGACTCGGGAGTTTAATTTACCCATTGAGATATAGTGTTAAATTTAAGCATGAGGAAAGGAGTATTGATGAAGGGCTCATTTGCATATTTGGGGCAAGAAATACAGCTAGGTTTTATTTTTACCTCAGAGAAAGGTTCTTCAGATGATCCTCAATTTGTTCAGGCAACATGTTACTATCATTTGTAGGGCAATTTATCACACTTGGTACAGTTGGTACGCTACAATAAGGCACAATCACACAGTTATACATCATCCCGTTAAAAATTAATTATAATATAATACCAAAAATGTTTTGGTTTAACAGAATAACACCAACACCTGCCTCAAGAAAAAGCAACTGAAGCAATGATCAAGGAAAGGGAGACGGATAATTTTTCCATATTTTCAAATGGGGAATCTTTTCACATATAATAGGGGTATGTGTCATTTTTTTTACTTTTAGGGGTGGTATATAGGCAGAACCAAACTTTCAAGCTATGAGAGTCAAACGTGAATTTCACGGGGGTCAATCATATAAAATTTTGATGCTACAAATGGGGGTGAATTTTACAGATCTATAACATTTCCAAAATAAATGGGGGTCAATTGACCCCCATGCCATGAACATCCCTCCGCCTCTGTTGAACTACTTGTTTTGTAGACAAAAGAAATAAAGAAGGAAAGAAATTCAAAATAAGTACATGTTTGGCTGAAGCAAGTTGGTTCTGTGGTTCATCATATTGCCATTTAGGGGTCCCAGATGGTTCATCGCCGCCTGGCATTACAATTAGAAGTCAGATTTATTATTTGCACAAAATTATAATGAAATTAAGTTGGTTCCATGGTGCGTTTTTCTAACAACAGTAGGATGTAGTCTTTACTTACAAAATTTAGTCTCAATTTAGCTATAATGCTAAATTATATATGCAAACAAACTAGTGGTTCATTAATATATTGCCCACAAGTACTAGACCATACACAAACTTTACCAAAATCTGGTATGGTAATTGTTCCGAAAAAAGGTAGAAAATTTTGGTACTGCCTAAAGGAACACTTTCTGGACCTTAGAGCAGGTCTCCTGCACTAGTACATACTAGTTGTACAATAAAGTGACATATTACCTGGTTAGTTGAATCTTGAGAGGCTCTGGCTCTGGCTTCTCTGAACTTAGATATCTCAATCTGATTGTTCAAAAAGAGAAAAAAGAATCAATCTTAATTGTAGCTTAGTAGCTCCAATTATAGAGAGAAATTAAGACAATTTGTATGCACCCTCTTTGCGTTCAGCAGGATTCCAGCTTGCCGGACAGCTTCCCAGATGTTCAATCGATCATTTCTGAAAAATTGAAGTTCCATTAGGCCCTGTTTAATTTGCTTCAGTTTAGAAACTAAATCCATAAGACAATCCAATCAACTAATTAAACCTCAATTATAAGATGATTTGGTTTAACCCCAATTTGTTATTAGGCTATACCAATACACACAAAACAGGAAAGCAAAAAATTAGTGAAGCTACTATAGTTCAACTGCTTACTAAAAAGTGCACTCCATTGCTGTCATACAAAAAAAATTAAGGAAAAAAGATAAGTTGAACTAATAAGTTTGGTGAAATTATTACACAAGCTGGGCACACAAATTTTGCCTTCGTTGTATTTCCTCTGCCATGTTAATAGAACTCTGCTGGCCCTGTAAAGAAAGAGTCAACACTTAAAATGAGAGCAAAAGAAGGATTACACAATTACGGATTGACCCGGGCTATGGATTCATATCTCTATTTTTAAAGTTCAAATAGTCGATTCGGGCCATCAAACATGATCTATATTGAAATATATGACCAAAATTTACATTTTTAGATTTGTTTATTATTCTTTAAAATAGATAGAAATTCACTACTACAAAAAAAGAGATTATACACGGACAAAAATGGAGGAGCTACACGGATTTCCTACCGTGTTTAAATCGAGGGTGTATAAATAGTTCAATAACTACACACGGACATTTGTCCGTGTGCAATTTCAACGATTCTACACGGATAACTACACAAACAGCCGTGTAGAAAGCCCAGAATGTGTCGCTCTCCATGTTACCGAGCTACACGGATTTCCCAAAACAACCGTGTAGGATTCTTTTTATACACGGACATTTAACTAAAACACCGTGTAGGTTTCCTCTTTCTACACGGACATTTAGTTAAATGTCCGTGTAGCTCTCCTCTTTCTACACGAATATTTAACTAAATGTCCGTGTAGATCTACTTTTTTCTACACAGACTTTAGTTTAATGTCCGTGTAGAAAGAACATTTTTTTTTTTATATTTTTCGTTTTTGGGCTAGCCTCCAGTTTTGCTAGCCAGTTTTGTTACAGAACTATTCAAAATTCATATAACAAGAAATCCATATTTTCCAGATTAGCAAGAAATCCATATTTTCCAGATTAGCAAGGAATTCATATTTTTCAGATTAGCCAGAAATCCATATGCAATAAATTATACAATATTCATATACACTAAATTATACAAAATTATGGAAATCCATATTGAGCATTACAAAATTCCGTTCGAAACCACCTTGCCCACACACACCTGATATCGTCGATCTGCTCCTTGGTGTAATGCGGTTCCTTTGGCACATTCTACAATTACAATTTGGTATTAGTTAGTAACAAGAAAAGGTAGATGAAATACAGTTGCAAATATCAATTGCTATTATATAGGAACAATTAATATGAATTACATACCGCTGTTGGGAATTGGAATTGTATTCTTTCGACAAAGTCAAACATGAAAATCATCGTGTAATAAGCGCATTCCCAACTCTCCAACTGTTGCGGGCCCTGAAATTTGCATTTAGCGGCCTATGTTAGAATGACAATATTTTTTTGAATAATATATGAAATTATAAATTTATAGTGTGCTCACCAGCAACCACTTCCAACTCAACTTGGTTTTCTGGCGCTTGTTATGCAATCCTCCCTCTTTAACATATTTCGCAAAAGCCCTTACAAAATAGAGTGAATGTTTATAGCAATTTTATAATTTGATATAATTGAAAAAAATTCAAACCAATTAAATTATTATTGCTTACTTATTGACATAAGAGAAGATATCTTTGCACTTGTTAGCTGGGATATTTCCTTTGGGCTTACAAGAATCAACGATTATGCTCGTATTTAGGTAAGGCACAATGATAATCAAACACCAGTGTTTGCTGTGGGAGGATAAAAATTAAAGTACTTTAGCATATAATAGTGACACGAGTGTTTGCTAATATGAACAATACATAAGCTAAGGTTAGAATTAACCTCTGGTGGTATGGCACGTTAATGAATTTCTTCTCCTCCTCCATAGCACGATGCAGCGCTGAACACATGTACTCGATAGCCATATCCGAATAACATCTCAGGGACGTGGCACTCACTCTCTCGGGGTCCAGAAATATGCACAAGTTCTTCCTTTGTACCATGTCATTACAGTTTCGGATTAGCTTCCTGAAAACTCATCATTTTACATTAGAATATATATTTGAGTTGTATACAATAATGAAAATAATTTTGGGTCACTAACATGAGGAAAATGGTGATGAACGACACATCGAGCCATCTATCGGATGACGAGTGGTGGAGAATGTCCTTGAAGTCTTTGAACAACAGCATGAGAACCCTGCCTTCGTGTAGAAACATCCCAGGTGGGACAGGGATGATGATATCCTTCATGCCTTCGGGTGCCGACATCAAGCGGTCGTGGAGAAGGCGTAAATCACTGGGCAAACGGCTGTATTCTTCTTCGGTGACCATAGGACTGGTGATCCTGGCACGTCAGCCCCGACGTCGCAAGCCACAACAGTCCATACCGGTGACATCATCTCCTGTGCACCGATGACATCATCTCCTCGTGTCTGCATTAAAATTAACATATCTTCTTCAAGTATTTGAAAAAGAATGATTTGAATGTAACAAAAGAAATGGATTATTTAGAGATTACCTGATGCAGAATAATCTGGCTCCTGGGCCATTGGACAAATGACTTCCGGGCATCATCAAGAACAAACATATCGCCGGTAGGGGCAGGAAGAGGTACGCGCCCCCATCCCTCCACGACTAAGTCAACCTGCACGCATGCATAGTCGGGCATGAGCTGAGCATGGTGTACACTTGGGGCTCCTGGAAGTACAACGCCCTTGGCAACGATCAGAGGAGAACTACCCTGCCACAGGACGAGGTCGCATGCTCTGGGGTCCTGCAATTATCAAAAAGTTGTTACTTTTTAATGGTGCGATATTGTCTAACAAGGTTACAAACAGGTATTAATTACCTTTAAACTATAAACAGTAGTGATTACCTTTAGATTTTCCAAATCATCTAAGGCCCAAGTCCCGGATGCTTGGCTACTTCGCCGAACTCCCGGCGAAATAGGAGGTGGTTGCTCGGATTGCTGCGCAAGAGATGAAAACCGGTTCAACAACCTTGATTCCATCTCAGCCAGCTTTGCGTCGTACTCTTTGCTGACCTCCGCGCGTACCTGCGCAACTATCTCGTCTTTATTTACTTTGGCACGAGGTTTTCTTCGAGGTTTTTGTCCCTCAACTCGGAACACCTCCTTCCAGCCCCTGTAGGCCCCTACACCCCTTACCCGGCCCGTGTGTTCTGGATTCTCGAGCGCTGCGGCCAAGGAATCATTTTGTCATTCGACCGTCCGGGCACCCGAATTGACCTCCTGCTCCACCTCCAACTGTTAATAGAAAAATTAGTTATAGCAAAAGACCAAGTGATGTACATTCGGAGTTATAATTTCGTTTGAATGACACAAAGTTATAACTCTTACCATTCTCTGAGCCACGGGTTGCAATTTCTGTGGGAGTACTATCCTCCCGTCAGCGGTTAACTCGGATCTACCCATGAACCAATCTTGGCCCCTAGGATTTTGGATCCTAACCACGGGTGAGTCGGAATCTTTGTTTTTCTCCAATACTGTCTTCCACTCTGCCGACTTACCCTCGTAACCACCTGACCCTAAATGGTGTGGATACTTCTTCATGGCAGCGATCCTCCTGCCTTCGGCACTTTTTTTCTTCACATGTGCAAGAAAATCAATTAGTTTTAGGAAAATAATTGAAAATCGAGAAAAAACAAAAACTATTTTGGATAATGTTATATACCTTGAACTCTTCTGTGGACTTCAAAGCTTGAAACTCCTCCCACACCTCTTGTGTTAGCCAAGAATAGTACCCTACCGGATTTCTCCCTATCTCCATGAAATCTGTCTTCAGCGTGCTCTTGAATTGCTTCCAACCTTCGTTCATTATCCTCAGAGTCTTAGCCTTTGGGGTATCGCTCTCGATGTTCCACTGAGCCTGATTGACACCAAATTCACTGTATTTAATTTCATGTACAACAATGAAAATAAAGTAAAGAGTTGTTCGGTACTTTACCTTCACCATGTTCCACCAGTCGTTCTTCTCCTCTTTATCAAACTTATTCCAACTCTCTACAAGGATACTTGCCTTTCGCTTCACCAAATTGCAACACCAATTTGAGTACGCCATTCGGTTTGGACCTTGCGCACGCCCGTCGTCCGTGAACCGGATTTCCAACTGCTTCTTCTCGGACGTGCTTGTGCACATTGTCGGACCTCTTTTCCTTCTTTCTGATGAGGCAGTAGCTTGCTTATGCTCTTCTGCCATCACATCTATGTGCTCACCCTCAGCCGACATGGTTCTGCCATACAAAGAAATATTAAAAGAAAGTAATGGACCTATGTGTAAAATAGTGAGGAAACAGAGAAATAAAATGCAAAATGAACACCACGATTAAATGGAAGACTTCAAAACACACAACATGGACATTAATTTCATATTTTTCTGATTTTGTTCGATTTTATATAAATTTCCAAAGTTCAGCCTCTCAAAATGAAAATTCTGCACCTTTAAATAGCAGAAAATATGAATTAAAAAGCTGAACTTTGAAAAATCATATAAAATTGAAATATAATCTGAAAAATATGAAATTTGTGTCCATTTTGTGTGTTTTGGAGTCCTCTGTCTGTTGGTCAAGTCATAAATTTGTTTTGGCCCCCGCATTGATCTGCACTGATCAATTTACCAGCAGATGTCATTTTGGCCGTTTGGAGTACTTTTACAAGATCAATGTCTATAATCAATTTACCAGCTAGGTGATAAGCTTACAGAATATGGTATTATCTCTAATCAATTTAGTTAATAGGTTTTGCATACATCCACCATAATTTAGATAGATTGAGCATCAAATTTAATAGAAATACATACAGACCAAAAAAAACAATCTCTTTTAGTCAGTAATTTAAACATGGTGCAAGCTGTTTTTTTTTTTGTATTAGGGACAGTAAAGTGGCACCCACAAAAAAAGTCAAAAAAAAGAAGCAATGTTTTCATATATGTTTTTAAAGTGTTAAAACAAGTTTTTAACTTTCTCCTTGGTTGTGCATGTAAAACCAGTAAAGATATGATAAAACCAAGCAATGTAAGAACTAGTTTTAAATTCTGTTTACTGGTTTTTAAATTGGTAAGATCAGTGAAGTTTTTAACTTGGTAAAATCATTAATGTAAAAACCAAGCAATGTAAAACCAGTAAATTCTGTTTTTAAATTGGGAAAATCATTTTTTAAATTAAAACAGAAAAAATAAAACAGATATGATAAAACAGAAAAACTGATTTTAATTCAAACTGAAAAACTGATTTCGATTTAAATTAAAAACAGAAAAACCTTCCTCTTAATTTCTTCTAAAAAAAAAATTGGTTAACTCGATCTAAACCAACAGGAATACCCTAGAGCTCTAGCTTTACTGGCCTGATTAAGAGAATCTCCCAAATGAAATTAATTCCAACGAGTTGGGAAAATCAACAACTCGAACTCGGCCAAAATCAGAGAAGTGAAGAGTACTTTACCGAGAGAGGAGAGGGTGGACCGGAGAGGTGGCAGAGGACCGACAATGGCGGAGTGGACCGGAGTGGTGGCAGTGGCCGGAGAGATTTTGGAGATGTTGGAACTCAAACGGCGCGCGGCTAATGAAAATATAGAAGAGAAAGGGCTTTTGAATTATATTTTTAATTCTTTCTACACGGATTATTAAGTTCACGACCATGTACAATTTTTCTTTTTACACGGACAACTAAGTAAATGTCCGTGTACAATTCCCCTTTCTACACGGACTTTTAGTTATTAGTCCGTGTAGCTCTCTGCCCCTTTATACATGGTTCTTTAGTTAAATCCGTGTACAATGACTATTTATACACGGCCTATTAACTAAAAGTCCGTGTACAAAAAGTTCAAACATATTAAATTATGTTTATTTTTATTTTTTATATTATTTAAACTAATAATAAATTAACTAAAATAGTATATCACATCTAATATTTAAAACTTATACTAATATTAACTAATACCCGGTTTTTTTATTATTATTAATATTTGAACTATAGACAATTAAAATTTGAACTATAGACATTTAATATTTGTACTAGTAATTAAAAACTAATTCTAATATTTTATATTTTATTCTTAATATTTAATATTCCTACTAATATTTAAAATCTAATACTAATATTTGAACTAGAAATGTTTTATTATTATTAAAAAAATGAACTAATATTTGAAATAGAGAAATCTAATATTTGATATTTGAACTACAAATATTTTATTCGTAATATTTAATATTCCTACTAATATTTTAAATCTAATACTACTATTTTATTTTTTATTTCATTATTTAAGAATTCACTAATATTTTAAAAACTAATACTAATATTTGAACTAGAAATTTTTTAATATTATTATAAAAAATGAACTAATATTTGAAATAGAGAAATCTAATATTTGATATTTGAACTACAAATATTTTATTTTTAATATTTAATATTTGTACTAATATTTAAAATCTAATAATAATATTTGAACTAGAAATGTTTTATTATTACAAAGTTGTTTCTAAAAAAGAAATATTACAAGTTTCAATTTTAAACAAAAAATAAATATTACACACCGGCTTTTTTTTTCCTTTTTCTCTTTTTTTTCTCCTTTTCAACAGTACTCTCGGCCCATAATCCTTCATTGTGGTCGGATCGCATGTAGTTTGCTCCGTCGTTTTCTTCAATTGTTGCTACCTCAGGTTGCATGTCGGCACAAAATGGAGGTATTTCGTCGAACTGGTCATACTCTTCTTCATCGACGACATTTTCTACCCCGACAATCCTTCCTTTTCTGGATAGGACGACGCTCCACCTATCATCACTCGGGTCAGTGACATAAAAGACTTGGGTGGCTTGCTTGGCGAGTATAAACAGATCATCAACATACCCAACTTTGTTAAAATCAACGAGTGTGAACCTGTCGTTATCAACTTTAACACCCCGGTCTTCGACCCATTGACACCGAAACAAGGGAATGCTCAGGCGAGGATTGTAAACGAGCTCCCAAATTTCTTCAATGATGCCATTATATGACCTTGATGCTATTACAGCCCGGCCATCTCCGGATCTACTGAATTCTTGAGACGTCGCCACCAACGTCACCCCACTATTTTGCATTGTGCTCTTCTCACTTTGCCGTTTAGTGTAAAAAGTATAACCGTTAATTTCGTATCCTTGGAATGTTTTGACAACAATTTGGGGTCCTTCACCCAGCAGTCTAACAATTTCAGGTACGGGGTGTGACTTCACTCTTTCTTTCAGCCATCCTATAAAAGAACGATTATGCTCGTTAGTAAGCCACTTCTGACTTCTCGTGTAGTTCTGTTCTTGAAGGATTGTCATGTTCTCATCTTTGTAGGGAGCAACATCTGTCATGTGCTGTAGTACAATAAAATGTGCCATCTGTAGATCATTTATATCAGCAACTATGGCTCTCAACCCAATTGTCCCGACTCCTTGGAGCCTTCCCTCGTATCGAGATTTCGGAACGCCAATGGGATCCACACCGGCCATGTAGTTGGTGCAAAACTCAATCACCTCTTCTGTGGAATATCCTTCTATAATGCTACCTTCGGGCCGATGTCGGTTCCTCACGTACTTTTTCAACATGCCCATGTATCTCTCGAATTGATACATATACCGCAGGAACACGGGACAGATCTGAATTTCTCTCACAAGATGAACAGCAAGGTGAACCATAACATCGAAAAAAGATGGCGGAAAATACATCTCAAGTTGACAAAGAGTAACGACGACCTCCTTTTGCAAAGAGTCCAATTTTAGAGGGTCTATCACTTTGGAATTGATTGCATTGAAGAAAGTACAGAACTTCGTAATGGTTTCCCGAACCTCCTTTGGTAAAATTTCCCGAATTGCAACAGGAATCATATGTGTCAGTAAAACATGACAGTCGTGGAATTTCAGACCAAGCAATTTCAGGTCCTTCTTCGACACCAGCTTCTTAATATTCGAGGAATACCCCGATGGGACTTTAATGCTATGAAGGCATTCACAAAAACTTATTTTCTCTTTCTTTGACATTGTGCACAGTGCGGGGGGTAGGTACGTGCGCTTCCCTTTCTCCTGCGGTGCAAGCTCGGGTCGTATTCCCATTTTTACCATGTCTTTCGGAACTTTAATACCATCTTTAGTCTTTCCCTTAATGTTCAATAATAAATCAATCAAACTGTCGCAGACATTTTTTTCAACATGCATGACATCTATGCAATGTCTCACTTCTAAAAATTTCCAGTACGGTAGCTCCCAAAATATGGACCTTTTTTTCCAAATATTCTTCGGTGGTGCTTCGGCACATTTTCCAAAAATAACATCAAGGTTTTTTACTCGATTGAAGACACTATTCCCGTCTAATGGACGACGGGCCACTCCAAGCTCAATTTTCCCGTTGAATGCTCTCTTCTTCTTACGGTATGGGTGATTAACAGGAAGAAACCTACGATGCCCCATGAAAACATTCTTCTGACAATTTTTCAGCCTCAGCACCTGCGTGTCATCTTCACAGATAGGGCACGCTTTTGCTCCTTTACAAGTGTAACCCGATAAATTCCCGTACGCGGGGAAATCATTTACTGTGCAAAACACCATGGCCCGCATTTGAAATACCTCTTTGCTGTACGCATCCCAGACCGGGACGCCATCACGCCACAATTTCTGGAGGTCCTCAATTAATGGTGCGAGATACACATCTATGTCATTTCTGGGTTGCTTGGGTCCTTGGATTAGTAATGACATCATTATATATCTGCGTTTCATGCACAACCAAGGAGGAAGATTATAGATGGATATAAGAACTGGCCAAGTACTGTGCCGACTGCTCAAGCTTCCAAACGGACTCATTCCATCTGTGCTCACCACAATTCTAAGGTTTCTCATTTCGGAACCAAATTCTTTGAAGTGTCTATCAATGTTTCTCCACTGAGGAGAATCGGCCGGGTGCCTTAGTTTACCGTCTTTTTTGCGCTCTTCTTCATGCCAACGCAATAATTTCGCATCCTTGGAATTCGCAAACAACCGTTTGAATCTCGGTATTATCGGCAAATACCACAACACCTTAGTCGGAGGCCGGCCCTGTATAATACACAGTCATTCGGACATGCATGTATTCTTTCGATCTTCAACTCCATTGGACATATCAATTTTTTCGCCTGATATATTGTACCGGGTAACTCGTTGTTATCTGGGAGCATTTCTCGTAAAAGCTGTAATAAGGACGTGAAACTCTTATCGCTCCAACCATTGTCTGCTTTTAAGTTTAATAATTTCAACACAGCTGACAGTTTCGTAAATTTGGTACACCCAGGATACAACTGCTTTTTGGAATCATTAGACAAATTTTGGAATTTATCATAATTTTTATCACTAATTTCATCTTCCGCATCACGAAACATTTCCTCCAGATTTTCAATAAACTCGTGTTCTACATTTTCACCAAAATTCATCTCCAGCTCATCATCGTCGTTTCCGGGTTCAACATTATCAAAAATTTCGACATCCTCATAATCCTTGTTCCAATCAAGCTCAAAATTATCAGAAATTTCTACATTCTCATCATTCAATTCACAACGATTAAAATCTTTATTGGTACTACTACTTTCACCAAATTTCTCACCGTGCATGATCCAACATGTATATCTCTTCTTAAATTCCCGACAAATTAAATGACCTCTAATTTCTTCGGAGTCCACAAATCTGAAAATATTTTTACAATCTCTACAAGAACACAAAATGTCTTCTTCTTTTTTGTTCACTCTATACGTCTCAACAAATTTTATAAACTCATCAACGCGAACCAAATATTCTTCACTGTCACGTCGCAATTCATACATCCAACTTCGATCCATCTGTAAATTAAATTAAAAAATGATTTGATCAATTAATCATGCATGGTCAACATATAAATTGTACCAAATTTTGGGCTTACAAAGGGCTGGTTTACAATCCTAACCCACTCTTTGAATATTATGTCCCATATGTGAACACATATTAGCGAGTTTTAATTAGTATTTGAGAAAAATTCGGCAGCATTTCCCCTTAACTCCCCAAGTATGCATACGAACCACATACTCGTAGGAGCAATAAGGGAAAATACCGTCGAACTTTCCTCAAATACTAATTAAAAGCCACTAATATGTGTTCACATCCTAAATGAGACACAATATTCAAAGAGCAGTCCCAAAACGGGGACTGTCCAAAATTAATCCCTATTGGATTAATTTTGAACGGGCATGGACCTAAAAGCATCTATAGGTTGGTTATTGGACCACAATACACTAATTATATATTTACATTATCTAATTAATAATTAAATCAAGCATGCATGAATATATTACACACCTAATTAAATAAGCAATAATAATTAATGAACAGAAAATTAGAGAGGAAAAAGGAAAATATGTATATACTAACCTTCGAAAGTTAGAGAGGAGAAAATAAAAACTTCAAAGATGACAGATTTCAGCTGCAGAAATCAGATCTCAGTTCAATACAGAGAGAGAGCGTATTAATTACTTGATCAAAACAGCGCTGGAAGGAGAAGTCTCTGGAAGAGAAGAGGCCCTTTATACTGCATAAAACCCTACAAAGCCTTTTCTACACGGATTTATACTTAACAATCCCTGTAGCTCTCTCGCAAGTTATTACACGGTTATTTATTAAACAATCCGTGTAGCATTACCCTTTATACACGGATATTTCATAAAAAAAAACCGTGTAGCTCTCTAACTATTCTACACGGACATTTAACTAACAACCGTGTAACTCTCTTACTATTTCTACACGGATTTATTATTAAATATCTTGTAGCTATTCATACACGGATTTTAGTATAATATCCGTGTAACTCTCTCAATCTTTTCCACATGGATTTTTGATCCCTAATAAACCGTGTAGCTCTCTCAAACAATTATACACTGATTTATAACTAAGTGTCCGTGTATAATTCCCCAATATTTTTTTGGCCTTTCAAAATTTCATATTTGACACACGGTTTTTATATAAAATTAGAAAAACCATGTACAATGTGCAGTGTAGAATTAGTTTTTTTGTAGTAGTGAATCACTGCATTTGGATGGTCTAGAATTTTTAGATCAAGTGATTTTCTACCTATTTTAAAAACTAGTAAAAACAATCTAAATAATATAAAATTTGGTCTTGAAATACATTTGCATGCCTAGATCATGTTTAACTGTTTGGATTCACTATTTGACCTTTAAAAGTATAGATATGGATCCATTGTACGGGTGGATATGCATATGGTAATATACATATTATGATATGGATCCATTGGTGCGTCACTATATCACTTGAACTTAGATATGGATCCATTGGTAGGTGATTGCTGTTTCACTTCAGAGTTTAAATGAAGTTTTTGAAAGATCATCTTGGTGCACCTGCTGGATAGAACGAGAGGATCCGGGTCGCCTGAATAGACCATTACAAAAAAGATGTATAAGATTTGATTGAATTGACACAGAATTAATTAACAACCGGTACACCAAGATGTAATTACCACTTGTATCAGTATTGACAAGACCAAACTGGTACCAATTATGGAGCATAATTTGTTGTCAGCTAAAAAAATAAAGAATAAAACTAATTAATTACCCAAGATTCATCAGGTGTTGTTCATCGATTACGTGCTCTTTGTCTCCCTTGAAGGCTTTGTTTATAGCCTATTTACATAAAGTACGTAAGAATGGTTATTCCAGATTAATTTTAGTTCAATAGGCAAAATTATTGTAAAAAATCAAACATAAATAAAATAATGAGAGAACTAGGGTTTATTATGTCTACCTTAATACCTTCCAGCTTACTGCTCATCCATATTAGAACAAATAAATAATACGAAAAGAGAAAAATAATTTATTAGAAAAAGATGTAACTAACAACAGCTGAACAGACAAATAACCACATACAACTTTGAAACAATGCAATGACTAACATACCGCACTCATATCTCTCTTTTGGACTCAAATGAACAAACCTGTTTACCATGTCCTCAAAATTGCTGAAAAAAGAATACAAACACAATCAGATAATTTTAATTTCAAATGATTTTCCAATATATGTTTTCATTTCATCCAAATCAGTTCTACTTGTTCTCGCTTTGCAAAACAAAGCAATAAACATGTGACATTACCAACAGAACAAAAAGCTAGTCCAAATTATGCGCCTACCAAAAATAAAAAAATAATAATTTTGACAATATTTGATAGAAGATTAACTAAGATGGAACTAGTTTTTTGTGCATTAATTAAGATGGAACAAGTTTCTGATAAAAGTGTAGACAATACTTTATTCTCATCCGGCCTCTATCAAGAAGCATTTTTATGCATAAGGAACATGTAATATTTATTTATTGGTAAATTAAAAAATGAAGAAATTACAAAGAGAATTTTTATTCTTTGGTAAATTAATTCAACATGATTTTTACTTTTTTTTTGGAATATTACTACATGTTTAAAAAGCATTTAAAATGTGTTTCTAGCTACAAATTATGTGTTGTCTGAAATTATTCTTTTTTAATTTCAGATTTTTTATCTTTCATATTAAAGATATATACCTTTCATTAATCGAATTATGCATATATCATGGAACAAAAGAGTATTGGTTTTCATAACTATAGCATGAGAATGTAGCACTACATGCATGACTTGAAATTTAATGTGTGTGTAGTTTTTTAAAAAGTATAAATGTTGTTCCTGTTGGTCTAAACTTGAACATGCCTAAATATTGATAATATATTTAATTTTATTTGAAATTATATGTTCATCCCTACAATTTTTTGTCATTTAGACATTAGAGAAAATTAAAATATGATAAAATCTCTAAAATACAACAATAAAATGAAGCAACTCTTTCTTTCCATGCAAGGGGTAAAGGGTATAGGATTTAGGGTTCGCGGAGAAATTTTAAAAAATTTGTCTCCATTTAATTTTTAGTTAATTTGTTTTTATTTTATAAATTAGTGGAAAATTAGGCTCTGTTTTATTTAGATAAATGCTAAATTAGACCATGTGCTCTATTTAGGTGTTCCGTATATATCATGATATATTTTGTCGGAAGGATACTTTTATCACATTGATATAAAAGTTGTTGTCCAACTATATAGTTTTGATTACAAAGGATATTTTTGTCATTTGTTTAGTTTTAAATTTATTTATTGGCGAACGATCAAATTATCTCGTTAACTTTTTTTGTTGGTAAGTGCTTATCAAAATTATTTACTTTTTTTAATTTAGAAAATATTTTCCGTACATGAGGTTGAAATAATCGAATCAAAAATAGAGAATTCCATGTACTACATAGTTGATATACTACAGAGTTGATTGATTTGATCTTAACCTCTTGTTAAAACTACTTTCTTAGATTCCTTTGGTATTAATTATTCTTATTAATCTATTCAAACATAAATTTTGTGGTGTAGATGTTTGGTTGAGCTAATTGATTTTTTTTTCTTGCATTTACAATGGAAGTTACAAGCTCTGTTTATAAGCTTCCAGTCTTATTAGACCGTTATTAGTTTGCTTAACAGAAAAATATGTAATAACAAAATGCTTGTATAACGATGACTATTTGAAGTTAATCAATCTTATTAATCGAGTTGAACATAAATTTCTTAATATAGATCGATGTTTCGTTCACCTAATTGAATTTTATTGCTATTTTATGTTCTCTTTACATAAGCAGCCTTTGTGCTTGTGAATAATGTGAACGATGTATTTGACTTTTAGCAAGCAAATGAGATTGTGCTACCAGTGGAAATAATTGGACTACAGTCAATTTTTAGATCCTTCCTTGAAACATCTATTAAATTTGAGTTGATTTCAAAGACATGCAATATTTTTCAAACAATTTAAAACTTATAATCAAACAATCCTATAGTAATTCGCCGAGATATGGAAAAGTTTTGGGAGGTGCAAGAAATAAATTAGTAATTAATGATGTTATTTAAGAGCTCTTAATCAAAATTTCGAGAGGAGAAAATAAGTGCAGTTTCCAAACAAATTTACTTTATTTTATTAATTTAGTCTCAATTAATGACATAATTTTCTTCCTTGGATTGATACTAGCTAGTGTTATGTTCGGGTAACTTTGTGAAATTATATGATGAGAGATGGTATGATATGTAAAATTGATATTGAAGTTTCAAAAATACCAACCGATATGATTAATCATATTTGAAACCTGAAAACTTGTACAAACTAAACAAAAAAGACCAAGTGACATTATTTTCTCCTCATTTATTCTCAGATATATAAGCAAACATGAATGCAAAATGCAGATACAAACATAAATATTACAATCTAAAGAGGCATAAGGAAAACACAATATGCTGATTAAACATAAAAAGAAGACCATTTTTCTCTTCCCAAACTCCTACACACAACCAAAGAAGATAATGGTGCACAACAAGTGTTAGATGGAATTACATCTGCCATTTAGATCCCCCAAAGATAAAAAAATGGCCATCATTCCGTAGAACACAGGCATAGTAATTCTCCTCCAAGCTTACTGTTGCGATTGACCAGATGTAATTGTCATTACCATCGTACACTACAAGGTTTCCATCAGTCTGCACAGTCAAGTAGCAACCGGTACGTACCTTTTCCGTTAGTTTGAGAACTCCATGTGTAGGAGCAGTCGTCATACAGAACCAGATTGCAGTCGTCCTGCATTACAAGTGTGAAGCGACCATTTTGGAGGTACTGACCTGCTGTTAGCCTGTTAGTCGATCCCTGGATAACAATACATTGCCTTGATTATTGTAGTCAGAGTAGTCCGATACATTCCCATTCCCACCACCGCCTAAGGCAGTTGGAAGGATTAGAAGACTGATTAGGAGGAAAGCAAAAGAGGACATTGTATTATTGTTCCTGTGGATTGATATTTTGAGTTGCATTATGATGCAAGGGTTCTCTTTTTATATGCAGTTTGTCATTTTAGATCTGTGCTGCGATCGCACTTACAAATAGTTTAAGGACTGCAAAGTCGTTTTTAAAACATGATCACATGGCTTCAAAAGCATCTTTCCTACAAAAAAACAATGTTTGACCCGCAAAATAAAAAAACAATGGATCAAAGCATGTTTCCTACAAATAGGAAAACAAAAACATGGTTGACCCGCAAAATCCTCATCTGACCACGAGATAATACAAATTCATGATACATATTTAATGTACATGGAGGAAAACGAACTCTTGGAGAAACACAAAATTTAAAAATGATAAAAAATATTTTCTTTATCCTTTTTTTTTTTATTTTTCATTGAAAGGCAACACATCACAATGATTAATTATCTTTACATTAATCTGGAAAATGACTTTTTCAAATCAATTCAAATAAAGTTGAATATTAAATAATTAAATTTATAGGTTTGTATTGGGCATATAGATAGTTATTCATAAGGAATTATTTGCATTAAAACAAATATTTCAGAAATTGTTTACAACATTGACAATAGTTAATTATTTGCAGGGATATATCAATATTATATGTATTGGACATTTAAAGAAATATTTAATAAATTATTTGCAGGGAATCATTTAACATAACTTTCAACAAAAATATCAAACAAAAAATAGGAAGGTGAAAATAGCCCCCCTAGGTAAATCCCCAAATGTCCTCCGAAGTTTAACTACCTGGAACCACATTCTAACCTTTTTATCATAACCACCTTTTAGAAAAATCACTAACGAATTTACAACTGGCGTGCATAAGTATTGATCACTATGCGCGCAAGTATATATTAATATACAACATATCAAGTATTTATACCTAAGACATACAAAGTATTTCTAAAAAAACCTAGACAGCTTAACTCTTCTCTTTTATCTCTCTTATCACCCACCACTATTACACGTTTTTAGATGTGAGTTTTTTTCTTCATTCTATCTCGCCCATATTTCTGACGATCTGTGATAAATTTTGCAAAGCTAAAACCACGAACGTCTTCTACGCAATTTTCTCTATCAAATGAGATCCATAATGAAGTATTGTCAGGTTCTTCACCGCGCAAATATTTATACCTCATCGTGCAAGTATTTATACCTCGTCATGCCATACATTCATGTCCTAGACTTATTCATATCCCATGCATGGCAATCCTAAGGTTACTTCTCGAGGAAAAATACCCTAGACTTATTCTTATCCCACATGACACAACAAACAAGTCATGCAGTGAAAGGTAAAACGACATGGATATTGGAGGGGCTTTACAAAAAAAGAAGGTAAAACTGCCGCACAATTCATACCGTACAAATAAAACATCATCCCATAAACGTGTGAGACAATACAGAAATAAATCTGCTGTTATTCCAAATGAATAACAGGAACCTATTATTCCAATCCTAACCTTTCAAATTTTTCCATATGCAAATCTCAAGAGAAGAAGTTTTTCATGCACTAATCTCAACAAAAATCAACATTTGGGATTGGAATAACAGATTCCTGTTATTTCTTTATAATAACAGCAGATTTATATACAGAGAATACACGAGGAAATGATGAGAGAAAGCAAGAATGTCAGACCATGTTTAAAAAAATATATATATAATATAAAATAACAACCACACCTAGGATAATTGGTTCAAATATTGTCTCAGCGTAGAAGGTCACATGTTTAATACTCAATATACTATGTGTTCGCATTGAGAATGATATGACGACCTCGAGACAAATTTCATGCATAATTAATTAAAATTACAGAAAATGAATAATAAAGTAGTAAACAGTAGTTTTTTGTTGCATGACATTCAAGTCACTGCACATAATTAGATCCATCAGCAGTTGACATCCTGGTGCTGCAAGGAGAGAAAAAGTATATATAATTATGTTTAAAAAAAAATTGACCGGACAGTGACGCAGACCAACCTACGAAAAATTGACCACCAAAACCGAAACCTGAAACAAATTGTCCTTGCAAAAGTTGAAACAAATGTTCCTTTCATTTTACCTCAACATACTGCTTTCCCCGGGCAAGCTTGAGGTTTCAACTTTGGAAAGGACACAGAAATATTATTTCTAAGCAAGAAATATGCAGAGACTGAGCTTACCTGGTCGACGGGAACATCAATTGCCATCATCGGGATCAGAGTTGCTAACCGAATTCCTGTGTAACACCATTCAAGAATACTTCTTTTGGTTAGAACACAAGTAATAAACTATTTTTAGTTGCTAGCCTAGCACTGCATGTGATTGTCATATCTGGTATAATATGCCGGTACCGGTTCATGCAATGTGGCAGAAGTATCCAGCATACTATGTAAAAGGCTCAGGAGATAATGATACACCAATTTTTCGATTAAGAAAACAAAAATGAATTCTTACAATTTATCCATAAATTCAATTAAAACAAATTACTCTTTTACTGCAACGAGACTAGATCTCAGATGTAGGTGAAATCGAATACAATTGATTTCAACAGAAAAGAACAAGTAATTTGAGGAAAAGAGTAAAAGATAAGAACAACGAACTTGATTCTCCAACCGAGAAATCAGTTTTTCATAATATTCAAAAACATAAAAACTGGTCCATAGTTTTGATCCCTTTATATAGGCGATCGTTTTACAGCAACAGAAAGATAAATTGGTGAAGTAAATTCTCCTAATTAACCTCGGACTGACATGTCAGAAAACGTGCGCTGACATGGCTTAACAGACTAACGAACCTGGAGAGATCACGCGAAAAGGATTTACACTATCATCTCCAGTTATTCAACTACTACCTATCTCCATTACTGATAATCCAGGGTCCACTTGTCATGTTAAATGATCTTCACGGCGAGTTAACTCTTTCATTCCCCTGGTCCCGCTTGTCAGTCTCAATCTCCTCCTTCTCTGTTAACGACGCACGCCGTTTCTCTTCTTCTCCCCTTTCAAACATTCCAACGGTAACTCCCAAATTCCCCAATTCAACGAGACCTCGTTGCACTCCACCTCCCTTAGCAAAATTCGTGTCATCACGAATGAACTCAGGATATTGGCGACTGATAGTATCAAAATTTTCCTAGGTGGCATCTTCTTCTGATTGACCGCCCATTGAACCAAAACCTGCACCAATGGTTCATTGCGTTTTTTTATCATCCTTCGTGCCAGAATCAGAACTGGGATGGGTTTATTGTTAGCCTCAGGTCCTATGACTGGTAAGGTTGGAGAAGGGGTATGTGCATCCCCCAACTTCTTCTTGAGTTGCGACACATGAAACACTGGATGGATGAGTGAATCAGGAGGCAAATTAAGCTTGTAAGCTACACTCCCAATCTTTTGAATCACTTCAAATGGCCCATAATATCGCGAACTTAATTTCTGATTCTTCCTTCCTGCTACTGATATGTCTGTATGGTTGTAGTTTTAGATACACCCATTCCCCTTCTTCAAATTTCCTCTCACTTCGGTTTTTATCAGCATTCACTACTACAAAAATGGTCATTGTACACGGACATAAACAGGGAAGCTACACGGATTTCCTGCCGTGTGGAGTGCGAGGGTGTATAATCCCTGAATAAATTTATACACGGATATTTACCCCTGTGCAATTCCTGAGCTACACGGATCATTACATATAAAACCATGTTCAATTCCTTGCCAAGTGGCTCTCTCCAAAGCCGAGCTACACGGATTGTAACATAAATAGCCGTGTAGGATTACTCTGTCTACACGGCCTTTTTAGGTTAATATCCGTGTAGAAATAGTTATTCTGCACGGCTTATTACTTGAACAACCGTGTCCAATTCCTTGCCAAGTGGCGCTCTCCAAAGCCGAGCTACACAGATTGGAACATAAACAGCCGTGTAGAATTACTCTGTCTACACGGACTTTCTAGGTTAATATCCGTGTAGAAATAGTTATTCTACACGGCTTATTACATAAACAACCGTGTCCAATTCCTTGCCAGTGGCGCTCGCCGAGCTGATTATTACATAAACATCCGTGTACGATAACTCTATCTACACAGACTTTTAAGTTAATATCCGTGTAAAAATAGTTAGTCTATACGGCTTATTACATAAACAACCGTGTACAATTACTGGAGATTTATACACGGATATTTAACTAAACGGCCGTGTACGATCATGTTTCTGCACGGACGTCTATCTAAATATCCGTGTAGAATAACTATTTCTACACGGATCATTACATAAGCAGCCGTGTAGCTATCTTATATTTTTATTTGCTCTTTATTTGGCTTTCTACACGGACTTTTGTGAAATATCCGTGTAGAATGGTAATATTTTTTTTTTCAATTTTTATTTTATGTTTTGGCTAGCCTCCAGTTTGCTAGCCATTAAAAATCAATTCCAAAACAAAGAATTTCCAATATATCAGAATACAACCCCTAAACAAAATTCATGTACACTAAATTATATCAAAAATTATACAAAAATTCATGTACACTAAATTATATCAAAAATTCATGCACACTAAATTATACAAATCCATAATCTGGTTTACAAAATTCCTGTTGAAACCACCTTGCCCACATACATCTAAAATAATCTATCTGGTCCTTGGTGTAATGCCCTGCCTGTTTCTTCGATTTATGCTACCAAAAATTCAAAATATGTAGGTTATTAGAAAAATACAATATAACAACTACATCTCTGTTTTGCTTTATAAAAATAAATATTGTAATTATAACAATGCAACTAATAAAACAAATTTAGTAGAATAAAATATTAGAGGAAATCAATATTAATTATATGGACAAGTCAAGGCAAACATATGAATTACATTTAATATGAATTACATACTGGATATTGTGGCCAATTGAATTGCATGGATTCGACAAAGTGAAACATATAAATCATCGTGTAATAACCGCATTCCCAACCCTCCAACTGTTGCGGGCACTGAAATTTTCATTTAGCGGCCTATGTTAGAATGACAATAATTTTTTGAACAAAAATATGAAATTATAAAATTATAGTGTGCTCACCGGCTGCCACCTCCAACTCAACTTATTTTTCTGCTTCGGATTCGTGCTTTGCATTCCTCCATCTTTAATATATTTCAGAAAAGCCCTTACAAAATTGAGTGAATGTAATTAGCAATTCCACAATTTGTTATATATAATTGGGAAAAAATCAAACCAAGTGAATTACTATTGCTTACTCTCTTATTGGAGTGCAGATCATTTTGGACTGCTGAGGAGTGATGCCCGCTGTGGGCTGTGATGAAAACCAAATTTTCAAGTGGCACAATCACAATCAAACACCAATGGCCCCTTTGGTGGTATGGCAGGAGAATAAATCTCTTCTTCTCCGAATGAGCCTTATGCATTGATGAACACAAGTACTTGATAGTCTCTTCCGGATGATATTGCACCATCGTACCATTAGTTTTGCCGGGGTCCAAGAATGCACAAGAGTTCACCTTATCTTTCCCACAATCCACATAATGTTTTCGGTGTAACATCCTGAAAAATTATCATTTCACATTAGAATATATATTTGAGTGCTATACACATGATATATATGATTTTTGGTCACTAACATGAGGAAAACGGTGAGGACTCCCACATCGAGCCATTTATCGCTTGACGAGGCATGTAGAAAGTCCTTGAATTCTTGGAAAGGCAGCAGGACCGTCCTGCCTTCGTGTAGGAGAATCTCGGGCGGGACAGCGAATATTACGTCCTGCATAGAAGCTGGTGCCTTAATCAGGCAGGCGTGGAGATTCTGCAAATCCTCGGGTAAACGGCTAACCTCTTCTTCAGAGAGCCCCGTACGGTCTACCGGCACAGTGGCTGGCGCAGCAGGAGATTCTTGCGCATCAGCCCCGACGACTACTTCCAAGCCTTGCCGTACCGGTGACAAAGCTTCGTCCGCAGCGTTGGAAACGCCTCTTCGGGTCTGTATCAAATTTTGAACCTTTTTTCAAGTATTTCAAAATAATGATTTGAATGTAACATAAGATATCCGTGTTTTATTTAGAGATTACCTGATCCAAAATAATCTGACACTTGGGCCATTGGACAATCTGTCCACGGGCTTCATCAAGCACCAGCATGTCGTCGGTAGTGACAGGAAGAGGTATGCGGGGAGCCCATTCGGTCATGATCATGTCAACCGTTACGGGGAGATGGTTGGGCCTTAGCTGATAACCGGCTGGGGGATGTACAATGCCCTTAGCAAGGGTCAGAGGAGTTTTATCGTGCCACATGACGAGGTCGCTTGATGTGCTGCAATAATTATCAGCAATTAGTTAATGAACAAGTCAAAATTACGGGTAGATTATGAACAAGTAGTGATTACCTGTAGATTGTCCAACACGCCCAGCACTTCGGTCCCGGATGCTTGACTGCTTCGCCGAAATCCCGGCGAAACGGGAGGTTGTTGATTTCATTAATGATGCCACATCATAATTAGCAAAAGTACAATAGGACTTTCAAAGAAAATTAATCCTTCAAAACAAAAGGTTCAATTAGGAAAACAACCTCAGAAATTTTCAATAAAAACGTGACCATAAAAAATTAAGAAAAAAATAAGGTGAAAATTACAATGACATATCGGTGCTACTAAACAAGCATCAATACTTTCAGCAGAAACTTTTGCAACCAAAAACAATCACAATATATCAAACCAAATTTGTCCCACATAAAAATTAACAAGCAGTCTTATCATACAAATGTCCACATAAATAAACTCACAATACACACATATAAAATGCACACGGCAAAAAGTGACTAGCACCAGTTGATAAACTCAAAACAATATTAAACATACAACACACACAAAAAGGTACCACATACAAATAAATAGGACATTGACAGTGACAAAAATATTAGAATTATATAAAATAGAACACAAACACAAGCACTCCCATGAAGCTCCCTTCCCTCCCTTTGTTTTATTAATTTCAAAAAAATTATTACAGAGTATTTTCAAATGATCAAATTCATGAGCAGCACACCTTCATATATCTTTTTTATCGAAACATAGAAAGTCATACAAGATATAGAAAGTAATATTCACTCTAACAAATCTAATTACAAACTCTATCAAATAGGCAGCAGCGGCATATAAGGTAATAACAATTGCCTCTTCATGTTGTTGCCGATATCAACATATTTGATTGCTCAAAAAATATTACTTCCTTCATCTAAAGATCTTGTAGATATCCAATCGTGTCATGGTGCCTATTCTGACAGACAGTAATAACTTGGTATCACCCGGACATAATTTAGTGCACAATATTTTTTTTCATTTTTTTCCCCTTTTTCCTTTTTTTTTTTTTTTTTTTTCCTTTTTTTGGTTTTTTTTAATATTTTTCCAAGAACATTTAAAGCATAAAATAAGTTCAACAGTTACACAAAATTATACAATCTCGCAACAATAATTGTATTAGAGAGTGAAGACTTAAGAAGATGGATGCAAACAAATTTCTTCTAATAGATAATCAAAGGAGAAATTTTTTTTTGCTTTTCTTTTTTTGTTTTTTTGTTGGTATTTGGGTTTTTTAGTTTTTTTGTTGTTGTGGTTTTATCTTTTCAGGTGGTGTGAAGTGTGGCCCAATTGCAGAAGAGGGAGGGGGTGGGGGGGCAGTTGGAGATGTGGAGAGAGCAGAGAAGAAACTCAAGAGTGAGAGCAAACAAGTGCAGCCTAAAAATGGTTCCTTTCTTCTGCAAGAGAAACAGAGTTTAGAAGAAAAGATTAGCATATTGTAGCAACCTCAGAGAAGAGAAATTATGTCTATCAGATGGATAATATATGCACATCGCAATACCAGCATTAATTACAAACAAAAATACATAAATGTTTCTTTCTCAGGCTTTTACTCATTACATGGACGTGTCTGTCCAATATGAAAACGGAAGCAGTTTAAAACTGAATCAAAGAGTTTCAAAAGTTATTGCTCTGAAAGCAATACCCTTTGATTTAGTGTCACTCTTTGTGTAGGAGGTCGTGGGTTTGAAAGCCGGATGGGGGGGGGGGGGGGTTATGGACATTAAACGGAAGTTGGTAGGCTAAACCTCCACTTTTCCTATATCAAAAAATAGTTTCTAGTGGGAAAAACAACTCTTATACTGGTTTTCTGGAGAAAAATTTTAGTGAATCTGTGACTGAAATCCACCGGTAAAGAATTGGTTTACTCAATAGAAATTGCAAGTTCGGCACAAACACAATGAGAATTAATATAAAAAAGGCCAAAGAAATATAAGTACAGTATATCAACAAGCCAAAAATTAAAACAAGAAAAAGTGAAAAAGAAAGAGGTCTGGTACACTGGTACCGTTCATGAGTGCTGAACCATACTAGCAGTCCAGCACAAGACCAGACCAAGAGGGAGGAGGCTGCCTTGTCTCCTCTGTTAGTTATGTCTTCAGCCAAAATCTAGACAATTATATATATATGCACCGTAATGTCAAGTACCAAGGTCACCAGTAAGGTCTTTTTTATCAGATTTTATTCCAGGTGCCCTTTGAAACTCTATCGATTTTCACATCAGGGATAAAGAACAGGAATTTAAATGCTTTGGTGAACAAAAAGGATAGAGGGGTCTAAATACATTTCTTTATATCCCTCTATGACTACACAAAATAATGTATCCATCAACAAATAGAAGAAATAAATATAAAAATAGATGTGCTTTACCATGGGGTTGCAAAATTAGCTTACCTTCTATCGGAAATGTCACAAAGGTGATTCCTTTGTGATCCAAAACTCCATAATTGCCATTGCCACCCTTGTTGAACTTGTCCGTCAGGGTTGGACAATTTATCAATCGCAACTGATGAAGATTCCTGGGTAGATCTTCCAATTCCAATTCACCAAGGTTTGGACAGTTCTTTAGTACCATATGCGAGACAGATGCAAGATTCTTCAAGTTCTTCGGCAGTTGGGTAGCATTGGAATGAAAAAATGACAACACCTTGAGAGAGGTAAGAGACTGAAAAACCTCATCATCTGAGAATCCTTCTTCGAACTTTGGAATTGCCAAATGTTTTATTGAGGAGATAGATTCATTTGATAGTATCTGCTTCAATTGGAACAAGTAGTTAACTGTAGCGGCATGGAGTTCAAATGTGTACTTGTCCGTGGGAGATAAGGGGTTGATCCTGGGGCAGTCCGTTACAAGTAGAGAACGAAGTGCAGTTAATGAATTCAATCCATCCAAACTACCATCCCATCCGCTTATATTCAGCATCTCAAGACGAGACAGGTTACCAACATCAATGGCACGAGTAACATCAACGTTTGAGTATCCACAAAAATGGCATTTTAGCGTCTCCAAGGAGGAAGGCAGTGGTTCATTTGATGGGTTCAAATTGAGGCAATTATTTAATTCGAGCGCTTTAAGGGATGTCACGGCTTCAATACCTCCCAAGGAACTGAGCAAAAGGCATTTCTCAATGATAAGGGACTGGAGGTTCTTCAACAAACATAGGACTTCCTTGGGAGGAAGAGAGGTTATTGTCTGAATTTGAGATAGTTTCAGTTTAGAAAGGGAAACAAGGAATTGTATGCTAGTGGTTAATGCATCACTTGTTATGCTACATGATGATATCTCAAGGGAAGTGAGTGAAGACGGTAAAATCAGCTTGGACTCCTCATTTTTATTGAACATTGTTTCTATGTGGTAATTCATGTACATCACCCATGCATTCAAAATCTGATCTTCAGAATAATCATCATTGAAAGGGTCAAATTTCACTATCTCCGAAAAATTATTTTCACATTGTGAACTTGTAATGCAGATTTTTGATGGAGCTTCCAATCTTTCTTTCATAAACAGTAAAAATGGCTTCAAAAAGCACTCACATTTTATCCAGCACTCTGCTATTTGCTTCACGGCCTCAAGTTTGGATTGCTTTCTTTCTTCCTTCATCAACAAATCATCCTCAGAGAAATAACTAAGCTGTGGGAGATGGTCTATAACTAAATAAGTAAGGTTTGGAGGAAGAGTAGGCATTTTTTTCAGGTTCTTGAGCCCCTGTAGTATAAGTCTTTCACAATTGGGAATTGATTCATCAATGGATGAGATTTCTTTTACATTACCACAATTCTTTAATGTTATCGACTTGAGATGCTTTAGTGAATTCTGACTTAAGAGCCAATTTGGAAATCTATCTCCTCCAAATCCTTTAAGTGTGAGACCACTTACATGAGGATGAGGTTGTAATGCATCCAATAATTCAACATGTTGAGTCAACCGCCCTGTAACATTATCAGTGTCTCTTTCATCACAGGTCCACTCAAATTTTAGCTCCTCTATATGTTTTTTTTTTCGCATATTGGCCTTTACAGCATCCGCTAAACTCCCAACATTCTCAAGACCTTTAATGCACATTTCACCTCGAAGCTGATTCAAATTTTCTAGTTGGTGTAATTCATTCCCACTTTCCTTCCTTACAACGAATTGATGAAGGTCTTGGAGGGACGTCATCCTTCCAACATGAGAAATATGGAACATGGTCTCCCCAACTGTATTAATGCACCTCAAGTTAATAAGCTCAAAAAAATTCTTGGGTAGGGATTCACAATTTTGCAGGACAAGCGTCTGGAGGTGGTAGAGTTTGCATATGGAATCAGGAAGCTTCATAGGAGGTTGAGAGCAATTAATTTCCAGGAAACGGAGATGCTTTAAATTGCCAATAAATTCTTGAAAATCAACAACACAACCGGGAATAATCAACACCCTCAATTTTTTCATGTTTTTCAATATCTCCTGCAATACTTTCGTCTGGAAAACATTGTCAGAATAAATACAAACATGAACGCTAAAAGTGCGTAGATTTTTCATGAGGAACAATTTTTCTTTTAATTCGTTCATCATGCTTAAGGGTAAATGGATGTGGCGAATGTTTTCACTTCTGGACAACTTGCGACTTATGAGGGAATGAACTTCTCTTGAACATGTGCAATCTATTCTGATAAAATCATCACCTTGAATCCGCTCTGCAAGATCATGAAGTAGGTCATGAAGTTGATATCGGTTTTCCTTTTCATCTTCAAGTTCTTTCAAAAAGAATCTCGATACGAGCTCATGAAAGTGCTTTTCACCTATATCCTCCAACCTTTCTTGATTATCTGTTGGCCTTATAAAACCTTCTGCCATCCAAAGATTAATTAATTTTTTTTTGCTGAACTGAGTGCCTTTTTGAAATAAGCTACATATTGCAAAACAACGTTGGCAGTCAAGAGGGAGCTGCTGATAGCTCCAGATCCTTGCTTTCATGTTATCCTCGAACCAATCTTTTTCTGCAGTTTCCTCCCAATGCCTTAGGTCAAGTTTTTCTCTCAACTGACGACCCACTAGCTTTGCCGCACAAGGATCTCCTTTTAGCTTGACAGCTATTTTTTGACCTATTTTTTCGAATTCCTCTTTTTGCAAATGAGAATTGCTAGGCCAGGCATAGTGCATAAAGAGTTCTAAAAATTGACCCTCCTCTAACTCCTTTAAAACATGGACCTCTACTTTCACAGCTAGTTGTGAGACATTTTTGGATTGAGTTGTAAGTAGAATTCTGGTCTCTGGTAAACAACTACTTAAGCAACCAATGAATTTCTCCCATTGTTCAAAAAAATCCTCAGTATCACTCCAAAAATCATCTAACACAAATAGAACTTTCTTAGACCCTAACATTTTTCTTATTTTTGTTGAAAGAGCTTCAAGAGATGTAGAGGGATAATCATTACTAACACTTTCTTTTTGATTTATGATTTCTATCATGTTCTTAATCACGTCAGTGGCCTTAAATTTGCGAGGGACATACACCCACACACAAAGATCAAAATGGTCATGTCCATCCATGTGTTTATAAACAACCTGGGCAAGTGTAGTTTTCCCGGCACCAGAAGGGCCTGTGATGGCAATTATAGGGATAGCTGGCCTAGTGCTAGGTTCACACTCAAAATTTATAGGTTTTTTCGTTAGTAAACCGACTATCTTTTCTTTGTCTTTCTCACGACCGAAAACTCTGTCGGGAGGCTCTGAGCCTGTTTCCCTATCAGCATCACTACCATTAGCATTTTCTGGGCCCCCTAACAAATCACAGAAAACCCTGGCCTCCCCTGCAATTTCAATAAGGTTGTCTATACAACGCTTTAGCATTTTTTGCGTAGAGAATACAGATAAGCCAGATTTTAACTTATCCGAAGCAGAATTAATAGGCTGGGCTACATATTTTAATGGTAAACTAATTGGGGTTCCCGTCTCATTCTCTGCCTTTTGTTTTAGTGTTTTTCTATGATCTTTTACCTTTTTCTTAAGCTCTTCATACTCCAATAGGTCGATTGCTTCCTCAGCCTCATAGTATGCATCCTTGAGCCTTCTGAGCCAGTCCACTAACTTCTCCTTGTTGGGGCTCTTTTCGGCTTTCTCAATTGCCAGCGAGAGGGTAGGAAGTACTGAGGCCTCAAGTTTCTTCTTCTTCTTTTTTATGCTAGTGCCAAGCAGGCGATGCGCTTTGTCGAAAAGCATTTTGATCAAGGGGGACGCCACCCACTCTAAGGAGGTGAGTAGAGCCGCCTCAGCCATGGCTGGCCTTCTCTTCGTACGGACTTTAAGGAAATTTTTGTCACTTAGTTTTGGAGAGAGTTGAAGGAAGTTGAGAAAAGTAGAAAGAAATTAATGGTACGAGATGAGATATTGAGATGGTAATGTGGGAAATTTTGTTGGTGGGTAGCAAGGGGAAACAAACTTTGATCTGATCGAGTTCAATGGTTCTTCTATGTTCTCTCTTTTTCTACTTTAAAATTAGAACAGTGGTGTTTTGCTGGAAACAGAGAGTGGAACGGAAAGTTGAGGAAAGTTGAGGAAAGTGGAACGGAATGGTACCACATGAGATAGTAATGTATTAAATTTTGTGGGTGGATAGAGGAAAGGACTTATAATAATCTGAAACTTTTAAAAGTGCGTTCCGGTTTGGCTGTACAACAAAATAAAAAAAATCCCTTCACATGACCATCACTAATTAATTATTTATTAATTAAATTTATCGTGTGAGATACAGATTTCCTGTGGCCAATTCTGTACAACACAGTCTGTGGTAGAGAATGTTTAATCACATTCTTAGCTACTGCATGCATGTTGTACAGGATAATGTAACCTCTCTAACTCCAATTGTAGCCCGTAGGAGGTGGGAATTGACAACCCACCCAATTTGGATTTTGGAGCCTACCTTTAAATCTCTTCTTTTAAGACAATTATTTATCTAATTATTTTTCTCTATCAAGCTACCGACTTAATTTTTTTTTTTTTCTAATACGACCATAACAAGGGTCGACAAGGACTAATTAAAATAAAGAAGAAGAGATGAAATATTCTCTCAAATTGCTCGCTTATCTCCCTTCATTCTCTCTATTGCCTCCTATACCTTTTGGTTTGAATTACCTTCCATTCTATACCGGACCCATGTGCATTTGTAACATTTGTTAGAATTGCAAAATGTAATTTGGGCCGTTGTTAACTATCTTTAGAGTGAGTAACATCGCTAATTATTTGGGCCTATTTGGGTTGGGCCTTCTTATTTCTGGATTAAGCATTCAATAATTCCTACTTCGATCAAAGCAGCAGGAATTATTTCTTTGTATAGTCAGTTTCCTTTATTGCAGAGGGGAAAGTGAAAGAAACATATTATATTATTTTGTGATTTAATAAGTGAAGACTCTTACCCGGTTAACAGAAGTGTAGATTAGTATATGATTATCAGTGAACTTGTGTTCATCAAAGAAAAATGGAGATTAGTATATGATTATCAGTGAACTTGTGTTCATCAAAGCAACAAATTTCTTCTAATACATAATCAATGGAGATTTCTTTTTTATTCTTTTTGTAGTTGTTATTTTGATTTTTTTGTTTATTTATTTTGGTTTTCTTTTTTTTTCTTTTTTGGATGAGGTGGTTTGGAGGGTTGCCGAATTTGTGAAGGGGCAGTTGGAGATACTGATAGACAACAAAGAAGAAATTGAAGAGAGTGAGCCACCAAGTCCAGCCTAAAAACGGTTGCTTTCTTCTGCAAGAGAAACAAAGATTAGAAGAAAAAATTAGCATCTTATAGCATTGGCAAAGCAAAGAAAAAAAAAAATATGACTATCAAATTGATAATATATAAATATCGCAATGGCAGCAGTAATTACTAACAAAAATACGTATTTCTATTTACTCATTACATAGACGTTTCTGAGAAAACATATATATTGAAAAACATATATATTGAAAGAGGAGGGATTTAGTTACCACAATTTTGAGTTACAACAAAGTTACCACAATCATTTTCTACATTTTCAAAGTCCAAATCGTCGATCCAAACCGTTCAACATGATCTCCACAATAAAATGTGCTTGCAGATCAAATTTTACATTTTTTTTTTACTATTTATTAAGTATTTTACAAAAACTAGTCAAATTCAGACCATTGAATTTTGTATCCATCTTAATAAATAGTAAAAAAAATAAAAAAAAATGTAAAATTTGATATGCAAGCACATTTTATTGTGGAAATCATGTTGAACGGTTTGGATTAATGATTTGGACTTTGAAAATATAGAAAATAGTTGTGATAACTTTGTTGTAATTCAAAATTGTGGTAATTAGTTTCCTCCTCATATTGAAATATGTAAATGGAATTAGAAAAAGTTTTAATATGTTATTGCTTTCAAGTGTTGATGGTTGGAATACAAGATTTTCTGTAAAAAATAAATAATCCTATTTGGAAAGATAACACTTCTACTTTTTCTCTGGAGAAAAATGTAGCAGAATTTGTGACTGAAATCCACCGGCACAAATATGAATGAAAGAATTGTTTTACTGAATAAAAGTTGTAAGTTCAGAACAGACACAATGAGAATAAAAAAAAAACTCCAAGTATAAGGATAGTATACCCAGGGCCGGTCCTGAAGATTTTGGGGTCCGGGGCGGGAGAAAATTTTGAACCCTTTATATAAATAATTTTTTTTTAATATGTCATGTCATACAAAGTAGAGAGACGTAAAACCAATACCCCTCAAAATAAAACATATACAATGATGAACATACCCACACCGTGTTTCTTGCTTGCTTCTTGATAAACCAATTTTGAATATTTGTATGTTATACCTGCACAAAACACACATCTAAATCACATCTCATCTGAAATGACTCCTTGCCCATATAGCACCGTTATAGCGCAAAATAGCGCGCTATAGCGGTAATAGCGTCATAGCTTTTATGGTCCAGAAACGATATAGTGCGCTATTTAGAACCTTGACTAAAACAAGAAAATAATCTGTTCTAAAATTTTCTTGAGCAGATTGTTGCTCTCTATCTGTATCAGAATTTTCATCAAAATATTTTTTTCTTATAGCCCTATGTTTTACCTAAAACACTGGCTCAATTTCTATTTCATCAGCAATCACTTTAGCATCCATCATAGTAGAAGTAAACCCATTTTCGCTAGAGGCGGAGATCAAGGCTGGAGGCGTAAAGCTTGGAGGCGGAGGAGCGGAGCAGCGGAGATCAAGCCTGGAGGTGGAGACGGGAGATAGGTTTCTGTGGAAGCGAATCAGCAATTTTTTTTTTGGAAGCGAATCAAGGGTTTCCGCGGAGATAAAAGTTTGCATTGGCTTCCAAAATAAAGATTGTTTTGCTGTTTTGATTCAATGGCCCAGATAAAAAAAACAATGGCCCAGATAAAAAAACACCAATGGAAAGAAACGATGGCCCAATTTTTTACCCATTGGGCCCGGGGCCATCGCCCTGGGTACCCTGGGCCAGGGCCGGGCCTGAGTATACCAACAATAGTGAATTTCTACTTGCCACATGTAATAGTCGATTTCTGGTTTGATCTGCATTTATTTTGCAAAAGTCGATTTCTGCTTGTCACATGTAAAACAATAGTGGTTAATTTGGTTAGCCCTCTTATGATTTGATCTTTTGATTACTCCAAAACTAACTTGCTTTGAAAATAATTGGTAATATTTATATGCTTCCTCAATTGAATCAAATCGATCACCAACTTGAGGTGCACTAATTTCATTATATTCCTCATCCAAAACATCTACTTCACGCTCTTCTTCTTCCACTTCACACTCTTCTGGTCGCACTTTCTCCATAGGTTCTATGTTCAAATCCCACTCAAATATATTCTCTCTGATACCAACATCATCATTAATTGCTTCATTTGCACGATGCACCTCTTCAAAATACCGATACCAAACACCTCATCAACTTCTTTGTTACTATCTTGCATCAACAAATCATCTCCAAATTTTTCATTAAGGTCAAAATTCATCCTGAAAATTAACAAAAATATAAAAAAAAAATCAATGAACAATCAACATATAATCTAACATATTTACCAAATACATACTAAGTCTGAAAAACAAACTTACCATGTACACAGCCTTAACATACGAAGTATTCATTTCTCTATGTCTTACAAATATTTAACAGTACAACTTTTTAAGTCAGATTGGTCAACCATTCAAGTATGAACTCTGATCATATATAGTATTAATACTTATATAAGTAAGAGAAATTAATTATTGACATCTCACAGTTATGTTACAAAACATAAATAAGTTCCTATTCTAAAACATAAATATGTTACCTGACAGAAATATGTACTAGCAAACTTGATCTTATCCTTATAGAATTAGGTATTCCAACTGAAGCACTGAAGCATTCAGACCTGTATAGACAGACATCCACACCCTAAAAATCAATTATCAAACAGAAAAATACAACTACATATTAACTTGAACAAATAAGAATACATAATCAACAAAATATAAATAACATAACAATGAAGTATTCATTTCAAACAATCATCTACTCATATTTAATTATCAAAATTCAAATGATGATCAATGTAACAAGGAAATGAACTACTTATAACATTCATATCACGTATTCATACCAGAAAAATAAGTGTGAATACAAGATCTAACAAAAAAATACAAATCATTATTTCATCTCGTAAAAATGATCAAACTCAAACGAAAATAAACATAAAAATGAAAAAACTTCTTATAACATTCAGTTCTAGTATTGATAACAAATCTATAAAGTAGAAAACGATCGGATCTATCATATTAAATCAGAATTAACATAATTCAATTTTGTAATTATTTAAAAAAGCAATAATTAACCTGACAGTTATGAAATGATCGATCATTAACAGATAAGAAATCAAAATCGCTAAAAGTGAACAATCTCACAGTACAGTTGAGAAAAGAGATCGCCTGAGTTTGATGCGAAATTCGCCTGAGCGAGAACACCTGAGTGTGATGCGAGATGGCCTAAGCGAGAACGACGGAGCGTGATGCGAGATCGCCTGAGCGACAATGCCTGAGCATGATGCAAGATCACCTGAGAGAGACCGACGCAACGAGAGACGCGAGACGCCGGTGCTGGAGATCGAGATTTCCTCAAAATCGCAATGGAATTGCCTTTTAGAAAGAGTGCGGAGAAAGGAAAGTTTCAAATTCAAAATATGGAAAGTAATAAATGGGTTAATTGCGGCGGATCCGCATAAGGTAGTTATAGTGGGGACCGCAATTAGTTAATTCTGTTTGATTAGCGCTAATTGCGGCGCGGATAAGGTAGTTAGCGCGCTAATTGGGACCACGGGGAAGAATGGAGGAAATAGACCGGGTGAAAGAAATTTTTTCCCTAAAAATATTATACTATCTATTTAAAGATTGATTTTATTTTTTTAACATATTTTCTTAGATTGTATTGTATAAATATTTGTTTTAATTAAAAAATATATAAATAAGTAGAAATACTTTGGTCTTCTCCAATATTTCATCATATATATATAAATTGTTCGAATTAGGGAAAAAAGATCTGCTGTTGTATTTGTAAAGTTTGAAGTGCAATCAAGTTTAAATATACAAGATCACATAAATTATGTGACGCATCATAGTTATTTTATCAATTCTCATGAAAATTACGTGATTTAAATCTTCTTTTTTTCATATTTTATTTTATTGGTTTAATAGTCTTGCCAAACATAAGCACCCTTACAAAAAAGGACAAATCGAGCACTCCCTAGTTACACACACTCGTAAACCTCAGAAAACAATGTTAGATGGGTTGTCCGCAATTGGCATTAATTCACTTGGCAAGTAACATCGATCAGTGCCTTAAAAAGTAAAGCATGCAACAAGTTTGGAGTTATAATTTAAATTAGTAAATTAGAAATTATATTTAGATTTTTCATTTGAACAATTTGATTCTGGTCAAACTTAATTTCCCTCACTGCCTCTCTGTATAACAAAAAATAGTAAAAGTTAAGTTGATAAATGGATCACCACAAGTTAAGTTGATATGTGGTTGGTCCAAATTTGCTCCAACCAAAACTAAGCCCATATCTGCTACAATTGAACCCAAGAGAAACAATTCACAAAGGGCCTAGATCTGCTATAATAATAACGCGTATAGATTTTGGTGTAAAAAGAAAGAGGATCATTGTTTAATAATATATTCTTAGAAAAGTCAAATAAAATCTAAAATTGAAAAGTAAGCCTACATCTGGTACAATAGGGCCCAGCAGACTAAAGCAATTAACAAAAGCCCAGATCGCTACAATGGTAATGAGTATATATTTATGTGTAAAAAGAAAAGAGATCACTTGACAATGATAATTATTTTGACGACTTGAGAGTAGGTCCGACGGGCATCGGACCTACTTTGGTTCGATGGATTTAATCACCATCGATATGCTTTAAGATTCATGCGAAATGCTTTAGGTTTCGTGTGTGTCTGTTTCAATTATCGTGAGAGTAAATCTTAAGTTAGATCGAACGGTTATCATGCTCATTGAACCTAAAAGTAGGTCTGATGGGCATCGAACCTACTCCGTTCTCTATTTTGACACACGGAACATGGGCGTCATTCACCATCCGCCATCAATTTCTCTCTTTCCTCAAATATGCTATGTGGCCGAAAGCCCAAATCTTTGTATTTAACTGTAACCCTAACCGTCAGCGTCTACACCTTTTCAAAGTAAATTACAGTTTCAAAACAAACAGAGAACTTGTACTTGGTTCATGTGCATGTTCCGCACTATTGATATCAAATTATTACACTGTATTTCCACGGAAATACATAAAATTCTTTCAAGCATTAGTATATAACACTTACTCACAAATACTTGCAGACTTATCATCATAGAAGGCAAAATCGGCCGTTCCGGAGCGGAATCGGCCGTTCCGGAGCGGGATCGGACGGTGCCGATCCGATTCCAGACCGATTTACGCGGACAGTGCAAATTTCGGTCAATTTCGGCCGTTTCGCCAATATTTCGGCCAGTTCCAGTCAAATTTCGAACCGTTCCGGCCCGTTCCAGTCAAATTCCTGCCGAAACGCAAATATAAACAAGATGAAAATTTTTTGCAGCAGCTAGGATTCGATCTCTAGATCATTGGAATGGAGTCCAAGCAAGTTACCACCACACCATCCAAGTGTTTTTGATTTATACCATAACTCATTTGTATATATATAATACTTATATCACAGATTGATACAAATCAAAAGTCCGATTTTCCGATCCGATTCGGCCGATCCCGACCGATTTTTCCGATCCGGATCGGGATCGGTTGGGGCCGATCCCGATTCCGATTCCGATTTTTCCTTCTATGCTTATCATGCACTACCTGCAATAATATATTACACAATCTGATAATGAGAGCTATTGTTCCAAAAGATGTAAACAATAATAATATTCAAAATAACCTTAGCCAATAATTACTATCCTTCTGCAATCTCATGTTGTTTCTCTACACCAACTCGCTGTCCGCCTAAAGTCAGGTGATCCATCTTTTCTCGATCAAAGACGCCGCAATTAGAAAACAAGGCCCATAAAAGAGTAATAAACTCTCCTCCTTCAGCAAGGTGTGATCTATGATCTTCCGACAATTCAGAAGGCGCCAGGAATAGCAGCAGATCTACCCAGAATTCGGCTAACATCTGCCATCGAGCTTCCACATCCATTTCTTTGTCTGTCAATAGTGCCTTACCAAGTTTGGCACCCTCATCTACTATAGTTCTCACCTCACTACATGTCTCTCCTGCACTCTCCACTCTTTTCATTAGTTCCCCCAAAACACTTTTTAGTGAACCACAAGAACCAAGAAAACTCCGGGCGTCTTTAACTGTTCCTTCAAAGACCAAGCCAGAAAGAATGGCATGATCTGGGAGCAACTCAGGAGCAGAAACAAGTAAGTAGGCACAGTAACGGGATATGCTGTTTGCTACTATGTAATGAGCTCTTTTTTTGTCTTTAAGCTTCTCTAGATCAACAAGGAAAGGATTTCTGTGTGACCAGAAAACCTTAAGTGTTTGCAAGAGAGAATTCAACCAAGGTCTCTTCTCAAGTATGAGTTCTTCAGATAGATGAATTTCGCACATGCTTGTAGCAATGTGAAACACCAATAAAAGGTGAGAACATGTTTTTTGTGTACACGCCCATTGGTAATTATCTCTAACTCTGCGCTTGTACAACCAGGGCATGCCGTTTGTCAGGTCATCACCATTAATTAAACGAAGGGCTTCAACAATGCTTTCCTTCACTTCTTCAAAAATTTTGATCTTTTTACCAACTTTGCCTCCTTCAGTAGGTTCATTTACCATGTGAAGGGTCAAGTAATGCAACGTTTTCTTTACCCATGATTTATAATTAAACGACTCCAGAAAATTACACTGGGACATTTTGTTGTGCCAACGCATCACGAGATTTGTCCTGCAAAGGAGCAGTATAATGCGCTCCACCAGGCAATTCCTCAGAAACCGTGAACCTTCCACGTACCAACATATGATAACTAATTTTGTCCAGTCTGAAAAAATGTAAAGAGCCATCTCCCAGGTGTCCTTCAGTACAATCAATACTAACAGGACATAGGTGATAATCCGATCAATGTTTGGACCCTTTTTGAGGTGGTAGAAATCATTTTTGGTATCCGTTTCATGTACATTAAAAGCAAGCAGGCCAACAATTACCATAGTCCCTAGAAGGATACCAATTTTGATGAGGGGATAGCCATACCAGACAGTCATTGGGAGTCTAGTGTGGCTATAGTCGCTAAGAAATGCTATTTGCATCTCCATAATTCTAAATACCCTCTTGTCATTCTTCTTATCCTGAAGAACTCCTTCAAATAACAATTTCTGGGTCTTTTTATGGCACTCACTAGTTAAGGACAGGTCAGCCATTTCGCAGCGTAGCAGCTTGTGCAAAGCATATGACAGGCAAACATCCTTCAAAATCAGTTTTCGGTCAAGGTATTTAAGCAGACGGCCTGGGCAATTCCAAACTGATTCAAGGGTTATGATTTTTTGCTGATCATCCTCACCACAAACCATGTATTTGTACCCCTTCATATTGGTTGGGTTGGCCTGCCAGAAACGAAAACTACTGTTAGGCAATGCTCTTTTGAGTCTTGACACAAAATTGTTTACTTAATAGTTACCGAATGGAGTGTGCAAATTTTAATTACTATTATATCCATTTCTTAACTCATGTTGTTTTTAAAAGATTTAGTGTATACAAGTCTAAATTTTTGTTAACCTCATTATTCATGTTGGCTTTTGACTCAAACATAAAATCCTGTCTTCAACCAGAACTATTCGCCAGTACGGACTCTAATTTAATTATTCACATCATTTTATTATAACTATAAAAGGATTAAATTTTTTGAAGCCCGCCAGGATCCTTGGCTTTGCTGCACCAAGAAGTTATTCTACTATATAATAGTCGAGTGCTTGATGGAGTTGAGTTTTAAATGATTATGTTCAGGCCAAGCCTCTCAGAAATTTGGACATAAATTTCAACAGTCTGTTACAGGTCCAAAGTAGTGGCTGTACTGCTACAGGCTCTTAATATATTAGTTTAAAAAATTAAAACAACGATCCAAATAGATCAATGCCATCTAAAAACTTTAATTTGTGGGAAGTTACTACTTTAATTTGTGGGAATTTACCCTAAAATAGCAGCAGTTTTTTCCATATCCAAAACATAATTACAAAAATAAAAAAAAGTAAAAATTTCATATTCTGCAAGATTTTAATAAGTAGATCAATTGTGCCGCTTGAGTCGGCAGCTTAAGTTTTAAGAATGGAGATTTGGAGCTGTTTTGCAATTTCTTCATTTTAATAGCAAATATATGTGATATGAACTCTTTTCATTGAAATTTACAGTAGATATCTCAATTAATTCGAGCCGCTAAAATGATAAACTATTCAGTCAACATTAATATATATATATATATATATATATATATATATGGGCAAATATCAAGTCTTAATTAACCAACAATTTGTGATTTTTGTTAAGTCGTAATTATGTACCTGAACCGTATATAACTATATCCAATATTCAGTTATAATTAATTACTACAGACTTGATGAGAGAAAGGTAGCAAAACGATAAAAAGCTTGATAGTTCTTTTGTGGGAAAGCACCAAAATGTCTCACCATATTGTGCCTACAGAAAAACATGAACTCAAACCCTTTTTAGAAGTCAATTTAATAGGTACCACTTTAATACTTAAACATGGATAAGCTAGCTAATTATTTGATATGTGTTATTACCGTTTTCAAATGTACTTATTGATAAAATGAATTTTTGGAACAACCTCCAAATTAAATTAAATGCGCATGCTAGTAATTAAAAAGTTATATAAACAGAAATTATAGAAGTTGATGAGCGATTTTGGTGCACTGACTACTATATATACTATTTACAGCTTTTAGTTGCCTTGTCGATCTTGTGCTTTTATATTATATATATTTTTTTAATTTATTAACATTATTGGGTTATGCAACCTAAGGGAGAACAAAAGAACAACAAGGCAACTAGGCAAGCAAGCCTTGATGCAAAAACAAGTTCATAAACAAAACCAAGTAAAATACAGAAAAAATAAATAAAGAACATGTCAAATTGTTAACAAATTAAGTTCAGGCTAGCAATGTCCGACAACCAATTTACCTAAACTCTAGCGTATGCTGGGCTCGCAACCATTTGGTTATTGATTTCTTCAACTAGTATCTCTTTGAATTTCAATTTTTGTATGTTGTACAGACTACAGAGAGTATTTTTTTTCTTAAAATCGCAACTTGTGTAATTTGGTATTGATTTTGGAATTGTCAAACTTAGGTTCAATTTGGTGCATAATATATAGTAACGTGCTATGAAAAGTGAAAACATGCTAACCTCGACTCGTTGATTCTTTAGAGGCTCCTTCTTCATGTAATCCACCAATAACTTCGAGTTCTGGCCATGGGAGTAGGATTTACGGGCAAGTTCATAAGAGATGATCTTGTAGAAGATCATGATTGGTCCAAGTAACCAAAGAACCCAGAGTAATCCCTGGAAGTTGCTCCCCTTGGTGGCATTAAGGTTGCCGGAAAAGAAGGTCATAACTAATTGTCTGAAGTCTGCGCGCAGTTGCATACTGGCATCTGTGATACTGTATGCTTTGATAAACTCTGTTTTTGGCTGGAGGAGGTTCAAGAGTACCCCCCATATTGCTAAGAACTGGTTCTTAAAAGATAAGTTCTGAAGTAAACCAATTGAATCTTTTTAGATAGGTAGAAAAAAAAAATTACCAAGAATATTATGAAGTGAATTTCTAATAATTTAGAAAAGTAGTAAAAAGATTTAAAAAAAATGTAAAATTTGGTTTCAAAGTAAATTTTTTTATAGAGATCATGTTGAGCGGTTCCGATTAACCATTTGGAATTTAAATTTGGAGATCTTGAGCCATAATACAGACCTATATATGTTATGCATAGTACCACAACCTCACTCGTAGATATAATATTACAATACATTAATATTTAAGCATGATACCAGTTTGATACTAGCATAGTCTCGTAATCTCGTTTCATTGGAAATCGGTGAGTATTACTAGTGGCGGAGCCACATGGGCTCAAGAGAAGACACTTGCATACCTCTGACCTAAAATAATTTCCATTATTTGTTTTTCTTTTATCTTTTATATAATTTTTTTATAAAAATATGGATATATTTAAAATAATTATACAATTATATTTTACTCTTAAATTTTTAACTCATCGTATTTTATTTCCCGTTTCCGCCCTATCCACTTTCATCGAAAACAAAAAACAAAAATACAATACAATAAGTGCGCAAGAGTGTTAATTATCAGAACAGTTAGCTTATTAAAGATGAAAGAGATTCACGGACGATATGTTTATGTGCGCCTTCATTAACTTAGAAAGCAAGAGTATATGTTTCATGAGACATAAACTCTTACCTTGTAAGTTAATGAAGGCGCACGAAAATATATCGTCTGTGGTTCGATCGGGACCGTTGAAATCAAAGAGCACTGCATTTACCATTTTCCATGAAAGTTTGATAAAATTTTGTTTTGATTTACCCATCCATCTAGTTGATCAAAAATTGAAACATCGTGTGGCCATAAACATTTCGTGTTGGATCAAAGCTCATATATAATAAAACTTCCGAACTTTATGTTGGTTATGTTCAATATTGCACCTTGATCATTCTAGATCAGATTTGGAATGATTTTGTTGCAGATCGACCGTTGAATTCCCGCGGTAAAACGAACGGTCCGAAAATAAATACAAAAAATGCCAAAAAAAATGCCAAAAAATGCCAAAAAATGCAAAAAAAATGTATTACTGTCAAAAAAATGAAAAAAATGCAGTCAAAAAAATAATCAAGGCACAATATTTCTTTTATATGTCTAAAAAATGCAAAAAATGCTGTTATTGATCAGCTATTCATTTAAAAAAAAAAATTATATGTATTACTTTAAAAAAAATTTCAAAAAATGCAAAAAATACTTATTTATTTCATAAAAAATAAAAAAAATAAAAATAAACATGCAAAAAGTAAAAAAAAATGTAAAAAGTTTGAAAATATTTTTTTTATTTTTTTCCAAATTATTTGCTCCTAATTTTATTTTGTATCACTGCAATGCACTTTTAGACTCAATCAATAAAATATTAAATAAAATATTAACTAAGCGAGTGACCCCACAAATCCTGTAATCTGATTACCTCAATAATTTCACACCCTTAGATCTATCCTCTTACCAACGTCTAGATCTCTTCCATGTCATCAATCTGCTCCCTTTCCATTCAACCAATTAACCCGCTATTTTTTCCGCCACTGCCTCCAATTTTTTTCTCTCTTCCCGCTAATTTTCGTCAAAACTGCTTGCCCAAATTCCTCTCCCGCTAAGTACCAAAATAATCTCCCTCATGTCTTCTCTCTCTCTCTGGTGCCTCTCACAACAAAGACTCCTCTCTTGTCCAAATCCCCTGTTGCGTACATTCAAACTGAATGTGGTATTTGGTTGTAATTAATTTTGGAGTGCTTGAGTTTTTATTTAAATTGTACTTCTATTGATATTTGAGTTTTATTTAAATTGTAATTTTGGGATACTGGTAATATTATAATTATGCATTAATTGTAATTATGCATTAATTGTAGTGATTGTAATAATTATTTCTATTTGCAGATCTTTTGATGCAGGGCATCCAGAACATACCGAGAAAGTTAACAAAGTTATTTCACAGATTGTACATATTCATTATCCTGGTCCATTCTCCAGATACACTGATTTCCCTGAGAACATTCAATCCGGTATCAAGGCAGAGTTTTTGGTGAGAAAAAATTTATTTTAGAAAACCTCTAATAATTACTTGTTTCTTTTTTAATTGCTTGTTTGGCTTACAACTACCTTGAACATAGTATTGTGTTCCTATCTTGTGGCTTAATTCCTTTTGAATGAATTGTTAGGTAATTGAGTATTGTTGATGTATTCTGAAAGTCAGTACCCATCCATATCATGGCTGGCCTTGGAATTTGAATAAAATATAAAGTAAAATGTCTAATTGGATAAAATTTCTATAAGTTAGTGATTTAATCTAGTTAGAGGGACTAAAGTGCATACTACAAAATGTTAATTCATGGCTGGCCTTGGAATTTGAATTAAAGAAAAGAATAATTGATTGTACTTGTTATACGACTTAGATTTAAGTATTAGACATTTGAAAATTTAATTGATTAAATGAACTTGACTTGGACTGTTGGATTCAGATTTAATTATTTAGGCTTGATTGAACTGAATGGACTAGAAGGTTAACAATTTTGAGTGATCTAATTAAAAACAATATAATGATAATGATAAACTAATTTTTAACTATGCATTGCAGAAGCACTACCAGTTTGCCGATGGGGTAGATGAAAAAGGGGCCTGGGAAACTTTCAGGAAGATAGCAGACAAACGGTTGCAAGACATGCTCAACAAGGCCAAGACAGCAGCGATAAAGTCATATGGAGATTCGATCCTCTCGTGGAAGGAGCATTCGGCACCTCACCCGCACGGGTGGATCACGCCCGACATCTGGCCCGGAGTCGTGGATTATTGGTGCAGCAACGCATTTGCTAATCGGAGCCAGCGCAATAAAATCAATAGGGCCGCAGCTGGAGAAAGTTCAGGTGCCACGACGGGCTCTGTGAACATGCTTGTTCACAAACAACGTTTCGTAAGTTCTTCATTAAGTTAATCAATTTTCATTTAAATTTAATCGAATCGAACTAACCTTGATAATCTTTTTTTTTAATTGAAATTGTCTTTCAAATTCTTAACAGGAGAAAGAACACGGGCGCGAACCCAGATGGTCCGATGAGCTGTTCAAGCCGACCCATACGAGAAAGAAGACAGGTCAATTTATTTCCGCCAAGGCTCAAAGGGCACAGGTAATAGAACATAAGAATCGTTTTATAAAATTCATTCTTTGTTGTACAGAACATTATTGTTATATTTTACAAAATTTGCAGGAAAATTATGAGAGAGCTATGGTTCAGAAGTATGGAGAGGACAGAAACATATGGCCTCCTTATGACGATGCCGTCTGGTACTCTGCGGCAGTTGATGATCAGAATGCTCACGGCGATAACTATGGCCTCGGTGCTCTAGGTAAAATAAATTTCACCTGAAATTTTAAATTTATTTTTAAAATCTGTAAGATAATACTAATTGTCTTATTTTTAATGTTTCAGGCAAGACGAGGGCCATGGTTCGTGATGGTGGGTCCAGCAGTGCTCCGTCACGTTCTTCACAGTCATATTCTTCTGTGCCTTCACGCCTCAGACAGGAGGATATCGATGCGATATCTTCTCAGGTATTGTCATCTATCATGCCCCGTATCAGTGAGCAGATCACCGACCAGATCACCATAGCTATCAGAGCTGCTCAGGTACGAATTTCGGTATGTTCTAATTGTGAACCATAAACCCTAAATCCTAATTGTCTAAACAACTAACATGTTTACTTTCTTATAACCTCGCAGGGAGGTTCGAGCTCGCACCATGCCTCCATACCCGATGACGGCGATGATGGGGATGATGGGGATGATGGGGAGGAGCGTTGGTCGGATATCGGCGGAGATGGTACTGATTAGATGTTTAGATTATACTGTCCCTCTTTATGTTTAGATATTTTCGCGTGATGATATATTGTTATTGTTTATATTTAGATATTTTCTCGTGATATATTGTTATTGTTTATGTTTAGATATTTCTTGTGATGATATAGTTTATATTTACATATTGTTTCTATATCTATATTGTTGTTCATTTTATGTTGTATGTATCGATCGATGTTTATGTTGTATGCTGGTACGTGTGGTACCGAATATATTAAATGGGGGAAAAGTAAATAATGAACAAAACCTACAAACCTGACAGATGAGTATCAGCGACCGGTATTGAGTATCAGCGACCGGTATCTTTGGTCTCTGATGCCTGTGCATGACGTCAGCAAAAAACAACAGCGACCAAAAAAATTTAGTCGCTGAAAAGGAATCAGCGACCGGGATGACGTAATTCAGCGACCGGTGACGTCATCAGGAGAGCATCAGCGACCGGTGTATCAACGACCGTATTTGCTCATCAGCGACCGGCGCTTCATCTTTCAGCGACCGGATTCTCGGTCGCTGATGGTCCGTTCTGCTGTAGTGTGTGTCGCTGAGTTTTGGTATTAGGGGATTATACTGTTTTGTGGTTTTTTTTGTTTCTTTGCTTAGAACAGTAGTTTGTATTTTCAAAAAAGAATTCATCAATTTTGAGGAATTTAGTGCAATACAAAATTGGTATTAATATTTTTTGACTTTTTTAGATCATGTCAGATGAAAACTTATTTGTTTATTTTTGCTTAACTGGGGGTAACTTTAAAATTGCGGAGTCTCCGAATCATCAAATCATGAATTAACAATTAAGATTATCAGAGATCATCCAAAGTCATTGAAGATAGTGTTGTGTATTTTGGGTATTGGATTATGTGGGTCAATTTGTAATACACTTTAGGCTTTAAATTTATAAAACCTTAATACACAATGATAGATTGGTTGCAAGCATACAACTTATCCTTATAGTAAAATAGGTATCGATCCAAAGATAACGGGAGAAATTACTTTCTACTAAATAATTAATTCTAAAATAATGCAATTTAAGTAAATGGGGGGGTTTTGTTGAAAACTAAAATGGTGGGTTCAATACCCGAATTGGAGTTGAAACAAGACAAAACAATTCTTAAACAAATAATAAAAAGGAGTTTGTAATCAAAGAGATGGAATCTAAGGGCTATCGGCTCTCAATCCCTTGATCAAAATCACATTTACTTGGTTTCTAAATTCATGTTTGTTATTTTGGAGTTTCTAAACCTAATATGTCAAAAAGGGTCACTTTCGTGAATTAATGACGTGTCTAGATAGTTCAGATTTCACGATTAAGTTCCTCACCCTAATTATCTAGACCATAAGCATATGTTTAGCCTAATTTATTCCCAAATATCGACACTTCACGATTAAGTTCTTCATACCAAAATTCGGTTCAATTTTAGGGGTCCCAATTGAATATGAGGCTTCACGATTAAGCTCTTCGCCTCAATTCAACCATTGGTCTTATGGTTCCGGACTAAGAAGTACATTTGGTCATTTCTAATCTCAATCCTAGAATTATTCATGCAAGTAATTTGGTTCTATCAATTCTTTGATCCTAACACCTTAAGTTGGTTAAACCTAAGCGGGACACTAATTAATAATTCACAAATTACTTAAGCACATGAATTATAAAATCACCAAGACCAATCAATTAACAAACAATCATCACATATAAAATATTTTAGCCTAAGCCCCTAGAGAGGAATCTAACCCCTCATGGGTGAAATAACATCCAAGAGATACAAAAGAGTAAACATGACAAAAAAAACTAGATAAACAAATAAGAGAAGAGAATACACCAATCTCCTAGTTTGCTGCCCTTGTCTTCAGTGTTTGCTCGCTTGAATCAGCCTTCAACCCGTCAATCCAAAAGCCTTTGATCTTGTGAAGAGGAGAGAATAAAAAATGGAGAGGTTTTGAAGAAAAAGAACTTAGGAGCAAGGTGGAAGATGAGATCCCCTTCTCCTGCTGCCTCTCTCCTATTAAATAGCCAATTTCGTGCCTTTGGGAGCAAGTAAACAAGATCTGGAAGTGAATCGGGCGAAGTTGGCAATAAAATCTGTCCAAATCTAAGCTGGTGCGGCCATTGGTGTGGCTGCACAAAATTCTACATTCCGAATTTGGATTTGTTTCCTTCATGAAAGTTGTAGATCTTTTTGTCCTGGTTCTGTCAAGCTTTGATTCACCCAAATCGGAGTTCGTATGACCAAGATATGACCAAAATACGAACTGTATGTCGGCAGCTGTAATTCTATGCGACCCGTTGTGCGGCCCGCACGAAATTCTTGTACAGGCCGCAAAACTCTCTGGATTTCTGTGAAACTGAACTTCAAACGGGCATAAATTATCATCCGTAACTCCATTTTCAGTATTCTACCACTTTTCGGAAAGCTTGCGAGAAGATCTACAGTTTGCTCCATTTCCTGTAATTTAAATAGACTTTGGCAGTAACTTGGTTCTTGGCATATTTTAACACAAATTTACACTAAAATACAAGGAAATTGACTTAGTTTTTTAGGTTAAACCTTAATCAAAAGTATATATAATTGAGGCTTATCAGATAACCTATAATTCAGTGACCTCAGGAGTCAGGACGTTGTCAAAAAAGACTCGTAGTTGCCAAAGAATAATCAGTGCAATTATACATGCAATGAAAGCGGACATGGACTGGACAATTACCTAGCTATAAGATATGAATAATTTTTTTTCTCAGTTCATCAAATATGATGAATATACTAATTAAGCAGGCAGTAATGTGATTTGGTTATGGAAGCTGATATGAGTACCCACGCTACAGTATTTATACCTATACAATGAACTACATCTGATATATGAATTTTCCTAAAATAACTGTACCCGCACCTTTTTTTGAAAAATTCTCATGTTGTACCCGCATTAGGGGACCACAAAAACGGCATGTGGGGACCGCAACTGTTCCAACTATAATTTTGTTTTACAAATTTTGATACTGTCAAGTATATAGGTCAAACATGGCAAGTATTTATACCTATACAATGAACTACATCTGATATATGAATTTTCCTAAAATAACTGTACCCGTACTTTTTTTTGAAAAAATTCTCATGTTGTACCCGCATTAGGGGACCACTCAAACGGCATGTGGGGACCGCAACTGTTTCAAAACTGTAATTTTGTTTTACAGATTTTGATACTGTGAAGTATATAGCTCAAATAGAGCAAGTATTATACCTATACAATGAACTACATATGATATATGAATTTTCCTAAAATAACTGTTCCCGCACATTTTCTTGAAAATTTCTCGTATTGTACCTGCATTAGGGGACCACTTAAACGGCATGTGGGGACTGCAACTGTTCCAAAACTGTAATTTTATTTTACAAATTTTAATAGTAACACTGTGAAGTATATAGCTCAAATAGAGCAAGTATTATACTTATACAATGAACTACATATGATATATGAATTTTCCTAAAATAACAATGCGGGTACTGTAGCGCGTATAGTGCGGGTACAGTGCGGGTACTGTAGCGTGGGTACTGAAATAATTATTCTTTGATTATCTGCTAAGAAAATAAATACTAACTTTTATGTATGGATAAGAACAATTTTGTACTTATTATTCTTGTAGTAATTTAAAAGTACAAAATCGTATTTGATAATTATGAATCATTCATTTAACCATGATAATTTTTGACCAAAGTCTTCCATGAAATACATTCATTCATTTAATAACTTTTTGACCGAAGTCTTTCATTCATTCATTTAATAGCATTCCTATACCTTTTGACCGAAGATAATTATGAATCATTCATTCATTTAATAACTTTTTGACCGAAGTCTTTCATACATTCATTTAATAACATTCCTATACTTTTTGACCGAAGATAATTGTGAATCATTCATTCATTTAATAACTTTTTGACCGAACTATTTCATTCATTTAACCAAGATAATTATGAATCATTCATTTAACCAAGTACAAAAATACTAACTTTTTGACCGAAGTCTTCCATGAAAATGAATTTCTTCTTATTTCCCACCAAACCAACATTATCCTGTCGGCCATGACTGTTACGTTAATGATGATTGAATGTACATGGAGCATGGTTAATTAATTGATACATGACAGGTCTGTAACACCACTCTACTATTTATTTTATATCCATGTCTCTATCATAAAATAGGAACTTTGGAAATCCGGGCACAATTTTTCAATTTGATCTCCAAGCACATTTTAAAATACTTAATAAATAGTAAAAAAAAATAAAAAAACATGAAAAATTTGATCTCCAAGCACATTTTAAAATAGAGATGTTGAACGGTTTGGATCGAGTGTTTCGACTTTGAAAATCGCAAAACCGAATTCTTGTAAGATGTTGTAACTTACAAATGTTGTAAGTGGATCCCTGCTCATATTTGTATTAGATAATATTTTATGTATTGGCAAACAACATTTACAACACGTTACTAACCATAGTTCCTTTTAATCAATTTGAGGCTAAAATCGATTATTTTATTGAATTTCCACCGGCCAACTATTATTTTATTGAATGTCGACGACCACCGGCTCAAATAAACTTGAATATCCCATGAAAGAATAGACGAAAATCGATTATTTTATTGATCTGCAAGAGGTAGTGCCAGGGTCATGGTTTAATTTCTCCGCTGGTGGGCTCAAGGCTGCAACTAGTCCACCGGCCAACGTTTTAAATTGTATGAGGTTCATGCCGCCCTGTAATCACTATTACATTATTGAATATTGAATGTACTTGGAACATGGTTAATTCAGACACGACAGATAGGTAGCACCAAAAATATAAGTCTTACCTCTTTTGATTCATGTACTATGTTGCATTCAATTCTAACCAAGTTAGTAAACAATTGGTGGTCCACTGGACTTGCCTGTTTCTATTAATTTTAAATTTTAAATTCCTAGCTGCTGTATCCTCTGTCTCACCACTGAGTTTATAAGAGGGCCACCTCTAATGCCCTTGATAAGTAATCACAACACATAAGTTAAGCTTCTACCATTTCAGCAGCAATGAGAGGCATTCTCTTATTCCTTGCACTCTTTCTACTCCCTCTGGTTCAATCTTCTGATCTCACATCCCAAGCACAAGCTCTCCTCCACTGGAAGTACACTCTCCAGACTCAACAGCAGCTCTCGTCTTGGAATATGCATGTTCATCCATGCAACTGGACCGGAATTACTTGCCGCAATACCAACAAAACAAGGCAAGTCATCACTAAAATTTCTCTTTCCCAGAAGGGCCTTATTGGAAAATTAGATGCTCTTAATTTCTCTGCTCTTCCATCCATGAGAATATTTAATCTCAGTCATAATAAAATCAATGGAGCAATTCCTCCATCAATGTGTCTCTTGTCAGAACTCACATGTCTTGATCTCAGTGATAATGTTCTCAGTGGTTTCATCCCAACTAGAATTGGAAACTTGACAAACATAAACAGTTTGTTTCTTTGGCGTAATAATTTCTTCGGACCGATCCCTCCAGAAATTGGTAAACTTAGAAACTTGACAAATTTAGACTTATCAGAAAACCTTCTGAGTGGAGAAATACCTCCTGAAATCGGTAAACTTAGACATTTGATAGAATTAGAGCTATCTGGAAACTTTCTAAGGGGAGAAATTCCTAGCGTCCTAGGAAACCTAATTAATATGAAAACATTTTCTGTTTGGAACAATAGTCTCTCTGGACCAATCCCTCCTGAAATAGGCAATCTTACACAGTTGACAGATTTAGATCTAGCAATAAACTTTCTTAGTGGAGAAATACCTACAAATTTAGAATATTTAATCAATCTTGTAATGCTGAATTTTCATGATAATAATCTCTCCGGATCAATCCCTCCTGAAATTGGTAGACTTACACATATGACAAGTTTAGATCTATCGGAAAACATTTTGAGTGGAGAAATTCCTAGCGACCTAGGAAACCTAACTAATATGAACATTTTTTATGCTTGGGTTAATAGGCTATCAGGACCCATCCCTGCTGAAATAGGTAAACTTACAAAGTTGATAGATTTAGAAATATCATATAACTTTCTTAGTGGTGAAATACCTGCTAATTTAGGAAACCTAACCAAGCTTGTAAGTCTGCATCTTGGTGGTAATAATCTCTCCGGAACCATCCCTCCTGAAATTGGTAAACTTAGACATTTGGTAGAGTTGATACTATCACACAACTTTTTGAGCGGTGATATACCTACTAATTTAGGGAACTTAACCAATTTTTTACGCAATGATCGTGTAGCTCTATATCTTCACCATAACAATCTCTCCGGATCAATCCCTCCAGAAATTGGCAGACTTACACATGTGACAGATTTAGACCTATCAGAAAACTACTTGAGTGGAGAAATTCCTACCACACTAGGAAACCTAAGTAATATGAGCATTGTTCGTCTCTCATCAAATTGTCTGTCGGGGTTAATACCGGCCGAACTTGGCAGATTAAACAGATTGTTTCAACTCAATTTAAGTCACAACAATTTCACCGGAGATGTACCGAAAGAGTTGGGTATGTTACCTTTTTTAATAGAACTTGATATATCGTCAAATAGTCTTACAAGTGTGCCAGAAGAACTAGGCAATTGTGTTAATCTTGAATTACTAAACCTCAGCAATAATAGGTTGACTGGAAAAATTCCTTCTCATTTTGGAAACTTAGTACACTTACTGGACCTCCTAGATTTAAGCTCAAATTTTTTAAGCGGGGAAATACCAATAACGCTAGAGAAATTAATCTTGTTACAAAATCTTAATCTATCTCACAACAACCTAAGCGGTCAGATTCCATCTTCATTGGGCAACTTGTTAAGCTTGTCAACCATGGATTTGTCATACAATCAACTAGAGGGTCCAGTGCCTGATAAAAAATTCTTTCAGAATGCCCTCAAACAATGGTTCCTACACAACAAAAATCTTTGTGGCACTGTTCAAGGTTTGCCCCCATGTGATGGATTTGTTAAAGACAAGAATGCTTCAACTATACTACGAATGGTTAAGTTGATTGCAACTCTAACTTCTTGTGCTGCATTACTGACATTTTTCTTACTCTGGCTACTTTACCTACTTTACCTACTTTACTCAAAAAAGAGAAAAGCAAAACCAGGGCACATTGGCAATCCTAGTAGAGGAGAAATTTTTTCCGTGTGGAATTTTGATGGAAGAGATGCATATGAGGAGATAATAAGGGCCACCGAGAATTTTGATGAGAAATACTGCATTGGAAGTGGAGGCCATGCAAGAGTTTACAAAGCAATTTTAGAGCCTGAGAACCTCACAGTAGCTGTAAAGAAAATCCAGTTAGTCGGCAGTGAAACCTCAGTAGATCTTGACGCATTCCACAGAGAAATTAGCACTATAACCCAGATTCGACACCGCAACATTGTTAAATTATTTGGTTATTGTTCCTCACCTCAAAATAAATTTCTTGTATACAAGTATTATGAGAAGAGGGATTTACATAATATTCTCAATAGTGAGGAAGCAATAGAACTGGATTGGGAAAAGAGAATGGTTATATTGAGAGATGTTGCATGTGGTCTCTCACATTTGCATCATGATTGCTATCCACCAATAGTACATAGGGATGTAACTTCTAGAAACATCTTGCTTGATTCTGAGTTTACAGCAAGTATCTCGGATTTTGGTACTGCTAAATTTCTCAAGCCAGAGTCTTCTAATTGGAGCATGCTTGCTGGAACATGTGGTTACATAGCACCAGGTTCTGTATACTTAACCACCCTATTATTGTATTTTAATTTCCATCACTATACTTCTATAAAAAAATTAAAGTGGAAATAATTGCAATCTGAATTTTTTTTTTCTTTTGTAGAACTAGCCTATACCATGAGGATGACTGAAAAATGTGACGTATATAGCTTCGGCGTAATCATGTTGGAACTGCTTATGGGAAAGCACCCAGGTGATATGATCAATTTATCGGTTTCAAATGAAGAGGAAATCATACTCCAAGATATCCTTGACCAACGCATTGAACCACCAACAGGAAAAGTCATCAATGAGATTCTCAAAGTGATTCATATTGCATACGAGTGCTTGAATAATAACCCATCATTCCGCCCAACAATGCAAGAGGTGGTGAATCGTATCTAGAAGTGAATAGCCAACAGGTTCATAAATTATGGTAGTAATTTTATTTTTGAAGATTAGTTTGCTGTTAGCGGTTAGAATTAATTTTAGAGCAGGATGCTTTATTTCGTATTTTGTATTTGGATGTTTTTATGCTTTATAAAAATTCACTTATTCTATGTACATGTGGTGAGAAACATTCATCGTGCATATTATATTTTTGTAATATCTTCTATGTTCAGTGAGATTACCAATATGATTCACAATATCTCTTTTACAAATAGCTCTTTTTGTTGTATATTTAGTGCCATCTGTACTTAATAACTGGTCACCTAGTATTAAAAAATTCGTAAATATGCCGATTAGCTTTTGTGTGCATGCACCAGATGCCGGATTGTTTAATCTATGTTCCATAATAGTGTACCATATGGTTTCCAAACACTACTTTGATTTCTAATGAAATCAGCAGAATTTCCCCTTTTCAATAAAGAAGAAGAAGATATCTACCAATTACCTATAATTTATAAAAAAAATGTGATTATTTTAGAATTTGTATTATATATACTTGAAAATTGTATTGAATTTTATTTGAAGTCATTAGTAGTGTTAATTTTTTTTAGTTTTGTGTATCAGTACGTGCCCATATTATCTGCCCATGCATGATAACATGTGCTGGTTTTCTTGTGCTCCAATGCTATATCCAGAGGACAAGTGTAACGGAAGTTCTTATGCTTAACATGTGCACATTGGTTGAGGAAACCAACTGTGTGCATGTCAAGGTTAAAAACAAGATACTTTTGCCCAAGTGATGATTGGCACTGATAGTATTTGTGGAAAATATGTAATAAAACACACATAGGAGATGGAACTCTCAGGGGATGCTTAACATAGCATGTGGGAATTTACCCCATATGCTCCTTCCTACAATTACCAATTATACAAGATTACCCAACGGCTCTTTTCTATTTTTGGTAATAATTCTAACGGCTACATAGCTGTATTGTACAAGTAGGATACATACTGCAGATTGTAAACTACAAAAATACACTCAATAAATAAACAATTTATTATTTCACGGTTTTGAATATGGTATCAGAGAACTAAAAAAATCAGTTCATAAATCAATTGCAACTTAATGGCTCACGGTGACAACACTCACGGCATTATTGCTGCCGAGGTAGTTCCCCATTTCTCTAGTGGCACCGACATAGGAGACGTTCAGCGTGCTGGTGGAAGGAGTCTTGTGGTACATGCGTGTTGTCTGGAGGCAGTGCGAATTGTTCAAAATGCATCCCAGATGGGGGACATGAAAGAAAGTAGGAAGGGATGTCGGTTCTTCTACCCACATCTCAGATCGAGTAGAGGGAAGAAGATCGGAGCTGAGCGAGGTTTTACGAATGGAGGCGAGCAAATTTTGTAGCTGCTAAAACCGCGGTGACTGAGCCGACCTTGAGTTCCAAAGAACTGACTCTATCCATTCGAAGCAGTGAGGTGCTGGAAAATTATGAATTTGAGCTCGATTGGGCAAAAAGAAAAAACTTTGCAGAACTCATTTTGCAGTACAAATATTAATTTCTTCTAAGCATCATTTAGATAATCTTATTAACATTTGTTATACTCTGTTTATTTTTCATATTTCAATGTTGAGCCAAGTAAAAAGGCGTTGTTAAAGTTAGTGGCATAATTGCTGATATCGAGTGCAATCTTATTTGTAATTATGCTCTTGGGTTTCCTGTTATACAGAGAGGGATCAACAGAGCCGAAATGGGGTCTCTAGTGCGACGGTGCAGCAATACCAGACATTGTGTAATATCACACCAGCAATACCCTTCAAGGTGTCATCATAGAAGGAAAAATCGGCCGAGTCAGAACGGAATCGTCCGAGTCGGACCGGAATCGGCCGTTGGCGATCCGATTTTGGACCGAGTTCCTCGGTGTGCGATTTTTCAGCGAAAAGCTGGTTCAAATTGGCCGAGTCAAGCTATTCGTTGTCAATTCTTCTACCGTGGAACGATTCTTGACGTTGATTCTTACGATTTGAAGCAATTTTTCACAAAAAAACGAAGTGCTACGACCTCAAATTGGATTTGGTGGCCAAATCTGCAATTTTGACTGGATCAAAACGTTAATTGGAGAAGAAGGGTTCTCAGATCGTGAAGGGCCCATCGTCAGAAGGAGATGCCCCACCTGTCTGGTTTAACAAGAGAGAACGAAGCGCTTTTGAGTGGGGCCTATTCAGTCAGAGGTTTAAAGAGAAGGTGGGGTCTGCTGGCTGAGGCGCTGATTAAGGATACTGTGCATCAGTTTTAGTGATTATTTTCTTCAATTGGGCTTGGGCCATTAAAGATACCTATTTATGCACTCAATAAAGAAATCCCAAAATAGACCGTTTGGTGGTTTTTATATATCATATTTTTCTTTGTTTTAACCCAATAAACCGTTTGGTGGTTTTCTAAAATCACAAACAACTCCTTATAGTCTTAAATAATCTCAAATTAAGTCTAAATCCATATCCCAAATCAATCCGAGTACAATACAAACTTCTGCCAAAAATATTTGACTTTCCGATCCGAATCAGCCAATTCTAACCGATTCACCCGAATCCGATTTACTGGTCAAGTGACCGATTCCGATTTTTCCTTTTATGGGTGCCATCTCAACATTGGAGATGTTATACCGAGAGGGATCAACAGAGCCGAAATGGGGTCTCACTGGCACATGGTCAAACACCTTATATGCATGACCAGGGCTCCACATGCCTTGGCAACAGCACAGATTGTCGAAGCTGGTGATAGGTGGCGCACCTGGCCTATTGATGATGGAGCAAAAGAATTAAGTCTTCTCCTGCAGCCAAATAAAATCTTTTAGAATTACCAATTTTTAGTCGCCATGCATTGACCATTTATAAGGGGTGATAAATGGAAGGCTGGCAAGAATTGGATGAAGGAAGCAGTGTGTGTCGTTGAGTTTTGGTGTCTGGGGATTTGGGTAGACATATCGACACAACACACATTTATATTAACACAATATCTTTAAAAAAAATTAATGTATAGACAATTTTAATGTTTATTAAATGTCTTCCTAATTATCATATTTTTTTCATAATGTAATTAATATACTGATCATTTATTAATTATTTGATTTCCATGATTATTAGATTATTTTTCCTTTTTTATATTTTGCATACATGTAAAATCAAAATCTACATAATTTCGTTGATCTTCCTTTTTTCTTATGGAAATATAGCTATAATTTACACAAGAGAACATTAAATTCAATTAAAAGGTTTTAAGCAGTCAAGTCAAGGTACGTATTTCACTTTCTTTTGTAAATTTAATTTTTTTTATAGTACAACACTCGCTTTAATATGTAATATATTTCAACTCAAATATATTTTTTAATTTTTATATTTTTTTTCTCAATTTTGATACTTATAATCTTATTTTTTTGTTTACAATTGTCCCGATTTATAGTTACAAGGCAACAAACAACTAAGCATTGAAATGCACTATTCGCTATTGCTATTAATTACAAGACACTATTTCCTACAAGGCACTATTTTCTATTATATTAAATAAACTAGCTGTTATAATTTGAATTCTATTTTATATCTCAACAACACCACTACAATACTAAGAGGCGTATCAAGAACATCGAAACCGTGCAAACTAACCTTCTTAAGAAGTAGAACCTTTGCTATGGAGACACATCCACCTCCAAGTCTGCTGCTGGTGAAGATACATCGTCTGAATGATGAAGGTGCACGTGGAGGGAACTCATCGGAGGAGGAGGAGAGGGTGGCCCATCGTGATCCCGCCGCCTAGCTAGATCATTTCTATCTTTTATTTTCGGTTTAGCTTGAGAGATTTATCATATCTAGTTGAACTTAGATATTTTATGGTTGTTATGCATGCTTTTGGTCTTGTGTTGCATGACGAACATGTGTTGTTTTATTTTGTTGGCATGTTGAATTGTTTGAATTGCTTATGGCGCGTATGATTTAAATTTGCTAGATGAATTATTATTGCATATTATTTATATATATATATAGAGAGATAGGCTACCATGCTTTGCAAATTAAAGGGCCTGTTTTGCTTTGCATTTGTAGCCGTTGGATGTTCTGTAATAATCGTGCAGATCAATCCGATTAGATCAAAAAATTGTCGCTGAATTCAAAATTTTTGCCTCTCACTAGTACAAAAAACCCCTTCACTGACTGTTTTAATATGTAACAGTCAGTGTAGAGACTGCGTGGCAAAATCGTAATTAAGAAAAACTTCAATACTGACTGTTCAATTGTAAACAACCGTCAGTGAACCAACACTGACGGTTTTCTTAATAAAAGGGTCGGTGTAGGGTATGTTGAGCAGTTCACCAACACTGACTGTTTTTTAAGCGAAGCGTCAGTGTTGCTTATACCTACACCGACCCTTTTTTTAAGAAAACAGTCAGTGTTGCATATACCCTACACCGACCCTTTTTTAAAAAAAACAGTCAGTGTTGCTCATACCTACACCGACCCTTTTTTTAAGAAAACAGTCAGTGTTGGTTCACTTCCCTACACCGACCCTTTTTTTTTAAAAACAGTCAGTGTTGCTCATACCTACACCGACCCTTTTTTTAAGAAAACAGTCAGTGTTGCACATACCCTACACCGACCCTTTATAAAAAAAAACAGTCAGTGTTGCTCATACCTACACCGACCCTTTTATTGATAAAACCGTCAGTGTTGAGCAGTTCACCAACACTGACTGTTTTTTCAAGAGAAGCGTCAGTGTTGCTCATAACCTACACCGACCCTTTTATTTAATAACAGTCAGTGTTGGCAATAATTAAGTTTTTTTGAGAATAAAAATGTATAACTATTTGAGAATAAAAATTTATGCATTGTGTATATTTTGTAAGATATTTACTAATTAATTGTTTCATCGAAAAATTGCAATGCTTGTTTATTAGAATGAACATATTCTATTTAATAAGTATGATTAGTAATTTACGTGATGAGTGAAATTTAGGCAATTAACATCAAATTTTGACTTTAATTTTAGAAAATATATTCTAATGAAAATTATATTAGTAATATTTATACAATAATTTATGTTATAACATGTTTATTGCTTAATTAAATGATTTGAACACATTAAATTATATAGCATTACATGCATGTTGCATATATGACTCACATCTTCTATGCATGAACATGAAACATAAACTCTTGTTTCATGAGTTAATGAAGACGCGTGGGAATATGTTGTCCGTGGGTCGATCGAAACCGTTTAAATTAAAGAGCACTGCATTTATTGTCTTGCATGCAAGTTTGATCAAAATTTGTTTTTATATACCCATCCATCTAGTCGACCGAAAATTGAAGCATCGTATGGCCATAAACACTTCGTGTTGGATCGAAGCTCATACACAATAAAACTTCCAAACTTTTATATTGGTTACGTTTAATGTTCTCCCTTGATCATTTTAAAAAAGATTTGAAATAATTTTACTGCAAATCGACCGTTGATTTCCCGCGTAAAAATGAACGGTATGATTCCAAACTTCTTTTTATGTTGATTTTGTTGTCAATTTTTTTTGTAATTTTTGATTCACTGACTGTTTTTATTTCGGAACCGTCAGTGTTGATAACTTTACTGACTGTTTTTATTTGGAACCGTCAGTGTTGCTGATACCCTATACTGACCCTTTTATTAAGAAAACAGTCAGTGTTGAGCAGTTCATCAACACTGACTGTTATTTAAGAGAAGCGTCAGTGTTGCTCATGCCTACACCGACTCTTTTTTTTTTAAAACAGTCAGTATTGCTCATATCCTGCACCGACTCTTTTATTCATAAAACCGTCAATGATTCTTTTCATCCACCGACTGTTTTTAGCAATCAACCGTCAGTAATTCAATTCATTCATTGACCGTTGGTTTTAATTTTCAGAACCGTCAGTGATTTTCCTTCCGAAAATTTTCTCCCGGTTTATCAGCCGCGCGAATCCTTTCTCCCCACATTAAATTTCATTTCCCTCGCTCCTCACGATAAACCCTCCCAAAATTTCGAATCTCTCCGTCTCTCTCTGCCTCCGAGCACCATGCTGCCTTCCTGTCTCCTTCGCCTCTGTCTCGCTGCCTCGCTGTCTCCTTCGCCTCTGTCTTGACTCCAGGTTTTTTCCCTTCTACCATGGATCGATAGTCTTTTTATTTTTTTCAATGTTCTATTCTATTTTTTCAAAATTGCATAAATGATGTCTTCTTTCTCCCAAATCAGAAACCCTAACCGAACTTTTGCGTTTGAGCAACCAATTTTCTCAATATCACACGATAGATGCACATATTTTACCAAGTCCGAACCAGGAAAAGACAAAAAATTGGGGTGCTTAAATCATACTGGCAACCAAAGGTACACTCGTCCACCAGTATGCTTTTAATACATGGAAATCTTTTAGGTATCAGTAGATCCTGGCAGTAAAAAAAAAAAAAAAAAGATGATGGTGAGAGCATGATCTTGAGTATATCACTGAAATTTCTTTCTTTCTAGATGAAGAAAATAATGTAGTTATCTGGTGAAAAAAATGCAGTCTTTCTTGGTGTGGCAAATTATATTATCTATCCTATTTTTGAGGAAATCGTATTCTCTCAATCAACTCTTGGGCTGCTTTCTTGTCATTTCTGGTGTCATTATAGCCATCACAAGGTATCAGTTGTTTTTATAGGAATAAGAATTAGTTTTCTTGTATTTTTTTTTGTCTTACCAAAGGTACTGTTCAGGAGCCAAAAAATTGATAATAAACTGCCCACAAGAAAATTTTACCAGGCATCTGCAATTGGGAGGCCAAGAAGCCACTGTAGTTACTGACTACATAATCAAGGTACTTCATTTTAGATAGGAAAGTGTTTTTTAATAATCAATAGCAATGATAGGATCGGAGGTTTCTCTGTTTTTCATTTTTCTTGTTTATACAATTTGCAGATATTGGGATCGGACATGTGCAGATATCATGGCAGGAAATGACATGATCAGAGGTATAAGTGTTTTTTTTAAACTAAAAGAGATTTTTTTTGTAATAACCTATTTTCTTTATTATTTTCAACTAAGGCCTAAAAATCAAAGTAAAAATCAAGCAAATAACAAATTTTATCCAAGTCAAACACAAACCAAGCAAATAACAAATTTTAACTGATGAAAAAGGTCCTTATGCAGGAAGGGCAATTTGGTCATTTTTTCTGTGTAACATAGCATTTGAGCACTTGGTTCCAAGTCAAACACAAACCAACATCTGTAATTATGCAAGACTAAATAATCTTGTCTTTATAAATTACATTAAATCAACTTCACTACAACAATCTTTTTAGAGGAGGGCTCAAATGCCTCCATTAAACAGGTTGTTGCCAGAATGCTTGGCACTGACCCAGCAACTGAACCCAACTGCCAGTCCTGGCTTCTTGATAAAGATGTAATTTCTTTCTTTCTCCTTGTTATATTTTCTTTGTTCTATTGAGGTTTTCATGGTATCAGCATGTCGTCAGTTGGTTTTGGGTCCATTCATTTTGCTTTGTTTTATTGAGGTTTTCCCCTTGAAGTTGGCCAAATATTCAATAAAAAAGTTGGACCCACCAACAAAGGCCATCTTGTCAGTACATGCAACAATTTGATTATGTAATTTCAAGTTCTTTACTTTCTAGAAAAAAATGTGTTGATATTACTGTTTTTCCTCTCAAGGTCTTACTACAAAAGAAAGAAAAAATCCTGACCCAACAGCCGTTCCTTTTGCCAGAGGCTTTGGTTCAGAGATCCAAGGGCTTCGAGAAGGGTCTACTCTACTAGAAGTGGTATACAAATAAAAATTGTCTATGCTTATCTCTAGTTCTTACTTTAGACTTCAAAAATTGTAAATTGAATTACTAGCTGTTAATCTAGGCATTGCCCACACTTTGGCTAGCTAATCTGGGTAGAATAGCAGGTTTTAATTATGTTGGTTTTACTTTACCTTTATTTTCAACGAGTGCTTGATGTAATTAAACAACGTACTGGTTTGATATGTGAAATGAAAGCCTAAGGGCATTTGTGAATGAATATGGGTTCTGTAAATTTTGTTTATGTTGTCTAAATTATTTGCATGATATTTTGTTTAATGTCAATGAATATTGAATGGTAATATATGGCTAGTAAAAATATGGAGGCTAGCCCGATACAAGCAAAATTATGCCAAAATTTTTATACCAACACCGACTGTTTTTTTAATAAAACCGTCGCTGTTGGTGACCAACACCGACTGTTTTTTTAATAAAACCGTCGCTGTTGGTGACCAACACCGACTGTTTTTTAAGAAAACCGTCGCTGTTGGTGAACAACACCGACTGTTTTTTCAATAAAACCGTCGCTGTTGGTGACCAACACCGACTGTTTTTTAAAGAAAACCGTCAGTGTTGGTGACCAACACCGACTGTTTTTTCAATAAAACCGTCAGTGTTGGTGACCAACACCGACTGTTTTTTAAAGAAAACCGTCAGTGTAGATACTCAACACTGACGGTTTTTTGAAACAGTCAGTGTTGGGTATCTACACTGACTGTTATTTGCCCGTCAGTATAGAGACACCTATACTGTCGCCGCCATCACCGACGCCTCAATAACAGTCAGTGTAGGGGTATTTTAACAGTCGGTGTAGGGGTTTTTTGTACTAGTGTCTCCAATTACTGGACCCGTCCAGTTGAGTCCCTTCCCATCTCTCCCAGCGACTTGTTTTCTTTTCACTCCGCTCTCCTCTCTCTCTTGGGCGGCCACAGCCCACCCTGCCAAAACCCTAGTCGCTGAAATCCCCCGCTTCGCCTCATCTTCGCCTACCAATTCGCCTCCACCGTCGCACCTCTCTCATTCACGCATATTTCCCATCGCTCAGACCTAAACCTAAATCGCACGAAGAAAATCCTCTCCCGCTCCTCTCCTCTCTCGGTGCCAGATCCACTTGCCATCACGTCTCTCCTTCAAATCTCCTCCGAAACTCTCTACAGGTAGTCCTTTTTTTGCAAAATTTTATTTATGCATTTTCTTGGTGCGATTTTTGGCTTCTGTTTTCTCTGGCTTTGGCTTGCTTTTGGTTAATTCGATACCAGTATAAAATTCGGTACCAGTTTGTAATGTTAGCTTAGTCTATAAATTAATATTGTTGTTCGAAACAAGGATGTTGGTACCAGTCTATGAACAGTTGAGCTTAGTCTATGAACTTGGTTGGCAGCCCCTTCAGCGCCATAATTAATATTGTGGTTGGCAGCCCCTTTAGCCCCATAATTTTAGTGATACATATTTGTGTACTCTCAGTATTTTACAAATCAAAATTTGACCTGCCATTGATTTGCAGGTGAGGTCATAAGCGAGAAGGACAAGTGTACCCAGTGCAAGGGTAACAAAGTCGTCCAGGAGAAGAAGGTTGTAGAAGTTTATGTCGAGAAAGGCATGTCGCATGGGCAGAACATCACATTCCAAGGAGAGGCTGACGAAGTTGTTAGTTCAAATTTCTTATTGTTACTGTTGTAATTGTTATTTGATTTTTCTGCATGCTATCAGAAATATCAATGTCGGTGTTTCTCTTTTCTTTTAATTTGCTATTTTGGAGGACTTGTAGCTCAATTGAACTAGATTAGTTTAGAAATTGGAATTGAAGCTAAATGGACTCGATTAGTGTTCAATTGAACAGTTTCTTGGTAACAATAATGTGCTTGGGGGGGATGATTTCAGTCAGAACTTGACCTGAAATTAAACAGTAGAACAAACACTTGGAAAACTTAAACAGTAGGAGAAAAACACAAGTAGGACAAACACTTGGAAAAATTAATTAAACACCAAATAGTTAAAAAAGAGAGAGAGTATAATACAGTATCAGTAGTATGCAATATAGAAGCAACAAATTATGTAGTGCGTGCATGAACCATTAATGATGCTTGCGAATATAGTGTAATTTTTATTAAGTTGAGAAGTCTAGCTAGTCCTGAAATTGAATCTTTTTTTTTTGTTAGATTCCAAGGGCTATTTACTAGATGAAGAAGGTTTTGACTATGTAAAATTTTCGCTTTTAAGGGACATCAAGGTTCAGCAGAGAAGTCTCAGGTCCATTCATTCCCATTATGCAATGCAATGTTTATAATTTGTCAATATATAATTTCTAATCTTATTTATCTAAACACAGAGACTATTTGAAATCATATCCAAGAGCAAAGTATGTAGAAGACAGAAAGCCATGGAATGAGAGGTGTGATGTGTCAAGTCCTCTTTGCAATAGTAAATATTTGTGCAAGAGTCCTCTTAAATTTGTTGTTGCTTATGTTCTTATGTAATAATTTTGTACTCAATCTATATGTTAGTTGATGATGTTCTTATGTTTTGAGCAATGTAATAACTTTGTACTCAAATCTATATTTTCTTGCAAGAGTAATAATTTTGTTTTTTACTTGATGAAACTGTTATATTATTTTGGTGTTATGTTTAGATTGTGTCACATTGTTGTCAATCTAATATTTTTGCCAAATTCAAGTGATATGATATGTAATGCACCACTCATGTGGTTTATGACTTTGAGCACAATTTCTAACACTTATGACATCACTTGATGTATATTCAAACAGCAAGTAAAATAGCATAGTCGCAGCAAGCAAGCAAAATAGCATAAAAATTATACAATAGTCGCAGCAAGCAAGCAAAAATTAAGCAAACTTGCATTGCTAAACAGATTTGTTGAGTGCACAAACTCTAATCAGTTTTGTTGACTGCACAATGCTAAACAAATTTCTTGATCAGTCTTATCTAGTAACTTGAGTACAGAATGGAAGAGCTATCGGGAAAGGCAGTCCACATACCATACTCCCTGCAAAATAAACACAAATTAATTGAAATATAATTTTTACGTTCTTGCAACAAGAAAAGTCAAAAAATTGATTGACTAAACTGATATGCAGCTATGGCCAAGGCGATTATGGCACCGCCTTGAATTCCCCTGTCAAAATCATAGAGTTACCAAACACATATTGGCTTGAAAATCAACAATCCCGCGCTAGACCGTCTCAATCAACAACACTCAACAAGCACAACCCAAAATAAAAAGTCACAAAATTACCCGATTTGGCATAGCACGGAGGTCTGCACCGATAGAGGAGAGTAGCAGGAGAGGATTTTCTTGAGAGGCGAGGATTTTCTTGGCAGCGTGAGTGAGAGAGGTGCGATGGTGGAGGCGAAGGGATCAGCGACTAGGGTTTTCGCAGGGTGGGCTGTGGCCGCGCGAGAGAGAGAGAGACGAGAGCGGAGTGAAAAGAAAACAAGTCGCTGGCAGAGATGGGAAGGGACTCAACTGGACGGGTCCAGTAATTGGAGGGGCAAAATTTTTGAATTAAGCGACAATTTTTTTATCTAATCGGATTGATCTGCACGATTATTGAAGAACATCCAACAGCTACAAATGCAAAGCAAAACAGGCTCTTTAATTTGCAAAGCATGGTAGCCTATCTCTCTCTCTCTCTCTATATATATATATATATATATATATATATATGAGGAGGGGTCGGATTACACCGTTTTTTGGCGATATCTAATGATATCGTCCATTTTCAAAGTCCAAATAGTCGATCCAAACCATTCAATATGATGGATATATTAAATTGTGCTTGCAGATCAAATTTTACATTTTTTGAATTTTTTACTATTTATTAAGATTGGTACAAAATTTCAATGGTCTGAAAACAACGATTTTGTAAAGTACTTAATAAATAGTAAAAAAATTCCAAAAAATGTAAAATTTGATCTGCAAGCACATTTTAATATATCTATCATATTGAACAGTTTGGATTGACTGTTTGGACTTTGAAAACTTTAAAAATGAACGATGTAATTCGATGTCACCAAAAACGGTGTAATCCGATCCCTCCTCTATATATATATGCTAGTATGTTGCGCGTGCGTTGCAACGGAGACATGTCATAAGAGAAAAAAAACATACCAAAAAAAAAAATTATTCAAAAATTTAGGAACATGGTAATAGAGAATTTATATTGGAGAGGATACTAATCAGTTAACTAATCCATAAGAATGGAATGTTATTTTCTCCATTACACAGAGATTGAAATATTGATTTGTTAACTTTCTTTAAATGTGATTAATTTTTATTTGATTGCTTCTTCATCATGTATTAGTCAATAATAAGAGCAAACGTTAATCATAGAACTTGATAATATATTATTTGTGGAAATAATTAATTGTAAATAACTCTGAAATAAAATATCAAATCTTTAAATTCATAGATTATTTAAAAGATTAACACGCAAATTAAAATTCATAGATTACTTGTTAGGTTTACAAAGTTGAAATCATCACTTTACAGAGTTGTGTACAAAGATTTACAAATTTGAAAACTTTAATTTAAAGAGTGGGATGACTTTCGACATTCTAGGTGGCCCCGATAAAAAGACGGTAGTTGGGGGATTTAAGTTGGGATTGATTTTTTTAGGGGGGGATTTGAAATCAACAATTTACAGAGTTATATACCGGTGTTTATAGACTTAAAAACTTAGATTTAGAAATGTTTTAGAAGGTAGATCACCGCTAGCAATTTTCTAGAAGAACGAAAATAGATAGTTGGAGAATTTGACCTAATTAAAATTAGCAATCTAGCATGCATATATCATATTGCCATGAATATCTATCTTGATATTTTAATTTTAACGGAATATAACGAATAGTCACTTAAAAAACAGTAAAACAAATAAAACTATATATATAATCTTGGTAGGGCTGTACAAAAAACTTGCGATTCGTGAGCCACTCAAACTCAACTCGGTAACGAACTCGCTAACGACTCATTCATTTAAAATTCCAGTTAGCCTGACTCAAGAGTAACTCATTTAACTCATGAGTTGAGTTCGAGTTGGGCTTGTTAAATCGTTGTGGATTGTTTGTTAATTCAATATTTACTTACTCATATTATTACATAACAACAACCCATCAGTTCAAGTGTTCAACATTTCAATACCTTAAACGAGTTCACTCACGAGTCACGAGCCAACTCGAGTTACTCGCGAGTTGAGTTCGAGTCAGCAAGCCAGCTTGGCTCAGTATTCTCAACTCGAGTCAACTCAACTAACTATCTTCCGAGCTAGTTGAATTCGAGTTAGCCATAACTCGAGCTCGGCTCGTTAATTAGCAGCCCTAAATCTCGGTGACGTACCTCAAATTTTACTTACAAGCTACCATGTATGTATGTATGTATATATATATAGAGAGAGAGTGACTAAGGTCAAAGTAGTAGTTCCTGGCCCCCGGTGCTACCAAGTCATTTTCGGATTTTCAAAGTCCAAACGGTCGATCCGAACCGTTCAAGTTGATCTCCATATTGAAATGTGCTTGGAGACCAAATTTTACATTTTTTGGAATTTTTTTACTATTTATTAAGCCACTTTGAAAATTGATGATCCGGGTGAACAGTAAAAACAGTGCAACCAAATTCTGGACCATGTGATCAGCAATTTTCAAAGTGGCTTAATAAATAGTAAAAAAATTCCAAAAAATGTAAAATTTGGTCTCCAAGCACATTTCAATATGGAGATCAACTTGAATGGTTCGGATCGACCGTTTGGACTTTGAAAATCCGAAAACTTGAATCATATATATATATATATATATATGATGGTTTGTCAATGTGTAGCATCAGCTACAGATACTATTAAACTGCAATCATAATTATTATTTTTGAGAAACAAAAGGGGTCTAGCCCTCATTTAACTGCAATCATAATTAATGCAATAGAGATTATAATTAATGTAACATCGCTTCCACTACCATGCATATGTTCGTGTCGAGTCCAACGTGGTGTAGCACGAGTCTGCACGTGCCAACCTTAGGTGGATGGAGAGGGGGAGGGGGGGATTTAAGTTTTGCTTTTTCTTTAGAATCTAGATCAAATCTGACAATTTAAATTAATCCCATCGATTGTACTGATTGGAATTGAGAAGTTGCGAATTTAAATATAATTGATTGTATATATATAGATTGAATTATAGATACGAAATTCGTAAAATAGTTCGAGTAAAATCTGATGCGATTATTATATATGTTATTTTTCTTACAAAATTTTCAGTATTACATGCATAATATCACAACTTTATTTATTTGTATTTCAAATGTCAAATTCAAACTATTAATCATCTTCAATATTATTATGCAAGATACGTTCAAGTAAAATTTTCTAATTTTTTTAGTTCATTTTATAGTTAATCAAGTAGTAGAAAAATGAATATATCTAGCAAAATATGATAGATTAATTTTAGTATAATTAAAGAAAGATTCGAAATTTTACATGACGATAACAAATTTGTAGGAAAATTACATTCGACATATGAATAACACAACATAAGAGCTTGAATTGGATTAATTTTTGGTATGCGGCAAATTTAATTTCCAGTTTTTGGGATTAGGTTTGATTCTAGCTGGCCCAACAATCCTTTTCATTGATTTTGGGTTGGCTGATAAGAAAAATTAGGCTCTCTTCTTCTCATAAAAGACTAGGCCTAATTTTTTTAGCCCAGGTGAAGAACTTGAAACATAACAAAAAGTAGAGTTGGCTAGGAAAAAAAGTCTTAAGACTGTGGTTACTCAAAGGTCGATAGTTCGAGGTCTGGTCACAACTTCGCACACACCGTACCACATCCTCTTCTTAATGATAGAAAGTGCATGATTGAAACAAGTAGAAAAAATTGGAAATGTTTGATTGAACCAAAGAAGAAGAATTAAGAACCTTATAATGAATAAACCTAATATAGTATGTTGGGAGCTAAAGAAAACCAGACTACCTCAACTCAACATTTCGAAAACAATAATCACATTGTTGCATTGTTAGTCTCGGCCCAAATTTGAACTCAGGCCCAAAGTAGCAAAATTCCAGTTGTTAATTATTTTTCCACTAATCCTTAAAGTGGCGAGCCCAATGTTCAGCAAGGCCCAATATTCGTCAAGGATCCTTGCGTCATAGATCTAGTGGTTTTAATCGTCTCCGGTATTCTTTCCTTGGAAGAAAAAAGAGATGATTTTTTCTCAAAAAAAGAGAAAAGAAAAGAAAAAAAAGATTATTTTGACCGTTTCACCCATACCCAGGGCCGGTTCTGAGGATTTTGGGGCTCGGGGCGAGAGAAAATTTTGAACTCTTTATGTAAACAATTTTTTTTATTAATATGTCATATCATACAAAATAGGGAGGGACATAAAACCAATACCTCTCAAAATAAAACATATACAATGATCAAAATTTTCCGAGGCAAATTTTACTTATGTCATATCATATCATAGGTTGCATTAGAATATCTGTATCCATCTCATTTGATCAAACTAAATCATAGTCATGATAAATTCAATAACTAAGAGCAATTTGAATGCATAGTAATTGAAAATTAAACTCTCAAATTCCACCATCTTTTTTTATTCTCAATGCAATTAAATAAGATTACAAAATAATATAAGCACTACGTACTGGATGCAAGGGCAAAACTATTGAATATGAGGGTGTTAAACATCATCCATAATAATTATTTTATGTTATATTATTTTCTTCTTTTCTTTCAAGATTTTTTATTGTTTAAATTAAATTAAAAAAATAAAACAACAATTAAACTCTACTTTGATTTCAAAAATTATGGGGTGACTTAGTCACCCTACTAAATCCACTCCTGATTGGATGTAACTGGACTACTTTCATTATTACTTCATTCATCATTCATTGAAAGCTATTTTATGTTATACTATTTTCATCATTCATTAAAAACTCTACTTTAATTTTTCCTTTTCCTAAACTCCGTCATGATAAAATAAGAGACCAGTATACATATAAAAAAAACAAGTAAACTCTAATACTTTCATTTCAAAAATTATTTACCCTACTTTGATTATTACTTCATACTTAAAAAAATGATTATGAGGAAAATTCATTTTCTTTCCGAATTTTAAAATAGAAAGAACAAATGTTGAGAAAGAAGTAGTTTAGCAGAAGTGTACAGGATAATTAATAAAATTACCTGACATTAAATATTATTTTGAAGCTTATGTCACAATTCAGTATTCACAGACTATTCTAAAAGTGCAACTTAACCTCATAAGTTACAAACAGCACACCAGCATTTTTACCAATTCCAAACCAACCTAATTTCCGAGTATGGGAGGGTCAGAAAAGTCTTACTGCTAAATTTCCCAAATACATTTTGGAAAGAAAAATTACTGCATAACTCGAAAAAAGAAACTTTATATGCTATTGTCAAAGATGACTCTCTGATAAAAATACATTACTTACTGGCCTAAAGTTTTTGGGGGCCCTCTGGGCTTTTGGGGCCCGGGGCCATCGCCCTGGGTACCCTGGGTAAGGGTCGGCCTTGCCCATACCTCTGAAAATCGGTCGATTTTGAGTTGACTCGGTCGAGTTAGACTGGAATCGGCCAGACTGAGCTAAGTTATGCCCGAGTTACACAGATAACAAGTTTTATCATGAAAATCAATGGAATCATTTGGAGCGATTCTCTCGTCGATGGACCAAATTTTTTTTTTTGCATGTGTAGTCAAAGTAATTTGGGGGAAAAAATAGGCAAGGTTCTAAAAAAGAAAATGAAATTTAAGATATTACCAAATATTAATTAGATGTAGTGTACATGCAGTGTTTTGTTTTATTTTGATAATTCGGCTTGATTTTATAAGGGGCTATACCTCTTGCATGCACGTAAAAATTAAATAATGATAGCTGTGAAAAACAACCTTTTTACAATATTGTTCTTTTTTAGTACAAAAATATTCCAGTATAGAGTCCCGGCTAGTTTGACATCGGTATCATATGACACTAACTTCAAAATTAATTGAATAGACTTCAAACTACTAATCTAAACCATTCAAACCGATTTACTTTATGAGTGATGCGTTTACATGCAAATTTTTATATTTTTGAGTTATTTTAGTATCAAATCAAGCGGTAAAAATATTGAAAAATGAATATATTAAAATTAACTTAAAAACTAACACATTTGACCGCTTGACTTGATACAAAATAAATTCTAAAAATTATAAATTTTGCATGCAACCGCACAACTAATGAAGTAGATCGGTTTGAACGGTTTGGATTCACCGTTTGAAGTCGATTCGATAGGTTTTGAAGTTGGTGTTATATAGGTTGAAATGACACTGATGTTATATTAGCCAAACTCCCTAGTATGATTCAAGTTTAGATGATAAGTTTTGTTGTGTGAATATCAACACTTAGCATGTTTGAATTGTGAATCCAATAATATAGATTCTTTTTGCCACAAACAAATTTACTAAATAAGTAACAAATATGTTTTTAAAATTCATATACATGTTCATACTTAATACAGATTCAGAGTTATGTTGCTGTCCAATGACACAGCAAATTCTTCAATGAAGGCTTCTTATTTCCCTCCCAACTCAACCCTTTCTCCACTGAATTCACATCCTCTGAGATATCTCATATTCTACATGACTTTTTGTAAAATCTCAACCGTTCAAAGACGTTATGCACGAATCTCAAAGCTCAAATAATACTGCCCCTGCGCTGTCCCCGAATAGGCACCGGACACTTTGGTCACGCAATTTATGAGATATCTCAGGGGATACACACTCTTCTCCACTAGTGGGTAATTCAAAGATGACAACTACGTAGCACACAAAAGTGAACTTTTTTTGACATCCAAATCCCTATTTAGGTACTATGTTGCAATCAATTTCAATTGGCAGGCAAAGCACGCTGTTGGCTCTCTTTCTCAACTACAGTGTATAGAATTGATAAGTCGACCACCTTTGCCTCATGTCTCTATTCATATTAATTCCGCTGGTGTGCTGGAGTCATTACACACCAACTACTGCAGTTACACACACACAAGTCTACTATTTTTTATATACAAATCCCTATTCATTAACTATATATGTTGCATTCAATTTAATACCAAATTCAGTAATTCGGCTTTCTAATTGGCGGTCAAGCACGTCTGTTGGCTCAGATTGAATTCCTAGCTGCCGTAGCATCCTGTCTCACCACTGAGTATATAAGAGGGCCAGCCCTGATACCCTTATAAGCAACCACACATAATCTGTAAGTTGAGCTTTTAGCATTTTAGCAATGAGGATCATTCTCGTGTTCCTTGCCCTCTTTCTACTCCCTCTAGTTCAATCTTCTCTCACATCTCAAGCACAAGCTCTCCTCCATTGGAAATCCACTCTCCAGACCCAAGAACCGCTTTCATCTTGGAATCTGCATGTCCACCCATGCAATTGGGCAGGAATCACTTGCCGTGACACAAACAAAAGAAGGCATGTCATTACTAAAATTTATCTTTACAATAAGGGTCTAGTTGGGAGATTAGATGCCCTTAATTTTTCTGCTCTTCCATCCATTAGAATTTTTAATCTCAGTACTAATAAACTCAGTGGAGTAATTCCTCCATCAATATGTCTCTTCTCAAAACTCACATATCTTGATCTTAGTTTTAATAAGCTCTCCGGATCTATCCCTCCTGAAATTGGGAAACTCACACATTTGTCAGATTTAGACTTATCATCAAACTCTTTGAGTGAAGAAATACCTGCTAATTTGGAAAACTTAACCAATCTTGCACATCTGTATCTTTTTGATAATAAGCTCTCCGGATCAATCCCACCTGAAATTGGTAAGCTTAGTTATTTGACAGGTTTGAGCCTATCCCAAAACTCTCTGAGTGGAGAAATACCTACTAATTTAGGAAACTTAACCAATCTTGTCTTTCTGTACCTTTTTAAAAATAATCTCTCCGGAACGATCCCTCCTGAAATAGGTAAACTTACAAATTTGACAGATTTACAACTATTGGGAAACTCTTTAAGTGGACAAATACCAACTAATTTGGAAAACTTAACTAATCTTGTCATTCTGCATCTTTGGGATAATTATCTATATGGACAGATCCCTCCTGAAATAGCTAAGCTTACTCATTTGACAAGTTTAAGCCTATCAGAAAACTTTCTAAGTGGAGAAATACCAACTAATTTGGAAAACTTAACAAATCTTGTCTATCTGTATATTTTTGGTAATAAGCTCTCTGGACCAATTCCTCCTAAAATTGGTAAGCTTACACATTTGATAGGTATAACCTTTTCAAATAACTTTCTGAGTGGAGAAATTCCTGCTACTCTAGGAAACTTGAGTAAAATGAACCTTATTTATCTCTCATCAAATTTTCTATCAGGGGTAATACCAGCAGAGCTCGGTAGATTAGAAAGATTGTTTACACTACAATTAAGTCACAACAATTTCATAGGAAATGTACCAAAAGAGTTGGGAATGTTATCTGCTTTAACATATGTTGATTTATCATCAAACAGACTGACAAGTATGCCGGAAGAACTAGGCAATTGTGTTAATCTTGAATTATTAAAACTCAGCAACAATAAGTTGACTGGAAAAATTCCTTCTCATTTTGGAAATTTAGTACACTTAGTGGACCTCCTTGATTTAAGCTCAAATTTTTTAAGCGGGGAAATACCAATATCGCTAGCAAAATTAATCAAGTTACTAGATCTTAATATTTCACACAATAACCTAACCGGTCAGATTCCGTATTCATTGGGCGACATGTTAAGTTTATCAACCATGGATTTTTCATACAATCAATTGGAGGGTCCAGTGCCCAATACAAAGATTTTTCATAACGCCCCAGAAGAATGGTTTATACACAAGAAAAATCTTTGTGGCACTATTCAAGGTTTGCCCTTGTGTGATCGATATGTTAAAGATAAGAATGGCACAACCAGACAACGAATAGTTAAGTTGATTGCAATTGTAACTTGTTGTGCTGCGTTACTAACCTCCGTCTTACTCTTGGTACTTTACCTAATTTACTCAAAAAAGAGAAAAACAAAACCAGAGCACATTCGCAATCCTTGTAATGGAGAAATTTTTTCTGTGTGGAACTTTGATGGAAGAGATGCATATGAGGAGATTATAAGGGTCACAGAAAATTTTGATGAGAAATATTGCGTCGGAAGTGGAGGTCATTCAAGAGTTTACAAAGTGATTTTAGCACCAAATAACCTCACATTAGCAGTTAAGAAAATCCAGTTAGCTGGTTGTGAAACCTCACTAGATGTTGAAGCATTCCACAGGGAAATTAGCATTATAACCCAGATTCGACACCGCAACATTGCTAAATTATTTGGTTATTGTTCCTCACCACAATATAAATTTCTGGTATACAAGTATTATGAAAAGAGAGATTTGGATAATATTCTCAATAGTGAGGAAGCATTAGAACTGGATTGGGCAAAGAGAATGGTTATATTGAGAGATGTTGCATGTGCTCTCTCATATTTGCATCATGATTGCTATCCACCAATTGTACATCGGGATGTAACTTCCAGAAACATCTTGCTCGATTCTGAGTTTACAGCAAGTATCTCGGATTTTGGTACTGCAAAATTTCTCAAGCCGGAGTCTTCTAATTGGAGCATGCTCGCTGCAACCTGCGGTTACATAGCACCAGGTTCTGTATACTTAAACACCCTATTATGGTATTTTAATTTCCATCACTTGTATAAAAAATTAAAGTGAAAATAATTGCAATCTTAATTTGGTTTCTTTATGCAGAACTAGCATATACAATGAGGATGACTGAAAAATGTGACGTGTATAGCTTTGGAGTAATCATGTTGGAACTTCTTATGGGAAAGCACCCTGGTGATATGATCAATCTATTGACTTCTGATGAAGACGAAATCATACTCCAAGATATCCTTGACCAACGCATTGAGCCACCAATTGGACAAGTCATCAATGAAATGCTCAAATTGATTCAGATTGCTTCTGATTGTTTGAATAATAACCCATCACTCCGTCCATCAATGCAAGAGGTGGTGAATAATATCTAGATGTCAATAGCCAACTGCATCATAAATTCTGGTAGTACGTAGCTTCTGAGTTTGAAGATTAGTTTACTTGGCAGTTAGAATTCTGTTTCAGAGCATTATACTTTATTTCGTATTTTGTATTCGAATTTTGTTAAAATTTATTAATATTCACTTATTCTATGAACGTGTGGTGCGAAATATTCATCGTTCTTATAATATTACTGTAATATCTTCTGTATGTTCTGTGAGTTTACCATCAAACATTCATCATGCAATAATGATATTAAATTGCAACCTATAGGATAAGAATAATTTCTTTTTTCAGATATCATCAGTGTTGAATTTTATGATGCGGAAGTATAGACACAGAGAGTATATATATGGTGAATTGTATTTTTTGTATATTGATTGATATTGAATATTTTGTTATATTTTTCAATCTCTAATATGGGGTATTTATACCCTTTAGAATTTATTTTACCATTGAAGGTACCAACGGTAATTTCCTACTACTTTTTCTATTTTACAATTTTACCCCTCTAACTATTTTTATTCTCAACACTCTCCCTCAAGTTAGGTGCGTAGATATCGGTTAGCCCTAACTTGCGATTATTATCTTCGAAAGGTCTCGGGTCTAATCCCTTTGTGAATATATCTGACAATTGTTCTTCACTTCGTACAAATGGCGTTTCTATCTCGTATTGAATTTTTTCTCGAATAAAATGGCAATCCACCTCAATGTGTTTCGTCAGTTCGTGAAATACGGGATTGGAGGCTATGTGTCATGCTGCTTGATTATCGAAAAAGATTTTCATTGGATTGTTTTGTGTGATTCCGATGTCCGTTAGGAGTTGCTTCATCCAAGTTAACTCGCTTGCGGTTGATGCCATGGCTCGATATTCCGCTTCGGCGCTTGATCAAGCCACAATATTTTGTTTCTTGCCTTTCTATGTGACTAAGTTACCGCCTACAAATGTGCAAAAACAGGTTGTCAATTTTCTATCGAAGCTTCCGGCCCAATCTACATCGGAATAGCCACATATATCATTAGATTTATTATTTTTCATTAAAATTCCCTTTCCGGGTGTCCCTTTTAAATATCGTAAAATTCTATTTGTAGCCTCTAAATGCGGTGTTATCGGTGAGTGCATGAATTTACTATTTTGGCTTACAGAAAAAGAATATCCGGACGTGTAACCGTGAGATAAATTAATTTTCCTACAAGCCTTTTAAATTGATTTATGTCTTCTAATGGTTCACCATCCTCGCTATTTAATTTGCATTTATTATCTATTGGGGTAGAGGCCGGCTTACATCCTATTTTACCAGTTTATTTTAATAAGTCAAGTGTATATTTTCTTTGTGAAATAAATAAGTCTTTTCCTGACCATGCTATTTCTATTCCTAAAAAATATTTTAGATATCCGAGGTCCTTAATTTCAAATTTTTCCCTCAATTGTTCTAGATAATCTTTCCTGGTAATTATAATGTCATCTACATAAATCAAAATTAAGGTTGTTGATCTACCATCATTTTTGGTGAACAAAGAGTGGTCGACACTACTTATTTTGAAATTACAAGTTAATAAAAATGAGCTTAGTTTGTCATACCATGCTCGTGGAGATTGCTTCAATCCGTAGATTGGCTTATTTAGCCTACAAACTAAATTAGAATTGGTTTCCAATTTATGACCGGATGGTAATATCATGTACACCTTCTATTCAAGTGTTCCTTGAGGAAAAACATTTTTTACGTCCATTTGGTAAAGGTCCCAACCATTATTTCGGCAATAGAGAATAGAATTCTCACGGTATTCAATTTGGCTACTGGCAAAAGTTTCATGGTAATCTATATTGTAGGTTTGAGTGTATCATTTGGCTACCAATCATGCCTTATACCGTTCTATGGTACGGTCACTATTGTACTTGGTTTTGTAAATCCATTTACAACCAACGGGTTTTTTATTTTTTTGGTAATGGAACAATTGCCCAAGTTTCATTATTTTCTAGAGCTACAAGCTCTTCTTTCATGGCTTTACATCAATTTGGGGTTTGAATTGCCTCTTGAAATTTTTTTGGTTCTACTTCTTTTTGAAGTGATATGATAAAGGTCTTATGTTGAGATGAAATATGTTCATACGAGACATAAATTTGTATAGGATATTGTACCGCATAGGTTATATAATCTCTAAGTCATGTGGAGGGTTGATGTACTCTTGATGACTTTCTTACTAAATTTTCTTCTATCTCATTATCATTGTTATTATGGTTATTTTTTTGTATTTCTTCTATTTGGTTGTTAGTCTCAATTTTGTGATGGTCATGATGTGAGGGCTCTAGATCAAATATTAGAGGTACTTGAGGTCTTACCGAATTATTTTGGTCATTGGTAGAAGATTTTTTTAATTCTTCATTTTCTTTGAAGTATGGTTTATCCTAACAAAAAATTACTAACCTCTTTCTTACTCTGGCTACTTTACCTACTATACTCAAAAAAGAGAAAAGCAAAACTAGAGCACATTGGCAATTCTAGTAGAGGAGAAATTTTTTCCGTGTGGAATTTTGATGGAAGAGATGCTTATGAGGAGATTATAAGGGCCACCAAGAATTTTGATGACAAATACTACATTGGAAGTGGAGGCCATGCAAGAGTTTACAAAGTAATTATAGAGCCAGACAACCTCACAGTAGCTGTAAAGAAAATCCAATTAGCAGGTGGTAAAACCTCACTAGATGTTGAAGCATTCCATAGGGAAATTAGCACTATTACCCATATTCGTCACCGGAACATTGCTAAATTATTTGGTTATTGTTCCTCACCACAAAATAAATTTCTTGTATACAAGTATTATGAGAAGAGGGATTTACATAATATTCTCAATAGTGAGAAAGCAATAGAACTAGATTGGGCACAGACAAAAGTTATATTGAGAGATGTTGCATGTGCTCTCTCACATTTGCATCATGATTGCTATCCACCAATAGTACATAGGGATGTAACTTCGAGAAACATTGTGCTCGATTCTGAGTTTACAACAAGTATTTCGGATTTTGGTACTGCTAAATTTCTCAAGCCAGATTCTACTAATTGGAGCATGCTTGTTGGAACCTGTGGTTACATAGCACCAGGTTCTGTATACTTAACCACACTATTATCGTATTTTAATTTCCATCCCTATACTTTTATAAAAAAATTAAAGTGGAAATAATTGCAACTTGAATATTTTTTTCTGATGCAGAACTAGCCTATACCATGAGGATGACTGAAAAATGTGACGTATATAGCTTCGGTGTAATCATGTTGGAACTGCTTATGGGAAAGCACCCTGGTGATATGATCAATATATCAGCTTCCGATGAAGAGGAAATCATACTCCAAGATATCCTTGACCAACGCATTGAACCACCAACAGAACAAGTCATCAATGAGATTCTCAAAGTGATTCAGATTGCGTATGAATGCTTCAATAATAACCCGTCACTCCATCCAACAATGCAAGAGGTGGTGAATCATATCTAGAAGTGAATACCCAACTGCTTCATAAATTCTGGTAGTAATTCAATGTTTGAAGATTAGTTTGCTGTTGGCAGTTAGAATTAAATTTCAGAGCATGATGATTTATTTCATATTTTGTATTTGGAAGTTTTTATGCTTTATTAAAATTAAGTTATTCTATGTATGTGTCGTGAGAAACATTCATCGTGCATATAATATTATTGTAATATCTTCTACGTTCAGTGAGATTACCATTATTATTCACAATTTCTCTTCTACAAGTAGCTCTTTTTGTAGTATATTTAGGGCCATCTCCATAATAACTGGTTACTTAGTATATAAAAAGGGCAAATATGCCACTTCGCTTTTGTGTGCACCAGATGCCGCATTGGTTAATCTATGTTCTATAATAGTGTACCAGATGGTTACCAAACACTACTTTGATTTCTAATGAAATCGGCGGAGTTTCCCCTATTTAATTAATGAAAAAAAACTATATAGCTACCAATTACATATAATTTATATAAAAATTGTAATTATTTTTTAATTTGTTGTATATATACTTAAAAATTGTACGGAATATTATTTGAAGTCATTGGTAGTGTTAATTTTTTATTTAAGTTTGCTGGAACAGAGGCTTCAGAGCCCATATTATCTGCCCATGCATGATAACATGTGCTGGTTTTCTTGTGCTCCAATACTATATCCAGAGGACAACTGCAGCGGAACTTCTAATTTTAATCAACTGAGATCAATTGCTGTGCACATTGCTTGAGATGTCTGTTGCAGCTCTTTGCATGGGTGCACCTAGCGAGCACCTCTGAGTTACCACTACAAGAAATTACGCATTTAACGGTGCTTGAGATCTCGGCGCGATAGGAACTGCCGGGTTAAGTTTAGATCGGGCGGCGCGTGATTGAAATCGCCGGGATACCTATCCAACGCAATAAACTTGCCGGGCAAAAAAATCTCTCTCCCATGCTAAAAATCCTCTTTCGATCAAATTCATACAGTCGCTGCACATCTCTCCATTTTTAGCCCTCTTTCTCCCACTTTTCTTACTCCCGAACAAAAAAATTTCAGTGCGCTTGATCAAATTCTACAGTGCGCACCTCCGCCAGTCCGCCCCTGCTCCTCTGCGACTCCGTGCGGACAGCCGACCGCGCCTCCGCTACTGCCGATCCCCGCCCCTGTGTCTCTCCGGTCTCCACGACTCCGCCATGTCACTCTTCTCCACTGTTTGGTTAGTTTTCTAATTTGTTGATTTGTTAGGAATGGGTATTGGTAATGCCGTAATAGACTAATACTGTGTATGTTAGTTTTTATGAATTTCTGAGGAGAGAATTGTGATGAGAAAAAAGTATTTTATTTGATCTAATCTGTTACATTTCTGTCTATCGCTATATATATTGAACCTATCTAAGTTACCGTTACAAGTTACTGTTTGTACCTATGGTACATATGTACAGTGTACCGCCTATGTTAATATATGCAAGGAGACCCCTTTAACTCCTTGATTTAATCCTAGCCCTCTAATTCTAGATCTATGATGATTATCAATCTGAGATCCTATTTCTCAACACTCCCCCTCAAGCTTGGAATGTATATATCATACAATCCTAGCTTGCTCGAAATTTTTTCAAATGGACTCGGATCTAGGCCCTTGGTGAAGATATCCGCTAGTTGATCTTCACTTTTAACGTACGGTGTTTCTATCTCCTTTGCTTGAACTTTTTCTCGAATAAAGTGGCAATCTACTTCTATATGTTTGGTGCGCTCATGAAATACCGGATTTGATGCGATATGTCGTGCGGAGTTATTATCGCAATACATTTTCATCGGATTGGTTTGTATGATTCCGATATCCATTAGGAGTTGCTTGATCCAAGTTAACTCGCTTGCGGTTGATGCCATGGCTCGATATTCCGCTTCGGCGCTTGATCGAGCCACAACACTTTGTTTCTTGCTTTTCCATGTGACTAGGTTACCGCCTACAAATGTGCAAAAGCCGGTTGTCGATTTTCTATCGAAACTTCCGGCCCAATCTGCATCGGAATAGCCACATATATCGTTAGATTTATTATTTTTCATTAAAATTCCCTTTCCGGGTGTCCCTTTTAAATATCTTAAAATTCTATTTATAGCCTCTAAATGCGGTGTTTTTGGTGAGTGCATGAATTTACTAATTTGGCTTACGGAAAAAGAAATATCCGGACGGGTAACGGTTAGGTAAATTAATTTTCCGACTAATCTTTGAAATTGGTTTATGTCATCTAATGGTTCACCATCCTCACTATTTAATTTACACTTGTTATCAATTGGAGTAGAGACCGGTTTGCAACCTAATTTACCGGTTTCTTTCAAAAGGTCTAAAGTATACTTTCTTTGAGAAATAAATAATCCTAACTTTGAATATGCTACCTCTATTCCTAGAAAGTATTTTAAATATCCAAGGTCTTTAATATCAAAATTTTCTTTTAATTGACTTTTAACCTTTTTAATTTCTTCTATGTTATTTCCGGTAACTATAATATCATCTACATATACAAGTACAAGGGTTATGTTTTTTTCATCATTTTTGATAAACAAAGAATGATCGGCACTACTAATTTTAAAATTGCAAGAATTTAAATAAGAGCTAAGTTTTCCATACCATGCCCGTGGAGATTGCTTCAATCCATAAATTGATTTATTTAGCCTACAAACTAGATTAGTAGTATTCTCTAATTTATGACCGGGAGGTAGATTCATATATACCTCTTCTTCAAGTGTTCCTTGAAGAAAGGCGTTTTTCACATCCATTTGGTATAAATCCCAATTATTATTTACCGCAATAGAAAATAAAATTCTAACGGTATTCATTTTTGCTACCGGGGCGAATGTTTCATTGTAATCTATCCCATATGTTTGGGTGTACCCTTTGGCCACTAATCTCGCTTTGTACCGCTCTATGGTACCATCACTATTATATTTAATTTTATATACCCATTTGCAACCAACGGGTTTTTTGTTTTTTGGTAATTGTACAATTACCCATGTCTCATTTTTTTCAAGAGCCTTTAGCTCTTCTTTCATGGCATTACACCATACCGGATTGGTTATGGCTTCTTGATAATTATTTGGTTCTAGTTCTTTATCAATGGAAGTGAGGAATGCATTATAAGAACAAGAAATATTTTCATATGTCATGAATTTTTGTATGGGATAATGAGCGGTATAAGTCACAAAATCTCTAAGTCTAGTAGATGGTAAATGTGTTCTTATGGACCGTCTAACTTCTAAATTTTCCTCTCTTTCATTGTCATTAGTATCAATGTTGTCTATTATTTCTTCAAGGTTATTTGTCTCAACTTCAAGGTCTATGTGAGGTAGTATCGAATTTATTTGTTCATTTGTATGTAGTGTTTCACTCATTTCCATTTCTTTAAAATATGGTTTATCTTCACAAAATATAACATCTCTAGATGTAAATAATTTTTTCGCAATCGGGTCATAACACTTATATCCTTTTTTATATGAGGAATATCCTAGAAAAATAGTTTTTGTTGACATATAGTCAAATTTATCTTTTCTTTTGGTTTTTACAAAACATACACAACCAAATACTCTTAAATAATCAAAATTAATTTTTCTTTGATAAAGGATTTCCATTGGACTCATATTTTTTAAAATGGTACTTGGCAATCTATTTATTAAGTGAGTAGCGCAAAGGATGGCATCCGACCAAAATTTTTTTGGAACATTATTTTGAAATAATAATGCACGTGTCATTTCTAATAGATGTCTATTTTTTCTTTCCGACACTCCGTTTTGTTCGGGAGTGTTTATGCAAGTTGTTTGATGTATAATTCATTTTTCCTTAAAAAGAGTTGTAAAATTTTTGTTCACAAATTCCGTTCCGTTGTCCGATCTAAAAATTTTAAGTTTTGCTTCAAATTGATTTTCTATGAGACATAGAAATTCTTGAAAACAATTAAAAACCTCATCTTTTGATTTTAACAAATATAACCAAGTAGCTCTAGAGAAATCATCAATAAATATAACAAAATATTTGAATCCATTATAAGAATTAATTGGGGCCGGTCCCCATACATCGGAGTGAACTAAATCAAACAATGCTTCACTTTTGCTATTTGATTGAGAAAAAGGAAGCTTTGTTTGTTTTGCCAACTTGCATATATTGCAATTAATACAATTTTGGAAAGAAAAATCTAGTGCACTATTTAAAACTTTGTTGGATGGATGCCCAAGCCTCTTGTGCCAAACGTCGTGATTAATGGATTTTGCGGAAGCACAAAAATTTGATTCTTGTAAATTCAAAAGATAATGTCCATTTTCAAGAAGACCTTCCCCAATCTTCCTCCCGGTTACCCGGTCCTGAAAGATAACATTTTTACAAGAGAAGGTTGCGTTACAATTAAAATCATGTGTTAATTTTTTTACCGAAAGTAAATTTATGGGAAAAGTTTTTAGATATAAGATATTATTAATTTTCTTGCCACAAATATTAGTTTCTCCTTCACCATCTATTTGTACTTTCATACCGTTAGCTACTAATACATATTGATTATTTTTGGTCATGACTAAATTGGTAAGAAGATTTTTATTTCCGAACATATGATCGGTAGCACCGCTATCTATAATTATTTGATTATATAAATTTAAATTTTTTGAGTGAGAAACAATACCACAAGTGTTGTTTGAGTTTTGTTTGGTCATCCACACAGAGAACTGCTCAAATAACTGCTGCATCGGATCTGACCCGCTTGACCCGCCAGCGTCCGACCCATTTGAGAAGCTTGGTTCATTTGAACCGGTTGAGTTGGTTCGGGCTTGGGTAGAATACCCTCCACGCTGATCTCTTTCACGCGGCTCTTTCTCTTTTCTCTTTCCCTCGTTCCAGTCCGCCGCTCCTCCTGCCTTCTTCGAATCCCACCACTTTGGTCTGAGATGGGGGTGAAGGAAATAGCATTTCTCGGCTTGGTGACCCTCCTTTTTGCAGTGAGAGCACACAAGGCCCTTGTTGCTTGGCCGATTTGAGAAATTTTGAAAGTTAGGGTTTTTTCCGAAATTGGGGTTTTTTGTGGCGAAGCTATGGGATTCGTGTCCCTCGCTGCCACCAGCTTGTGGACCTCCCATAGCAAGCCGTCGGCTTTCTTCTTGCTCCACCATGGTGCTAATTTGTGCGAAAGATGGAAGGGTGGTTGTTAAGAGGAGTTGTGATTTCACGGCTTCGTAACTTGGATTGAGGCCGGAGAGGTATTGGAAGATTTTATCTTCTTCCTCCCTCTGGATTGCTACCGGATCTGTTATGGGTGGTCGATAGACTCGAAGTTCATGCCATTTTCTTTTAAGAGCACCCAGGTACTCTGTGTTACTCCTTGACCCTTGTTGCTCTTGTTGGATTTCTTGTTTCAGTTGGTATATGTGGGAGTAATTGTTTTGTCGGCCATACATGGTTTTTATGCCTTCCCACAATTCGAATGCTGTTTCATGGCCGAGGAATAAGTCTGAAATTCTTGGCTCCATGGATTGCAGAAGCCATGTCATGACTCTGTCATTTTTGGATTGCCACTGTTTTGCTGCCTTTTTTTCGTTCTCGGTTTCTTCGGCCCTTGCTGGCACAGGTTTTTTTGACTCTCCTGTGATGAATTCTAAAACTTCTCTTCCACTGAGAGACAATTTTGCAGAACTTGCCCATGAGAGGTAGTTTTGGCCGTTGAGCAGTGAATTTGTAAGTTTTGAGGTGTTGGTAGCCTCCTTGAAGTGCTGCCCCTCTGATGTCATTGCTTTGCTGTGCTAGACTTCTGTTTTATGGGTTTGTTTTTGCTATATACCAGTTTTGCTGGTAAGGATTTGCGGGAATTTTTCGGTCACAGAGACTGATGCTCTGATACCATGTTAGTTTTTATGAATTTCTGAGGAGAGAATTGTGATGAGAAAAAAGTATTTTATTTGATCTAATCTGTTACATTTCTGTCTATCGCTATATATATTGAACCTATCTAAGTTACCGTTACAAGTTACTGTTTGTACCTATGGTACATATGTACAGTGTACCGCCTATGTTAATATATGCAAGGAGACCCCTTTAACTCCTTGATTTAATCCTAGCCCTCTAATTCTAGATCTATGATGATTATCAATCTGAGATCCTATTTCTCAACAGTGTAGTTTTAAAGATTAAAGCTTACTGTTACTGTGCAGTTTGTCAAGCACAAGGGTGAAAAAACACTTCTCCCTGCCTTGTAGAAATTTAAAGAAGGTCAGTATATGTATTTGAGCCTTAAAAACAACAATTGTATAATAATTCTTTGGTGATTGCATTAAATCTGAACTGTTAATTATTTCAATCTAAGGTCGATTATACACTCATTGTAACAGTTGAGATCAAATTGAGTTAAATAAATCTAAATTACACTTGTATTTCGTCTCAATTAGTTGTCTTTTACATTCAGAATTGATTGTCCTAGGGTTTTTCTCCCCTATTTATCTGAAAAATTCTTCATTTTTGGTTGTACCTGATTTCAGGGTTTAATTCTTCATTTCTGGCTGAAAAATTATTGTGGCTTAATTATAGTTGTGGTTTTCTTTTTTAATTTCAACATAATTTTTTGAGGTTGCATATAGGAAATACATAGCCTTCTCAGTTTGGTAGTTCTTACACTATCCATCTGTAAGAGTGTTGTATATCAGGATTTTTCTTGCACAACCCATGCATTAGAGCTGCTCTTCTAAGTTGTGACGCATGGGTTGATTTTTGTTGCACAACCCATGCATTAATAGCTTCTAAGTTGTGAAATTGTATTGTTTCAATTTTTGTGTTTCTTTCTACTGCTAGCATTGCTGCTAAAAAGTCACAACTAATAAATTGTCCTTTCTTATAGCATACTAGCTATAAGTCTCTCTCTTTTCTCAAATCCTCCTACTTGCCTCTATTTCTCGGTTTCATCAACTTTCTAGGTTATTAAGTTATCAAATCCTATGTCAATTTTACGTTGATATTTATGTGAATTTTAGTTTGTTGTGTGTATAATCTGACAGATTTTTGGTTTCGTAGTAAGTAAAACTAAGTTATAGTTTACCTGCACTCAAATGTGGTATTTATTATTGGAGATCACTCTACAAAAAGAGTCGGTACTAGTCAATTATTGTATGAATCGCCTAATTATATTAGTGTTGAGAATATAAGGGTATTTATGGAATGCTGGCCAAAATTGAGAAGGGAAGAAACCTAAGAAAACAAAGATATTTTTTTGCTACAGCTGTTGAGATGTGGGATTCTGATTTTATGTGAAGGTGGATGATGATATTCATGCTAATTTAGGTGCATATTCTTCGAGCCTTTTTTTTAATTTAATTTAGGCAAGTAGGTGCATGTTCTGATAATTGACATATAGGCATGCTTGCAACAACTATGTCGAGTCATAAGAAGAAACCGAGAACCTACAAAATGTCATCAGGATAGCGCTATACCTCAAGGTATGCAACTGACAATCTCCATTTACTACAATTTTCTTTAAACTTCTTTTTTAATACACTTCTTTAAACTTCTTCGTTACAGATCAACTATATTAGATAAGGTGTACTGACTAATCATTCAGGTACATTTTCTCAACATACCTTACCTTAGACTTTATTATCTTTGTCTTTTTGTTGCATCTTTGTGTGCCTTACTATGCTTTTTAATGTGTTATTTATTAAACAAGTTGAGAGATTTTATTTGGAACTCCCTTTTTTTATTAATTGAATGTACCTTAGGAGTAATAAGTTACTGACTAAAAGTGAGCAGCTCAAAATTCAAATTAATTTTAGTGCGAGCTTTTATTACTCTTTGTAAATGTACAGCATTATCAGAATATCAGTAAAATAATTGCTTTCAATTAGTCAGCTGGTCACTTGGTTTTGTCAATCACAAGGTATCCAAATTTGTTGCAGTTATGGTACTGAATTTATATCTTCTTCTCTGTTAGGTTTCATTTTAATATTTAAGCTTAGTCTTAAAATATCTTAATTTATGTTATGGCTAAATAAGACCTTATTTTGATAACTTGAATCTTAATTTGTTCACCATAGCTGAACCTGAATTCTAACTACATATTCCAATATAAATTATTAACTGTTTAGTTATGGTAAATAGGAACTGATGTGATCAATTTCTAATAACATCTAGATATATTATTACAAAATAAGGGGCATTTTATAATATTTCAGCATTCTGCACAGTTTTGAATTTATTTTTCTCAACTTCCAGGGTCTTTCCAGTAAAAATTAAGTGTTGGGGACTGTTAGGACTGAATTCTGGTAAAATTCAGGGACTTTATGCAAATTTATGTGTTCTGACAGGGTTCAGGGGCTTATTTCTGTGTTCTGAACTGTTATTACTAAATTCTAGTAAAATTTAGGGGCTTTCCTGCAAGTTTCTACATTCTGACAGGTTTCAGGGATCTTTATGAGGAAAAATCTTTTATGTCACACCCCAGGACTGATATACAAATCTCTATGAAAACTGGGTCCCGATTAAATGACGCAATGAGAGATTCTAATCCTCGTGAGGTTTGTAAACTATTTTCTGTTATTAGTTTACCATTGTTTGACTTATTTGGTTTAAAATTTGTAAGTTTACCTCGTGAGGTTTGTCAAACTTTGGTTATTATGCAAAAGAGTCCATTTTTGGAGAAGTTTCAGATTGCTCACTAACAGGGTTTATTATGCATTTCAAAAGAACATTATCAGACTTTGATTGTATAAAATAAATATGAAGATACAGTGAATGTTCTATAATGGTAAGATTTTTGTGGTGATTTTTGGAAATGATTTCATTTGAATCATGAATTCATGAAATGTTATAGGATGCTCTCAAATGATTTCTGGAAATATTTTCATTTGAATCAGCCAATTTTTCCTTAACAATATGTTTATTTGCAGAACTAATTAAATCTTTTTTTCCTATTGAGTGCTCTCAAATGGCTCACATCGGCAGCAGGTGTACACAAGCTAGCTATTGAGAAGATCAAGTATCTTGGAGGTGTGTATAGTGAAACAGAATTGCATTATGTTGTTACCATTGATTTGTTGAAAAAAAAACAGTAACTTTAGATACAAATTGCATTATGTTGTTGGTTTTTTCTGAAAGATAAAATTTAGGCACACATAATTGCATTATGTCAAAATGATAAGTTGATAAGTGTTTTTTGTGATCTCAAGTCTCAATTTCTTGATCCATGCATGACCAGACCATATATGTAGGCTCCATGGATAACTCATAGGCCATCATACCAACATATCAGCATACCTGTACCAGTGTTCAACACCAAAAAAAAAACCAAAAGAAACATGTACTGGTACATCATATGCCTAAAACAACCATTAAAACAACACTCCCATGAAATTCTGATTCTAGGTTGAATTAAGCCAAGCCAATACACAGGCATATAGACAACATTCCCATGAACATCCCAGAACAAGAATTTCCATTTTTGGAATTTTCTATGATTTATAGCGAATTTTTGAAATTTTCATTTTTTATTTATTACCCAGGACTTTTGGCGGCGTTTTTAAACGCCGGGAAAGACATAAATTTTTTTTTAAATGGTAAAACCTTTGGCGGCGTTTCGGAAGCGCCGGGAAAGCCAAATTTCGGGCGGCGCTTATTAAACGCTGGGAAAAAGGGCTGTACACGTCGGGAAAGGCTTTTGCCGACGGTGGTATTCCTGGCACTTGTCCAAGCGCCGGGAAAGGTATTTAGTGGCGTTTAGAGTGTATTTAGCGGCGTTTTCAAGCGCCGGGAAAAGTATATTTTCTTGTAGTGTACTATAGATGAACTGGTTGATGCAACAAATGGCTTCGGGGAGAACGAGAAACTTGGAGAAGGTGGGTTTGGATCAGTCTACAGAGGTATTTTAAAGGATGACAACATTCATGTTGCTGATAAGAGGGTGTCAAAAGATTCAAAGCAAGGGTAAAAGGAGTTTATATCGGAGGTCAGGATTATAAGCCAGCTAAGGCATCGAAAGCTGGTTCAACTAAGAATTATAAAATTATTTGTTGCATCAACAGCAAGAAAAGACTCTTGACTTCTAGAAATATTGTGTGTGGCTATGAACGTATGAATGAGGAGAAATGTTTTCATAGACATATATATTCATTAAAAATTAGTTTTATTATTATCTTATATCAATACTTATATATATATTTTATATTTCTAGAAGTCAAGAGTCTTTTAATAGTATAATATTTTATATATAGGAGCAAAAACGGACTTCCCTCCACTCAAAATGTCGAAAGCAAGAATCACATACATATTGCGTTCTTAATCTCGGCCCAAATATGATTTTCCCCAAATGCCTAAAAGTGGCGGGTCCAATATTCGTTGGGGGAAAAAAATCATCTTTAGTTGTCTTTCTTTAAAAAAAATCTATCTTTAGTTGTCTTTGGTAGGCAGGAAAAAAAAGATACTTTTTGAGCTTTAGGAAAAAAAAAAATTATGCTATTGACCGTCAAAGGTTAAATCGTTTTAATTAAAGGATAGTGGACACGTCACACCGACTTCTATCTATTTTTTAATTACCCCAGTGACTATTGATCTCTCTTAATTAAAAAAATATATATATTGATCTCTCTCTCTATCTCTTCACAAACAATATTTTTATGACTATTTTTTCTCATATGTTTTACACTTTAGAACAATATTTTTTTATGACGGTGTCACAATTCGAGCAACAAAATTTTAATTTAGTTATTTTAATTAGTTTAGTCAATATCCATCCAATTATTACTTAATTTGTTCCAATAAAGTGATCAGAGTAAGTACAAAAACATTCTGAATTGCATTTATAGCATTTCATGTCAGTTTTAGTTGTTAATTACTTTTGGGGTAACAAGTGTTCCACAACCTAGAAATTCTCATATAAGCTAGAAATGCCAATAATTTTGCTTTACAAAACCTTAAACGTGCCTTCAACCTCCAGCTGGCCAAGACTTTCTCCGCTGGTAGTTATTTCACCAACGACATAAATAGTACCAGAGACTAAATCTTACAACGATCAAGAATGCTTAACAAAAATATGACAAGCTAACACACATGGGAACAATTTGGGTTCAATGTCTATTGGACTCAAATTTAAGTCTGATAAATTTCGCATCTGTCCGTCACTTCATTATGTGTGCAAATCCACATTAAGATTCATACGAATCTAGCGCACACAGATTCTAAAACGAATTGGATGTGAAAATTGCAATTATACATGCTGTAAAAGTGAGCATGAACTTTAAAACAAGTGCAATTATACTTGCAATATAAGTGGGCATGGACTCGAAAATTGCCAATAAGATATCGAATTCTTAGTTAAAAAAAAAAAACTTATGATAAACGTGTAAATAAAGCTTGCAGCTAGTGATGAGATTGAAGTACCTGCATAGAAAAAATACTTATTTATGGGCTAAAAGTATGATAAAAACTATTTTTGTGATAATTAATAAGTAGCGTACAAAATCATATATGATAATTATTTATCATTGACCATATATTGTTTTAATGGGAACCCAGTTCATTTTTCTCAATTTCTGTATAATATTATTTAAATAAGTAATTGATATTTTTTTAAATACGAACATGACCAACCATATACATATTTATTATCTTTTATGGTATTATCCATATGTTAAATTTTTGCTGAGTATATTAATTAGGACGCTGATAACTGTCTCCACACTCCTGTTTCTGCACTGTCCCCGCACATAACTTCCTTAACTAACTTGGGGACTGTCCCTGCACAATTTTCGGCTAGTGGAGAATGTACAAATAGTATCGTCCCATCAGGATCGGTTCTGGATAAAGAATGATACTGATACCTTTCAGGATCGGGCATCTTAAACAACCGACCTTGAAAAAGATAGTAGGAACTATCATTTATCAAGAGTTGTTCCAGAACAAAACAGGATTGGTCGTTAATAAACGACCCTTCCTGATGTTCACATATCAGGAATTAACTGTCGTTAATAAAGAGCCATTCCTAATTGTCCAAAACAAACAGGATTGGTCGTTAATAAACGACCCTTCCTGATGTTCACATATCAGGAACGATCGTTAAAAAAAAGCCGTTCTAGGTAATTGTCTCCGCACCCATGTCTCCATACTGTCCCCGCACATAACTTCCTTGACTAACCTGGGGGACTGTCCCCTCACAATTTCAAAAATATTAATACCTATTAATTGTAGTATTTATACATATGCACAAAGGTATTTTAATGTAAATAATTGTCTCCCCAACTAAATCTCCCAAACTGTCCCCGCACCATAAATACCTATGGGGGACCACTCAAACTAAATGGGGGGGGGAGGACCATACACATTTCTAAAAATATCAATATTGCTATAACTATATGGGTGGACCGCAATACTTAATATTTTTTTTACATATGGCGCTGGATAACGTCTGAAAGTATTAATATCTAGTATTGAAAGTAGTGATACCTATGCACTGAAGTATTATATGTATATATATTGTACAAAGTTTAATCTTCAAGCGTTTGATCATATCAAGTTACTACATCAAAATATTAATATCTTATTTTGCAATTATTGATACCTATGCACTAAAGTATTTATACCTATGAGATCAGCTATTTTTGTTATAGAAAGGTTGATGCGGGGATATGAGGTCCCCACTACTTCATTAGAGGAAGGTTGACGCATGACCATTGGGGGACTAGAAAAGGGGATTATCATATCAAGTTACGCAATCCAATATTAAGATCTTACATTGAAAGTATTAATCTGTTATTTCCCAAGTATTTATACCTATGAAAGTTGACGCAGAGACAAATGCAGGAACTGAGAAAGGGGACCAAATAATTAGTTGGAACTATAGTACAACCTTCATCTACTGTAGCTGCAGGGACAAAAGGGGGACAGGAGTGCGGGGATAAATATAATTATTCTATTAATTATTGATAGCTAGTTTTCTATTATACTTCCAATAAAAGTGGACATGGGCTTGAAATTGCCTAGAAGATACGAATAATTTTATTATTACACTACTACAGAAATGGTCATTGTACACGGCACATTGTACACGGACTTGGCAATTTTATAGAAAAACCGTGTAGAAGTTGTAATTTTTTGGATGCCTGAAATATCTGTAGGATCTCTACACGGATATTTATAAAAGAATCAGTGTAGAAAGACGTGAGAGAGCTACACGGACGTTTACTAGAAAATGTACACGGCTTATTGTTTAAATAACAGTGGAGAAAGCCTTGAGAGAGCTACACGGATATTTAATTAAAGAACCGTGAAGAAAGGTAAGAATTGTACACGGTTGTTTGTTTAAATGACCGTGTATATAACCCGTAGGAGCTACACGGATGTTTAATAAAGAGCCGTGTAGAAATGTCGAATTTGTACACGGTTTTTTGTTTAAATGACAGAGTAGAAAGCCTTGAGCGAGCTACACGGACGTTTAATAAAGAGCTGTGTAGAAAGGATATTTTAGGTTTTTTGTTATATAAAAGGCCTTCTCCCCAGCGCCGTTTTGATCAACTTATACTCTCCCCTCTCACAGTTAACAATTGGGTTGAGATGTAGGTTTATCAATTGTTTCAGATCGCAAAATTAGATCGATATGAGCTACTATTTTGGGAGCTCACAGATGAGCGATCTGGTACAATTGATAACCTACATCTCGAATTCCCATGCGATCGAAGTATTGAAAAAAAAATTATCTCTCTATTCTGATCAATTTTACTGGACGAAGAGTTGGGTGAAGAGTTGGGTGAAGGACCTTCAGAGCCGGATGAAGAGGTGAATGTGACCTTCAGAGCCGGATGAAGAGTCGAATGAAGAGTCGGAGATCATCCGACTCTTCATTCGACTCTTCATCCGGCTCTGACGGTCCTTCATCCACATCTTCCCTTTGCTCTGACTGTCCTTCATCCAACTTTTTACTCAACTCTTTCTTTAGTAAAACATGTATCTTCATATTACCCTCTGTAAACCCTACTGGCACCAAAAGGAAAGAACCACCCTATTCTAGTCCTTAATGGAAATTTTTAGTTTACAATATGACTTTTTATTCCAACTTTTGTAATGCTTTAATTTTGTATAATTTAGGGTACATGAATTTTTAGTTTAAATGTCTTCCTCTGTTTTGGAAATTGTTTGTTCTGAAAAACATAGGGAAAAAAACTAGCTGACAGACAAAAAAAAAAACAAAAAAAAAAACAAATGATACACGGACGTTTAATAAAGAGCCGTGTAGAAACGAGAAATAGTACACGGATTTTTGTTTAATTAACAGTGTAGAAAAATAATTTACACGGCTGTTTATATAAAAGTCTGTGTGTCTTTCTACACGGATTTATAGCTAAATATCCGTGAAAACAAAGATACTTGCTCGAAATAATGGAAGGCTAAACCAAAAAAAATAAAACAAAAATTAGGAAAAAAAAAAGAATTCTAAATGTCCGTGAAGAAAATTTATCTTTTATATTACACACGGTTGTTTATATAATTGTCCGTGTATAAAGGTTATCTTTTATAAACGGCTACATATGTAAAAGTCCGTGTAGCTCTCGTAATGCTTTTTTTACACGGATTTATAGATTATCATCCGTGTAGAAAGGTTATTTTAGGGTTTGGAACTATATAAAAGGCATTCTTCCGGCGCCGTTTTGATCAATTAATACTTCTCTCTCTCTTTGTATTGAATTGGTCTGATTTCTGCGCACAAGGAACGAGGCCGGATCTGAAATATAGCTTGGAAGTTAATTCGCATTCTCCTCTCTATTGCCAAGGTTAGTCATACATATATATATTTCCCTCTTCTTTATCTAATTTTCTGTTACTGATTAATATTGCTTAATTATGTCTGTCAATTATTATTTAATGCTTGATTTGTTAAGATAATGTAAATAATTAGTGTATTGTGGTCCAATAACCGACCTACTGATGCTTTTAGGTCCATGCCCGTTCAAAATTAATCCAATAGGGATTAATTTTGGATAGTCCCCCGTTTGGGACTGCTCTTTGAATATTGTGTCTCATTTAGGATGTGAACACGTATTAGCGGGATTTAATTAGTATTTGAGGAAAGTTCGACAGTATTTCTCCTTATTGCTCCTACGAGTATGTGGTTTTTACGCATACTTGGGGAGTTAAGGAGAAATGCTGCCGAATTTTTCTCAAATACTAATTAAATCCCGCTAATATGTGTTCACATATGAGGCATAATATTCAAAGAGTGGGTTAGGATTGTAAACCGGCCCTTTATAAGCCAAGAATTTGGAACAATATATATGCTGACCACCATATATGTTTAATTGGAATTTTTTTTTTTTACTTTAATTTACAGATGGATCGAAGTTGGATGTACGAATTGCGACGTGATAGTGCAGAATACTTGGCTCGCGTTGATGAGTTCCTAAAATTTGCTGAGAGTTATAGAGTGGACAGAAAAGAGAACGACATCTTGTGTCCTTGTAGAGATTGTAAAAATTATATAAGATTTGGGGATTCGGAAGAAATTAGAGCTCATTTGATTTGTCGGGGATTTAAGAAAAACTATACATGTTGGTTTATGCATGGTGAGAAAATTGGGAAATGTAGTGGAACCAATAGAAATTTTGTTTTGGACGAGAATGATGATAATGTAGAAACTGTTGATAATTTTGAATTTGAATGCAACGATGATTTTGAGAATGTCGAAAATTTCGATACGCTGGGCTTGATTGCAACGAGGATGATGAGGTGGAGATTGATGAAAATGCAGAATACAATTTTACTGAGAATCTAGAGGACATGTTACGTGATGTGGAAGATGAAATTAGTGATAAAAATTTTAAAAAATTTCAGTATCTGTCTAATGAATCTAAAAAGCCGTTATACCCCGGGTGTACCAAATTTACAAAACTATCAGCTGTGTTGAAATTATTGAACTTAAAAACAGACAACGGTTGGAGCGATAAGAGTTTCACGTCCTTATTAAAGCTTTTACGAGAGATGCTCCCAGATAACAACGAGTTACCCTGTACAATATATCAGGCGAAGAAGCTGATCTGTCCAATGGGTTTGAAGATTGAAAAAATACATGCATGTCCGAATGATTGTGTATTGTACCGTGGCGAGTACGAGGCCATGCATGTTTGTCCTAAATGCTGTGTTTCACGGTATAAACGCAAGGACCAGGACACTGACGATTGTGATGGAGGAAAAAAGGCAAGGCCTCCGGCTAAGGCGGTGTGGTATTTCCCGATAATACCGAGATTCAGACGGTTATTTGCAAATCCCAAAGATGCGAAATTGTTGCGTTGGCATGAAGAAGAGCGCAAAAGAGATGGTAAACTAAGACACCCTGCTGATTCAATTCAATGGAGAAACATTGATAGACATTTCGAAGGATTTGGTGGCAAATCACGGAACCTTAAGTTAGGGGTGAGCACAGACGGAATGAGTCCGTTTGGAAGCATGAGCAGTCAGCACAGCACTTGGCCAGTTCTTATATGCATCTACAATCTTCCTCCTTGGTTGTGCATGAAACGCAGGTACATAATGATGTCATTACTAATCCAAGGACCCAGACAACCCGGAAATGACATAGATGTGTATCTCGCACCATTAATTGAGGACCTCCAGAAATTGTGGAGGGATGGCGTCCGGGTGTGGGATGCGTACGGCAAAGAGCAATTTAATTTGCGGGCCATGGTATTCTGCACCATAAATGATTTCCCCGCGTACGGGAATTTATCGGGTTACACTTGTAAAGGAGCAAAGGCGTGCCCCATCTGTGAAGATGACACGCAGGTGCTGAGGTTAAAAAATTGTAAAAAGAATGTTTTTATGGGGCACCGTAGGTTTCTTCCTGTTAATCACCCATACCGTAAGAAGAAGAAGGTATTCAACGGGAAAATTGAGCTAACTTAATGAAACACTCCTTCACTGGCCTGGCTGGATTGCTCCTTGGCCTGACCCCCTCCTTTTAATCCAGGGTCTCTTTGGCCTGATCCAGGGATTGCCCCTCCTTTTGTAGGGCTTTGGTGGTGGGTGCTCCCTTGGGCTTCGTCGTGGCACATTTGAGGGCGGTCATGGCCATGTCCTCCTGTAGTTGGGAGGAGGCATTTCATAGCCGGGAGGGACTTCGGGAGCATCCTCGGGAATGACATAGCCGGGGGGCAATGGCCATGGCACATTTGCGTCTTCTTCCGGTGGCACCGAAGCGGCCATTTCTTCTTCCAAATTCTCAGAGAAAAGTAATCGAAAAGGGGGAGTTTCTCAGATTATATTGAATTTTGAAGTCGTTTCGTCTTCTTAATTAAAAAGATAAGGCAACTTCTCGACTTCCGTGTACAAAAGGCTTTTGAAGGTCCTTTAATTTTGAATTTCGTCTTACAAGAATCATACACGGTCGTTTAATTAAAAATACGTGTACAAATGGCTTTTAACACGGTCGTTTAATTTTCAAGAGTTGTTTCGCCTTATAAGCAACGTACACGGGCGTTTAATAAAAAATCCGTGTACAAACTGTTTTCTACACGGTTATTTATTTAAACACCCGTGTAGAAATTGAAATATTTATTTGCATTTATTATTAAGTTCTGCTAGATACTCGAAGATATAAAATAATTTTCAAGCTAAATAAAACTGAAATCAGGTTCCTTTTTATATTTTGGAATTTCCATTTTGAAAAATATGGAATTTGAAAAATATGAAACTTTGGAATTTGAAAAAATTAATCTAGAAAACCATATGTAGGCGCGCATTTCATAATTTCGCGTAACCTAATTATACACGGGTGTTTAATTAAACGTGTAGCTCTCTTACGTTTCTACACGGGTGTTTATTTAAATGTCCGTGTATATTTAGTTTACGCGAAATAAAGTGCGCGCCTCGTCTCTGTCGCTCGATATCTTTTCAAAATCTCCTCGTCTCCTCTAAAACCTAAACCCCCTAGTCTCCTATCTCTTTCTGTGGTGCTGCCATCGTTCTCTCTCTCGGTGCTAGCTCGGTCTCCTCTGTCGCTCTCCTCTGAACTCGCCAATTGAATCTCTAAGCTCCTCTCGCGCGGTTGCTGTTCTGTCCTTGAAAGGCTCTCTCTCTCTCTCTCTCTAAGTTGCAATGCTCCCTGTATCTTGGTTAAATCAAAACCCTTATCTCTGATTGTATTTTGGTTAAGTGAAAAGTTTCCTCAACTGACCTATTCTGGTGACATGGACACCTAATTAATGTTACAGGGACTAAATTGCAAAACCAACACTATGATTGAACAAAGGACCCAACAACACATAAGTTAGACCTAAATTTTACATTTCATAGCATTTGTAATAATGTTTCTTTTTTGTAGAAAGAACCATGTCACAGCCAGGTGAGAATGCAGATATGATTTTGGAAACAGTGGAACCGCAGGTAGATATAATAGTGGAAGAAGAGGACCAGCAGTCTCAGACAGAAAAGAGGAAAAGAGGTCCGACAATGTGCACGAAGACCTCAGAGGCTAAGAATTTGCAAATCGAGTTCGACAAAACCGGGTGTCCGAAGGGTCCACGTAGGGCAGAGTACACAAATTGGTGTAACAATTTGGTGAAGCAGAAGGCATCTATCTTGGTTGAGAGGTGGGACAAATTCGATGACGAAGATAAGAACGAATGGTGGAACATTGTGAAGGTAAAAAAAAAAAACTGTACATGCATTATATATTCAGTTTTCGTATTCTGTTTGTTATTTCTGTTTTTGTTGGATACAAGTTTTCTAGCATGTCTTAACCTTTGGTATATTTCTAGGGGTGTAGGTGATAATTCTTGCTTTGTAGGACTATATTCCAAATTCTATCATTTAGCAGTTATATATACAGAGAAAAATTCAAAACCAAATATATATTACCTGCTGAATGAAATTAATCAATGTAGCTAGTGTAGTGCACCATGCTTGAACTGGGTACCGCCACCAGGAAAGGTAAGGTAATCGCCAGACACCTTGACCCAATTCTGGTGCCCTACACTATTATCATGACAGATAGCAAAATCAGCAAAGAAATATCACTAACAAACTCAGCTAAATACAACACATTATTTCACTTTGATTTGGTCATAAAGGTTAGATTGCATGTAGGTAGTGACATAGGTTGTGCCCCAAAGTTTCCTAATATACAGAAAACAATTTGGTAGAGCAAGTGAAACACAAATTATTTTCAAGCTACTTATTCCCCGTACTTTGGTTAAGTGCAAGTTATATATGTCTATACCTGACCTGAAAACATGAATGAACTTACATGCAGTAATTTTGTTGTCAATCATGCAGGCTCATTGGAACATCCAGGATGACGACCCAAAGTCCGCGAAAAAGAAAAAGACTCTGAGGAAAATGAATGAAGCTTGGAAGCAATTCAAGAGCACGTTGAAGACGGTTTTCATGGAGGAAGGGAGAAATTCGGTAGGCTACTATAAATGGCTGAAACAAGAGAACTGGGAGGCGTTTCAAGCTTTGAAGTCCACAGAAGAGTTCAAGGTATATAAATTCAGCCAATTAACTTTGTCTCTGTTCTTTCTCGATATGTACTTATCTTCCTTAAACTAGCTAATTGATGTGCCTTGATGTGTGAAGGTAAAAAGTGACGAGGGCAGGAGGATCGCGAAATTGAACAAGTACCCGCACAAATTAGGGTCCGGTGGTTACGAGGGTAAGTCGGCCGAATGGGCTAAGGTACTGGACCAAAACAAAGATTCTGACTCACCTGTGGTTAGGATCCAAAATCCTAGGGCCCAATGCTGGCTCATGGGAAGATCTGAGGTAACCGCTGACGGGACGATAGTACTCCCAAGTGACGTGCAACCCGTGGCTCAGAAAATGGTAAGAGTCTTTGTGGTAACTTCGTGTACATTACTTTGTCTTTTGCTATAACTAATTTTTTTTTAAACAGTTGGATGTGGAGGAGGAGGTAAATTCGGGCTCCATGACTGTCGAAAGAGTGGATGATTCCTTGTCCGCAGCGCTCGGGACTAAAGAACACACGGGTCGAGTTAGGGGTGTCTCGGTCTACTGTGGCTGGAAGGATGTATACGACGGACCAAAACCAAAAAGAAGACCGCGTGCCAAAGTTAGCACGGAAGAGATGGAATCAAGGTTGGCGCAGGTATGCCAGGAGGTATGCGAGGAGTTCAGAACGGAGTACGATGGAAGGATTGCTAAATTCGAATCAAGGTGGATCAACCATATTACATCTCTGACGCAGCAATCCGAGCAACAACCTCCCGTTTCGCCGGGATTTCGGCGAAGCAGTCAAGCATCCGGGACCGAAGTTCTGGGCGTGTTGGACAATCTACAGGTAATCACTACTTGTTCATAATCTACCCGTAATTGTGACTTGTTCATTAACTAATTTCTGATAATTATTAATTGCAGGAGGCCACATCATGCGACCTCGTCATGTGGCACGACAAAACTCCTCTGACCCTTGCTAAGGGTATTGTACATCCTCCAGCCGGTTCTCAGCTAAGGCCCAACCACCTCCCCGTAACGGTTGACATGATTGTGGCCGATTGGGCTGCCCGCATACCTCTTCCTATCCCTACCGACGGCATGGTGGTGCTTGATGATGCCCGTAGACAGATCATCCAATGGCCCAAGTGTCGGATTATTTTGGATCAGGTAATCTCTAAATAAAACACGGATATCTTATGTTACGTTCAAATGATTATTTTGAAATACTTGAAAAAAGGTTCAAAATCTGATACAGACCCGAAGAGGCGTTGGAAACGCTGCGGACGAAGCTTTGTCACCGGTACGGCGAGGCTTGGAAGTAGTAGTCGGGGCTGATGCGCAAGAATCTCCTGCTGCGCCAGCGGCGGCACCAGCGGAAGCGCCAGCAAATGCGCCAGCGGCTGCGCCAGCGGATGCGCCAGCGGATGCCCCAGTAGACCGTACGGGGCTCTCTGAAAAAGAGGTTAGCCGTTTGCCCAAGGATTTGCGAAATCTCCACGCCTGCCTGGTTAAGGCACCAGATGATATGGAGGACGTAATCTTCGAAATCCCCCCCGAGGTTCTCCTACACAAAGGCAGGACGGTCGTGCTGCCTTTCAAAGAATTCAAGGACTTTCTACATGCCTCATCAAGCGATAAATGGCTCGATGTGGGAGTCCTCACCGTTTTCGTCATGTTAGTGACCAAAAAATCATATATATCATGTGTATAGCACTCAAATATATATTCTAATGTGAAATGATGATTTTTCAGGATGATACAACGAAAACAGTCTGTGGCTCGTGGGAAAGATAGGGTGAACTCCTGTGCATTCTTGGACCCCGCTTTTACTAGTGGTACGATGGTGAAATATCAGGAGGAAGATACTGTCCAGTACATGCGTTCAGCGATGCATAAGGCTGTTTCGGAGAATAAGAAATTTATTCTCGTGCCATACCACCAGAGTGGCCACTGGTGTTTGATTGTGATTGTGCCACTTGAGAATTTGGTTTTCCTCATGGATTCTTCACATCCCGGACCGGGCATCATTCCTCAGCAATCCAAAAAGATCTGCATTCCAATAAGAAAGTAAGCAATAGTAATTCACTTGGTTTGATTTTTTCCCAATTACATATAACAAATTGTGGAATTGCTAATTACATTCACTCAATTTTGTAAGGGCTTTTCTGCAATATCTTAAAGATGGAGGAAGGCAAAGCACGATTCCGAAGCGTAAAAATAAGTTGTGTTTCAGGTGGCAGCCGGTGAGCACATGCACTATAATTTTTATAATTTCATATTTTTTGTTCAAAAATTAATTGTCATTCTAACATAGGCCGCTAAATGAAAATTTCAGTGCCCGCAACAGTTTCAGGGTTGGGAATGCGGTTATTACACGATGATTTTTATGTATCACTTTGTTGAACGCTTACAATTCGATTGGCCAAATTATCCGGTATGTAATTCATATGTTTGCCTTGACTTGTCCATATAATTAATATTGATTTCCTCTAATATTTTATTCTACTAAATTTGTTTTATTAGTTGCATTGTTATAATTACAATATTTATTTTTATAAAGCAAAACAGAGATGCAGTTGTTATATTGTATTTTTCTAATAACCTACATATTTTGAATTTTTGGCAGCATAAATCGAACGAGAAGGCAGGGCATTACAGCAATGAAGATATAGATTATTTTAGATGTATGTGGGCAAAGTGGTTTCAAAATGAATTTTGTAAACCAGAATATGGATTTGTATAATTTTGTGTGCATGAATTTTTGATATATTTAGTGTACATGAATTTTGTTTAGGGGTTGTATTCTGATATATTGGAAATTCTTTGTTTGGAATTGATTTTTAATGGCTAGCAAACTGGAGGCTAGCCAAAACAAAAAATAAAAATTGAAAAAAAATATAACCATTCTACACGGATGTTTCACAAAAGTCCGTGTGGAAAGCCAAATAAAGAGCAAATAAAAATATAAGATAGCTACACGGCTGCTTATGTAATGATCCGTGTAGAAATAGTTATTCTACACGGATATTTTGATAGACATCCGTGTAGAAACATGATCGTACACGGCCTTTTAGTTAAATATCCGTGTATAGATCTCAACTAATGTACACGGTTGTTTATGTAATGAGCCGTGCAGAATAACTATGTCGACACGGATATTAACCTAAAAGTCCGTGTAGACAGAGACATCGTACACGGTTGTTTATGTAGTGATCCGTGTAGCTCGGCTTTGGAGAGCGCCACTTGGCAAGGAATTGGACACGGTTGTTTATGTAGTGATCCGTGTAGCTCGGCTTTGGAGAACGCCACTTGGCAAGGAATTGGACACGGTTAATTATGTAGTGATCCGTGTAGCTCGGGTTTGGAGACCGCCACTTGGCAAGGAATTCACCACAGTTGTTTATGTAATGATCCGTGTAGCTCTCAGGAATTGCACACGGTTAAATATCCGTGTATAATTTATTCAGGGGATTATACACCCTCGCACTCCACACGGCAGGAAATCCGTGTAGCTCCCCTGTTTATGTCCGTGTACAATGACCATTTCTGTAGTAGTGTTAGTTCAATAAATATGATAAAGATACAAATAAAGCATGAGCTAGTAATAAGATTCAATTATCTGCTTAGAAATAAATTGAGAAACGTTAATTGATCGCCAAAGAAAAGAAAAATAAGAACCATATAAACCAGTTTAATATTTTAATTAGGAGCTAAAAGGGACTTTCCTCAACTCAAAATTTATAAAGCAAGAATCACATATTGCATTCTTAAAGTAGAAAACATCACTCATTAGATTTTCCATTAATGCCTAAAGTGGCGAATCCAATATTCGTCAAAGGTTTAGTGGTTTTTTTTTTTTTGAGAAAAACCCTTGGGTACTTTTGATTGAATAATAACGGTCTACATCTTAGGATTACATTTCCCTACTTAAAAATAAAATAAAAGTAAAGAGACATTAAAATAATCAAAAAGTGGAAAAAACCAAGGCAATCCCACGCCCTTCATCCAAACTTTAATGAAATTGCATATTTCAGCGGATCGCTTCTTTGGTAATACCCAAACCAGTAAGGGCCCAAATGCGAAAATACCATATTCATTTTCTGACAGCTTCCCATTGTTTACCAGTATCTCATATAGCCTATCAAAAACTGGTGCGAAGCCCTCCTTTTACTCGTCGTTCTGCACCCGTTCTGCGGCAATGTTCTCCAACCTTAAATGTGGTTTGTACCGGAAAATTTTTGCTGTCATCCTTGAAGTGGCCAATTGTTTTGTTCTTATTGGAAAGATGAGAAACTCCGTAACAGTAAAGGTTCTAATCCAACAGCCCTATCCTATTACAAAGTACTTATTATTGAGGTTGTGCTCCAGCTCCAAATCTGCAATGTGACACTGTATTGGTGTTCCTTCATCTTGTTTACCGGTTCTTCTAGCCCATGTTGCTAGGTTATGTGGTGTCTGTAAAGCTAACCTTGAGATGTACTGTATCTTCATCCTATGCCTCATAGTATAGTAACATGTCCAGCACCTTGCCACTGTTTCTGTCGCTTTCCATGATGGCAGGCCCTCTGATTGTTTATCTAGAATAGCATTGACCAGAATTTTGCAATCCGAGTAAATGTAAACCATCTCTTGCTGCCCACTCTGTACAACATATAAGAGGGTTTCCCACATGGCCTCTGCCTCTGCTTGGAATGGATCCCCTCCCACCACCCTTCTGTATTTGAGATATACCAAGTCCCTTCTTCTATTATATACCGCCATACCCATGCTTGCCCCTCTTATCTTGTCCCATGACCCATCTGTCAGTATTACTATTATGTAAGTAGATTTTTATCGTGATCAACTACTTATACATAATTATTAAAATAAGTACAACTAATCATCTTTAAAGTTTTTGACAGCGGAATTAAGAATTAATTAAACAAATTAAAGACCTTAGAAATCATAGTCTCCACGTGTAAATCAATCAAATTAATTTCATACCTTTGTCCATAGTAAACTGTAGAACAATACTTGAAACGTTCTTCACAAACCGTCAGAAGAACTGCAAAGTGATTTCTCTCCTCTTTCTCTTTCTAAGCAATGACAACTTTTGTTCTTTCTGAATATAGATGAAGAGAGGATCAACCTTACTATTAGAATTCGTATTTCATTGCCTGTCATTAAAGCAATTATTTATAGGGGAGATGCACCCTTTAATCAAATAGCACCTTCTAATAGCACCTTTTAATTGATGCATGCACCTTTAATCAAATAGCCAATCCATATGGTAACGCATCAGTCAGTAAATGGGCTGTTTTAATTTGGGCCACTTAATTTTTCCTTACATTCTCCCACTTGGTCCATTAAAACTTTATGACATTACAACATTCATAAGGTGCACAATAATATTGTATGTCTTTATATTTCATAAATTCTAAAATCATAATATTTATATTTAAGCAAAATTAATACGAGTCATGGCGGTTGCTAATAATATTTGTTACTAACTTCCTTCCATGTACTACAACATCAATTCTAACTTAATATAAACCTTAATGGTATACTTGAGGATCCACGTTAATTGTCTAATTTATATAGACTAATTCCTATTAATAGTAAACGATAATATATATATATACTTAAATAAATAGGAATTGCATTTGAAACAATCAATCAATAATAATATTGTTACACCAAAAAGGTATAGTACAAAGTTTCAATACAGTAAACTGTACTTTTTAACCTTAAACACACTTTTCGGTTCAGACTACAAGTATACAATCCTATCGAGCAGTATATTATCGGGTATCGATCACAGGGACGGTTCAGATTTTATCTAGAATTTTACCTAAATTAAATAAAGACTAGAAGTTGGAAAATGTTGGTTTTGGTTTCTAAGATTCCTAACAGTTCAATGACAATAATCAAATGCAAAGAAGTAAATAAACTTGGTTTAAATCAGATGTAAAAAGGCGTTTCCAGGGTTATGACTTCATCTCAGTTTTGCCTCGAGGTGCCCGGTCCGTGTAGTGTCCTACACGGGCCGTGTCAGTGTACACGGGCCGTATACTGTCGTACACGGTCCGTGTGGCCCTCGAGTGAATGCAGCAGTTATTGTTTCTCTGTGTTGTTCCTTTGTATAGGGTTCTACTGATCAGACCTAATGTCTCTAAACCTCAACTGTCGTCTGTTGGCTTATTAACTTGGTATGGAATTGCAATATGTGCCCTCGTCGGGTTCTAGACCTCAACTGTCGTTTGTTGGTCTGAATTACCTAGTTGCTTGTTTGGAATACTAAAGGTAACCTCATTCCGTCGATATGAGGAAACGTTCACCTGTCGATTACTACTTGGTTTCACCTTTCGGATCACTAATCCTACCTCATGTACTTAGTTTGGTTAAAAGATTATAAGAGCCAAAGTACCTTCTAGATGTGATCATTCATCTAGTGGTAAACCAATAAAAATCAAATAACTTACACTAAGCAATTAAAATCAATCACAATCAAGCAAACACAAATTTCAACAAAGGAATCCAATAACTAACATGCAAAACAAAACATTCGATTACATCACAACCCTAGAAACTAAGAAATCTACTCAGACATAGTTCTAAAACAAAATAAAGAAGTAATAAAAAGATTAGCCATGACAAAACCCTAAGAATAAAGAAGATCCGTCGAAAACTTGCGTCTTTCGCTTCTCAACTTCGTCTCCAAGCTTAGCCGTCAAGACCAAACCCTAGGAAATGCTCCTCTGCTCCAGAATGTCTCTCTGGTGCAAGAAATCCCGCTTATATGCTTTTCTGGCCGACCTTCCATCAATTAGCCTTGTTTCCAAATTCTAAATCAGTTTCCGAAAATGCTTGACACGGCCCGTGTGGAATTCTACACGGACCGTGTGCCTGTGTTCTTCCTACGGTCGAGTCAGCGGTTGGAAATGCTTGACACGGTCCGTGTGAAATTCTACACGGACCGTGTACCTGTGTCTCTAGCTCAGATTGTAGATCTACTCGCAAGCTTTCCGAAAAGTGGTTATACACTCAAAACGGAGTTACGAGTCAAAATCTATTACCGTTTTAATTTCAGGTGCTGAGATTTGTGTCCTGGTCGTGTCTGTGGTCGGGCAGAGGGTTGTACGGTTCGCATAAGAAGGTACACGGACCGTATATAAACCTTCAAATTCTATATTCTTCCTCAGTTTCGCCCTTTTTTCTGCAAAGTAAGAACAAATGCACAACAGTACCACATTCTATAGATATTCAATGAAATAAATACGATTTGACAGTTTTAGGCACAGGTTTTGGTACAAAGTTTGGTCAGAATATAGATACGAAATCGAGATATCAAATATCATAAATAATCATTCATCTATAATATAAGTTTAATTACAACAATTATTTATCACAGACAACTATTCCCATTCTTTCGACATGTTCGTGAAATATCTTGGGTGGTAATCCTTTCGTCAAAGGATCAGCTATCATCATCTCTGTGCTTATATGCTATATTGTTATTGTTTGTTTATGTACATCTTCTTTCACGGCAAAGTACTTAATCTCCATGTGCTTGGCACCTTTGGAGTACTTGTCGTTTTTGCTGAAGAAGACTGCTGCAGAATTATCACAATAAATCTTCAGCGGCTTGGCAATGCTGTCGACAATTTCAAGTCCCGAAATAAAGTTCTGCAGCCATAGTCCTTGTACCATGGCTTCAAAGCACGCCACGAACTCGGCTTCCATAGTGGATGCAGCGATTACTGTCTGCTTCGCACTTTTCAATGAGATTGCTCCGCCGGCTAGAAGATACACATATCCGCAAGTGGATTTTCGTGTATCGTAACACCCGGCATAGTCTGAATCTGAATAACCGACTGTCTCTAAGTAGTTTGATCTCCTATACGTCAACATGTGATCTTTAGTACCTTGAAGACATCGTAAAACTTTCTTTGCTGCCTTCCAATGTTCTATTCCAGGATTGCTTTGATAACGTCCAAGCATTCCTACAGCAAAACTGATATCTGGTCTTGTACAAGTTTGTGCATACATTAAACTACCAACAATGGAAGCATAAGGAATATTATTCATTTCTTCATTTTCCAATTCGTTTTTAGGACATTGATATAAACCAAATTTATCCCCTTTCTGAATCGGTACCTTACCAGCTGAACATTTCTCCATCCTAAATCTCTCGAGAATCTTGTTAATATATGTTTCCTGAGACAAACCTAACAAACCTTGTGATCGATCACGAAATATTTCTATTCCTATCACATAGTTCGCCTCGCCCATATCTTTCATTTCAAAATTCTTCGAGAGAAAATTCTTGGTGCTTTTCATCATTCCAAGATCGTTAGTCGCAAGTAAAATGTCGTCAACATATAGAACTAGAAACATTATCTTACTCCCACTGACCTTCAAGTATATACAACGATCAACAATATTTTCCTTAAAACCAAAAGAAGTAATCACATCATGGAACTTAAGATACCATTGTCGTGATGCTTGTTTCAGCCCATATATCGACCTTTTCAATTTGCAAACCATATCCTTTCCCCCAATTGAAAAGCCCTCGGGCTGATCCATGTAGACTTCCTCTTCGAGTTCTCCGTTCAGAAAAGTAGTTTTAACGTCCATTTGGTGTAACTCAAGATCGTAATGAGCCACTAAAGCCATGATGATACGCAAATAATCTTTCTTAGAGACAGGCGAAAATGTCTCTTTATAATCAATGCCGTCTTTCTGAGTGAAACATTTGGCAACCAGTCTAGCTTTATATCGTTCAATTTTGCCTTTTGAGTCACGTTTGATCTTAAAGATCCATTTACATCCAACTCGCTTGGAATTGTGAGGCAATTTGACGAGATCCCAGACTTGATTTTGTTCCATTGATTTTAACTCGTCTTTCATGGCATCAATCAATTTATCGGATTCTTCACATTCAATAGCTTTCTTGTATGAAACTGGATCATCAATTGTAGAATCAATTTCAGATTCTTGTAGATAAACCAAATAATCGTTAGATATAGCCGATCTCCGTTCACGGTTAGACCTTCTTAATGATATATTATTCGGTTCAACTAAATCATCAACAACGATGTTATCAATCGGAATGTCCTCAGTGGCAGTTGGTTGTTCTGGAACAGTCGGAAGAATTACTTTCGAAACAAAAGTCGGAACAACTACTTTCGAAACAACAGACAAAGGAACAGTAACTTGTTCTGTAATTTCCTGAAGATCAGAATTACACTGATCAGAACTTCTTGCACTGACTTCAGCATTCTCGATGAAACGGGCATTTCCGGATTCAACAATTCTCGTGCTATGATTCGGACAGTAAAATCTGAACCCTTTGGATTTCTCTGGATATCCAATAAAGAATCCACTAACAGTTCTGAAATCCAATTTCTTTTCGTGTGGGTTATACAAACGGACCTCCGCAGGGCAACCCCATACATGTATATGACGCAAACTAGGTTTTCGTCCCGTCCACAGTTCGAAAGGAGTCCTTTCTACTGCCTTACTGGGAACCCGGTTTAGTAAATACATGGCGGTCTTAAGTGCATACATCCACAAAGATTTAGGCACAGTTGAGTGACTCAGCATACTCCGAACCATGTCCATAAGTGTTCTGTTACGACGTTCAGCAACACCATTTTGTTGTGGTGTGCCTGGCATAGTGTATTGTGCACATATACCACGCTTTTCTAAGAATTTAGCAAAGGGTCCAGGATTTTGTCCTGTTTCGTCATGTCTACCATAAAATTCCCCACCGCGATCAGATCAAATGATTTTCACTTGTTTTTCTAACTGTCTTTCAACCTCATTTATAAACACCTCAACTGCATCAATAGATTGTGATTTTTCATTTAGAAGATAAACAAACCCATAACGTGAGAAATCATCGATGAAGGTGATGAAATACTTTTCTTTATTAAAGGAGGGAACATCAAATGGTCCACAAATATCCGTGTGAATTATTTCTAGAAGTTGAGAGCTACGAGTGGCACCTTTCTTAGTATGTTTTGTCTGTTTGTCTTTTATACAGTCGATACATACACCTAAGTCAGTAAAATCCAAGTTTGGAAGAACTTCGGACTTCACTAAACGTTGCATTCTTTCTTTGGATATATGACCCAATCTTTTGTGCCACAAGTACGCCGACTTTTCATCATTCATATTTCTTTTCATTCCAATAGTATTGTTCACTGTAATCAGAGATTCTACATAAGAATTATCTAACTCTAATTTATACAATCCATCAATCAAATTGCCACAACCAATCATGCAATTATTTTTATATAAACTAAAGCATTTAGATCCAAATTTAAATACATAGCCACAATCATCCAACTTAGATAGAGATAACAAGTTGCGAGAAAACAAAGGCACATATAGTGTTTCATACAAATCGACAATATTGCCAGAACCTAATATAAGTCGATATGTACCGACACCTTCCACTGGCACCTTGTCTTTATTGCCCATAATAACATATCTTTCACTTTGTCGACTTTGGCTTGTGGTTTGGATCGTAAGAAATCCTTGTAAATTGTTTGAAATATGAGTTGTAGAGCCCGAGTCAATCCACCAAGTATTATTAGGAACTTCAATAAAATTTGACTCAAAAGTAACAAAAGTATGATTCATACCTTTCTTTTCGAACCAAATTAAACCTTCATTTTCAGACAATCCTTCTGAAAGTGACCCACCTTACGACAAAAGTGGCACTTTTGCTTGTTCCCTTCTTTCTTGAAACTTGCATTAGAAGACACCTGAAAGGCTTTCCCCTTCTTTTTAGTCTTAGCTTTCCCTGGTTTAGCATTAGAACCCGACCCAACTTCTAGTTTTGAAAAATGAACAGTGTTTGGTTTCATTTCCTTAAGCCTTGCCTCTTCCTGAACAAGTTTACTAGTCAATTCATTTATGTTCCATTTCTTTTCTTGAGCATTATAATTAATTTGGAACGGACTATAAACATCATTCGGCAGAGAGTTCAAAATAAATTGAACTAGAAACCCTTCGTCAACTGTCATTCCCAAACTCTTAAGTTTTGCGGAGAGAGACGTCATTTCTACGATATGTGCATGCATAGTGCGACTACCATCATACTTCATGGTGGTAAGTTTTGCCATAAGCGCACCGGCAAGCGACTTATCGGCTGTCTGTGAGCGTGCCCTGACGTTTGCTAGAAACTCTTGAGCGTTATCCGTGTCCGGAAGAGCAACCTTAATGTTTCCATCAACCGTCATTCGCAAAAACATAAGGCATAACCTGTTAGAACGTTCCCATTCTGCCATAAAGGTCTTATCTTCCTCGCTGCTTTCATCAGTTATAGCATCGGGCTTATCAAATAATAGTGCTATGTCCAAGTCCTGTGCACCTAAGTGAAATTGGACTTGTTTATTCCATTCAGCAAAGTTAAGACCATTAAAGACCGTCACAGATGACGCATGCGATTGCATCGATATAGGTACATTAACTGTAATTTTAATAGAGAAGATGAGAAGAAAAAATTAAAATAAATTAGGGAAAGAGAAGATTATAAGGAAAATTAAGAAGAAATAAATTTTGACGAAAAGAAAATCAGAAAACATAATCAGCAATATGGTCCTGCGCATGCTTCACGAAAAGGAGCGTAACTTTTGATCCGTCCGTCGGATCGGGCTGAAATTTCGACAGGAGATCCCGAACCCGATTCGACCGTCGGATCTAAAGTTTTCGAACTTTCTTTACAATCTCAGAGTTTTTAGGAGACATAATGCAATAATTTATAACTTCAGATTTTCGGAGCAATAACTTAATTAATGTATATCCTAATTATCCTTTGGGATTCTTAAGATATATATTAAACATAATATTTTACTAGAAAATACTTAATATGATAATTTTATTGTTTCAATACATGTTGTTGCCTTTGGGTAACCAACAATTGAGGAATAACGTAAATTATCAACTTAAGTTGTGTAAATTATGAGAATGTAATCAACCTTTGGGCAATTCAAAAATCTCATAATCTACTAATTAATTAAACCATTAAATTTAGTATATGACAGATTTTAATATCATATATCTTAATAAATGATCAATTAATTTTAATCTACGGTTTATAGAAAATAGAATTGCAATAAAACTATTCTAAAATTCTTAGACTCATAATAATTCAATTTCAGAATTTTAATTGGAAAGAATGCCGTCATAATTATCCATACTTATGGTAAAAAAGAATTTTTCAGAATAGTCTATTTAATGAACTCTATATAATCCATACTTCGATTTCTTTAGGGTAAGGACACTTTGGTGTCTAGCAATACCGTCATAATTCAAAGTTACCGCAAATTTCAATCACAAATTATTAAAAAGAAAATAATAATAATAATAAATTTATAAAACAAGTAACTTATTCGGGAGATTATGAATTCCAAAACCATGCTCTGATACCACATGTAAGTAGATTTTTATCGTGATCAACTACTTATACATAATTATTAAAATAAGTACAACTAATCATCTTTAAAGTTTTTGACAGCGGAATTAAGAATTAATTAAACAAATTAAAGACCATAGAAATCATAGTCTCCACGTGTAAATTCATCAAATTAATTTCATACCTTTGTCCATAGTAAACTGTAGAACAATACTTGAAACGTTCTTCACAAACCGTCAGAAGAACTGCAAAGTGATTTCTCTCATCTTTCTCTTTCTAAGCAATGACAACTTTTGTTCTTTCTGAATATAGATGAAGAGAGGATCAACCTTACTATTAGAATTCATATTTTTTGCCTGTCATTAAAGCAATTATTTATAGGGGAGATGCACCCTTTAATCAAGTAGCACCTTTTAATAGCACCTTTTAATTGATGCATGCACCTTTAATCAAATAGCCAATCCATATGGTAACGCATCAGTCAAGAAATGGGCTGTTTTAATTTGGGCCACTTAATTTTTCCTTACATATTACTCCCCGTGGTATAGGTGATTTTTCTATGATTTTATTTGGTAAGTTTGCTGTTTGTGGTGGTGAAACTTTGTGGATTGAGAAGGCTTTTCTGAGGATTAGTGAAGTTGTTGGTTTTATTCCGGAGAAAATTTCAGCATTTCGTGCTTTCAACAATTCCCAAAGGATGTTGCAAAATAGCACAATCTGATCTTGTTGTAAGCATTCGGTAATGAGTAGGATTGTATTCGGAAAATCTAAGGGCAAGGCTTCAACCCGCAAAGCTAAGTAAACCATGTTCTTCTTGAAATTGGACAGAAAAATAATAAATGCATGACATATTCATTTTCCTGTCCACACCTTGGGCATATAGGACTGATTCCTAGCCATTCTTCGAGCCAGCTCTTGAGTTGTTGTTAGGCCCCCTTGTATAGCTCGCCACAGAAACATGAGAATTCTCGGAATCACTTTTTTCCATTTCCAAATTGCTTGCAGTGCTTTCAGTTTGTGTTGAGTGTAAGGATTGCGTACCTGAGCGGCTTGGCTGAGCCGTTTGTATCCTTCCCTTACCGTGTAGCTTCCATTTTTGCCCGGTAACCAAATAAGGTGATCTTTTAATACCGGGTTCAGTACAGGTCTTCTTACTGTTTCCTCAATTTGCTGTAAGGCAACGGGACCCAATATGTTTAAAATATCTTGCTTCCTCCATTGAGCTGGTTGGTGATTATATAGATCCGCCACACACAAATTTCCATTTATTATATGACCCGCCGTTGGTACTGGCCCGGTATTCCAGCCTTGGTACCACGGTTCCCCCACTACCGGTACCCTTGTACCATCCGTAATTTGCCATCTTGACTGCTCTATCATTCCCCCCTTGTTTTCATGTAGGGCTTTCCAAAGAGCACTCGTGTTTCGCCCTTTTAAACCCTCCCAAAATGAGACATCAGGAAAATACTTCGCCTTGACAACCAATACCCATATCCTGTCATGGCCAGCCACCACTTGCCATATGAGTTTTTGCAGCAAAGCTTTATTGAACATCTCCATAGTTTTAATTCCAAGCCCCCCTTCATTCGAATGAGTACAAATTTTTTGCCATGCCACCATCGCCATATATCTATCTTTTCCCACCTTTCCCCACATGAATTTTTGCATAATACCCTCCAAGTTATCAATGGTCTTTCGGTTTAGTTTTTCTATAGACATGTAGTATACCGGTACCGAGGTAAGGACAGATTTGATAAGCACCGTTCTGCCCGCATGAGATAGCAAATTAATCTTCCATCCCGCCAATTTTTCATGAAATTTCTGGTTTAAAAGCTCACTAGTATGCTTCTGTTGCGACCTTCCCTTTGAGAGACATATACCCAAATACCTCTCTTTTTCACCCGCCACCGTTGCATTCATTATTTGAAGTATGTTATCCTTGCTGTCTTCAGTACACCTGTCACCAAACCAAATTGTAGATTTTTGTGGGTTGACAGCAAGGCCCGAGTAGGACTCAAAATTATCGAAAATTACTTTGTATGCCTCTGCCTCTGATCTTTTGGCGAGCCCCATAACAACTAAATCATCTGCATATAGCGTATGAGTTAGGATTGGGGCTGTAAATGCAATTCTCAAACCCTCAATTGCACCTTCTCTCTCTGCCTTGTTTATACTTTTTGTTAGGTATTCCATTACTATTATGAATAAATATGGTGACAAAGGGCAGCCTTGTCTCAACCCTCTGGATGGCCTTATGAAACCATTTCCTTGTCCGTTTATAAGTACCGTAACTCTGCTACTTGTCATGCATGCCCGCACCAATTGGATCATTTCTTCCGGTATTTGAATCCCTTTCATTGCTTCCCACACAAACTCCCATTTGACCGTATCAAAGGCTTTAGCTACATCTGCTTTCAACAAAAAAGCTTCCTCTCTATAATCAGTGCATGTGAAGGAGTGCAAGACTTCGCATACCAATATAGCATTGTCAGAAATACTTCAGCCCTTTAAGAAAGCCGTTTGGTAGGAAGATATGACCTTACCCATGTGTTTTTGCAATTGGGTTGCCAGAATTTTCATACAGCCTATATGTCACATTATTGATCGTGATTGGTCTAAAATCTTTCGGTAGAGACGGTCCATCAGTCTTTGGAATGAGAACAATATGGCTTCCAAAAACCTCACTAACTGTGTCCCAATGGTGCTGTAAGAACCTCGCATGTATACCATCGGGGCCCGGTGCCCGATCCGGCCCCATCCAAAATAGCACTTCCTTTACTTCATTCTGTGAAGGGAGTCGCATCAATCCAACCTGATCCTCCTGTTGGATTGTCTGCAATGCACCTAATCCAATTTCTTCAAAAAAAATTGTGACATTAACATTAGGGCGAAGTTGTTGTGGGCTATACAAATTCTTGAAATAGACTACAAAAGTCCTTCGAATTTCCGTTTCACTCGTTACCCAGTTGCCCTGTTCAGTCCGGATTCGGAGTATCATATTCCTTCTTCTTCTATTTGTCGCAGCTGTGTGAAAAAACCCCGTGTTTCTATCACCTTGACATGCCCATTGAGCCTTTGCCCGCTGCCGCCAGTAAATGCCAATTTCTTCTTCAGCCTTATCAATTTCTGTAATGCACTGTTCCTCCAAAGTCTGATTTTGCAATAAAGGGTGTAATTGCTGGTTTTTGTACAAAATCAATTCGGCCTCCTTTAACCTATTTTGAGGAGAGCGATAAGCCTTTGCCCAAATTCTAATTTTTGCCCCCATTTCATTTATTCTCTCCTGCCAAGAAAGATAGATTGAACCTTCCCAACAGCCTTCCCAAACTTCCTTAAAACCCTCCACTCCGAACCACCAAGATTCCATCTTAAAAAATCTTTTCCTCGGTGTATGACCTTTCAACCTTAGTAATATTGCCGCATGATCACTGCGTCTACGCGGCAGGTGCGTAACATATGCCTCTTTGTGTAAATTCAGCCACTGAACCGTTGCCACAACCCAATCGAGTCTTTCAAAAATCGCGGCAGGTTTAGTGGTTTCAAATCAGCTTTAGTTTTCTTTCCTACGCAGAAAAAAAAAGATGCTTTGGGTTTTTTTGTTGTCTTTGTTTAGAACAGCAGTTTGTCGTTTTCTATATTTTTTATTGAAGCGGGTGAATTGCCACCATTTTACGAAAATTAATTTATCAATTTTGAGGAATTTCATGTAATACCAAATTGGTATCAATATGTTTGGACTTTTTTAGGTCATGTTAGATGGAAAGTTATTTATTCTTGCCTAAACTATGTGATTTTTACATTGAGGAGTCAGCGAACAATCAGTTCTTGATCAACGGTTAAGATTATTAGAGACCATCCAATGTCATTAAAAATAGCCTGTAAATCAGTGACATCATGATGTGGTCCATTTCGCCCACCCATAGTTGCGAACGATCAATTAATGCAATTATACTTGCAATAAAATTGGACATGAGCGACCGAGCCAGAGAAGAAAACCTAGGGTTTTCAACAGCCCCCCCCTCCCCCTTCCTCTTTCTCCCTTGACTCAACTCCAGCTTTCTCACTTCTTGTAGTCCTCATCATTCCGAAAGTAACACCTCCTTTCTCTCGGTTCTACCTTCTCGAGTGGAGAGGAGAATGAGGGAGGGGAGGAACCGGAGCCGAGCGGCGCCGATCGAAGCCGAGAGTGCGGTATCATCGGAGTTCGGAGCATATATATATAGAGTTCCCATCTCCATTAGACCGCGACGGTGAATAGATCCGATCATCGTTAGAGCGTGGCGCTGGTTGAAGAAACGGATCCGATCGTAGAGTGAGATGGCGATTAAAGTATTAGGGTGATCAACATCTCGATTGGAGTGCGATGAGATCTGGTCGTTGTCAGAGCGCGGCAGCAGTCGAAGAAGTGGATCCGGTCGTGGAGCGAGATGATGATTAAGGTATTAGGGTAATTACGAGAGGATTAGAATATTATATTAGTTTAGAGAGTTTTATGAGAATAAAAAAATAGATTTAGGATTTACGGTCATTTGACTCATCGTAAATATGATTTTTTATCATTGAAATTGTTAGTAGGCATTTAAAGCCACTAACCTAAAAAAGAAAAAAAAAATTGGACACGCATGTAGATCTTACTTTCCTCTACATTTCCATAAGAATAACAAAAAATTTGGTTTTGTAGATTGTCCAGCATAAATTTTTAAAGATTGGCTGTCGGAACAGCAAAACTGCAGCTGACAACAAAATACCAGCACAAACCCTTTACCAGTAAATGATCCCTGCTGGTCAAACTGAGCCGAGTCTGGTCAAACCAATCAGACCACAAACAAAGGACTCTGAAATGAAAATAATGGTAAAGGAATCACTCAATTTGAGTAAGCCAATTGGGAATAACAGCCGATCAAAGTTCTTACTCCAAAAATATGAAGAGCTGTAAAATTCAATCAAAGATATGTATACTGTTGCAACTTTGCCCCTTAGTTCATTCACAGCTACACATCTCATAAAAATTTGATACTTTGCCATCCGATAGATTATATGTCAAGCTTTAAATCCATATAAAAAACTCCCAAAACGGCCAAGTAGATAATTCACAACAAAAAAGACAATCAGAAAAACTGTAAAAATCTGTGAAGTTGCTGATCAGGTCACCAATTCCCACCTTTATTTGACATAGCTTAACATCATGAAAAAACATGAAAATTGGCTGATTTGTAGTCTTGACATCATAGTATAAGTCTGTAAAATTTCATCCAAAAACTCCAAGTAAATCAGAAAATAGTGAGTGTCAAAGATTGACCAAACTGATAAAAGTGTACATGTAAGGTAGCAGTTCCAAGTCTACCCTTGCCTTTGCATAATCTCTAAGCATAGAAATGATGCCTCTAAAATAATGAAACTTTTCAGGATTGTAGTTTACATCATCCTCTGTCAATCCATATGTTGTACCACAATTTCCGTTTATTATACTGCCCAGAACTAAACCCCAAAGATCGCACTAAAACGAAAGGTATTGCAGGAGGAATTCATGTTCTCAATTGAACAAATGTCAAATGAATATACAAATATACTTGTAAACTCCTTCAAACCATGCCTTAACTATGGCTAAACACTCTAAACCCTGTTAAAAGCCTAAATTACAAATCTCAGTCCCTGTATACTTACAAATAGGCACCTGGAAAGTATAAAAATTCACAGAAAAACCCTTCCAAGCCCCTTTTCGGCCATAACTTCTTTGTTCCAAGTCCAAATTGACTCAAATACAGTTGATTTGACCAATACGGCGTTTTGGTTATCAAATACCAAAAACAGGTTTATGGTAGTTGGTAGTGAGACATCTGCATATGTCAACCTTACAAGGAGTAAATCTATCTGGTATAAAACTGGGTGTACATCTGTGAGCTTGAGTGAGCAGGGACTGGTGAATGGCTCATGCTCAGGTATTGGTTGCTGCCAGAGTGCCATTCCTTTTGGAATGAAGTTTTATGAGACTACATTTGATTTTAATTTCAACAATTCCCATACGTCAAGCTTCAGTCCTTGTGGGTATGCAGTGTTAATGGAAGCAGAAAACTTCAAATTTAGCACCACATATCTCACGAGACCTGGCACCTTTGAGAAGGATGCCGAGAAATTTTCTACTGCCCTTGATTGGGTTGTAGGTAACGAGACCTGCAAGATAGCACAACAGAATAACACAAATTATGCATGTGTTAGCAGGAATAGCACATGTGTTAACCATGCCACTGGTCAAGGTTATATATGCACTTGTGCAAAAGGGTACAATGGAAACCCCTATCTTCTTGATGGTTGCAAAGGTACGTACGTACATATATATGTACAAACTTTAATAGTTTAATTGACCTCTGCATGCAATCTTTAGAAGAAGATTTTTAATTTGCTCGATCGATCATCTTTCAGTTGAAAGAAAAAGTCTTATTTATTTTTGTAATTTTAATCAAAATTAATTATACTCGATCTCACAGGTGATCGATCAATGTTGTCCCTAGCAAGCTAGCTAATTTATTATTTTTCTTTCTTACTATATAGATACCAATGAGTGCCTGATTAGGTCAAATTGCTATGGGAATTGTACAAACACTCTGGGATCATTCGAATGCGCATGTCCCGCAGGCACACATGGAAATGGTACAGTCCCTGATGGTTGTTACAAGAATATTGGGCCGGAAATTCAATTATGGGGCAAACTCGTTATAGGTAATTTTCTTGAAAATTGCTATTTCTTTATGAGTTTAACTAATTTAATTTCAATGACTTAAGTAATTGATCAAAAAGAAGTGATTGATTGATGAGTTGAACTAACATTAATTCATTTGATTTGCAGGTTTTAGTATTTGTATTATTATGGTATTAGTTTCAAGCTCCTTGGTGTATTGGGTCTATCAAAGAAGACAAATCACTACACTCAAGGAGAAATATTTTCGACAATATGGAGGTCATTTGTTGCTTGAAGAGATGAAATCTGAGCAGGGATTTTCATTTAGAATATTCAAGGAAGAAGAACTGAAAGAGGCTACCGACCACTTCAACTCAAAGAATGTGGTAGGAGAAGGAGGAAATGGTACAGTATACAGAGGTACCATTAATAACAAAGAGGTAGCAATAAAAAAATGCAAGACAAAAAACGAGAGGCAAAAAAAAGAATTTGGTAAAGAGATTCTCATCCTTTCCCAAATTAATCATATAAATATAGTTAGAATTCTCGGTTGTTGTCTTGAATTGGAAATCCCTGTCTTAGTTTACGAGTTCATTTCAAAAGGAACTCTATTTGACCTCCTCCATGGGGAGAATTCCGTGTCCATTTCATTAAACACTCGCTTAAGGATTGCTCATGAGACTGAAGAAGCATTAGCTTATTTGCACTCATGGACATCCCCTTCCATTGTTCACCCTGATGTGAAAACCTCCAATATACTTTTGGATGAGAATTTTGTGGCCAAGGTGTCTGATTTTGGTGCTTCAATTTTGGCACCAACGGGGGATGAAGAAGATGTAAGGAAATAAAATTATGTGGCCCAAATAAAACATTAAAAGTTGATTTAAAGAAATAAAATTATGGGCTGCACTAAAATTCCATATGGGCCTAATTTAAAAGGTGCGAATGTACAGAGGATAATTGCATCCTTTTAGTTGGCTGTGTTAGATTCATCTCCCCTAATGATTGCTTTAATGACAGGCATGATATATATATATATAAGGATTCTAACAGTAAGGTTGATCCTCTCTTCATCAATATTCATAAAGAAAAAGTTGTCATTGCTTAGAAAGAGAAAGAGGAGAGAAATCGCTTTACAGTTCTTCTGACGGTTTGTGAAGAACGTCTCAAGTGTTGTTCTACAGTTTACTATGGACAAAGGTATGAAATTAATTTGATTGATTTACACGTGGAGACTATGATTTCTAAGATCTTTGATTTGTTTTTAATTAATTCTTAATTCCGCTGTCAAAAACTTTAAAGATGATTAGTTGTACTTATTTTAATAATTGTGTGTAAGTAGTTGAGCACGATAACTTCTACTTACAGAAGAATTTGCGACCCATGTGCAAGGTACCCGGGGTTACTTAGACCCGGAATACATGCAGACTGGCCTGCTCACTGTAAAAAGTGACGTGTATAGCTTTGGTGTGGTTCTCGTAGAGCTTCTCACCAGAAAGAAGGCGTTTTACATGGACGGGTTGGAAATCAGAAGCCTCGCAGCAGAATTTTAGTCTGCTATGAAGGAGAACAGTGTTGAGGCAGTATTGGATAATCACATCATTAGGGATAGAGAGAACATGGGACTTATTACACAAGTGGTGGAGCTAGCGAGAACATGCTTGCTCATGGAAGGGGAGAGGAGACCCGACATGAGACAAGTTGCTGCCGTGCTTCACACAGCAAATCCATGGAGAGTCCTACATGAGGAAAGGATGAGTCCTAGCCTCAGACGCAAGAGATCGGCCAATGCTCAACCACCACGAGATTTATGTTTTTTATTGTTAAATTCTTGTTTCCAGTGATGATTGCCGTAAAGCATTTTCTTTGGATTTATCGTTTAAAGTAAATCCGATAGATTTTTGAAGTTGTACTCACCAAATCATCTTAGTAAACATAATACACGCTATGCTTACTATATGAAATTCGCTATAAGTGATTATTAAAATGAGACCCTACATAAGAAAAACCAAATAGACATCTGAAACAATTCTAAAATGAAATTAAAGACTAAGGAAAAATTTCTTATTAAGAGTGATATGACATTACAATTATTATGACATATTCTGAAGAGAATAATAAACTTGATTGTGAGAATTATTGCTAAAAATTTGAAAATAAATTTGGCAAAGACCGAGTGAGTCTTTGCATAGTGAGTATCAATATTCGTTGTAACACACCTTTCAACGTTTATCTTTCACATCACAAGTGGGTTGGTGCAGATGGTGAGGCCCACTAAGAAGGTAATGCACTCATAAAGACCTCTGTTGGGCTCCCAATTTACATAATTTATGACTGAATAAACCCACTCATTCGTGAGTGCTAAATACTTTTTGTAACTTTTTCCTTGTAATTTATACTGCAAATAATTGATATTATAGCTTTTCATGTTGAGAACAATATGTAGAACATATAAATATATGGCAAACTTTCAAGAATATCACGAATATTATACGAACAAAACATACAAAAAATGCTGCGCTATTTATAATATAGAATATCTTTGAATAATTTCCAATAAATGATGATGTCATATGAAGGAAAATTTTTGGAAAATTTATGTTTTTTTGTTGTTAAATTATTGTTTGCCAGTGATGATTGTCGTAAAGAATTTTTTTTGGAGTGACCATTTAGGCTGGTCAAAAAGAAAATACCAAGCTTTCAATAAAAAGGCTGGGTTGACCCAAGTCAATGTGAGCCTAACCAAACAATGTTCATATTGAATGGCCTAACTGCTCTAAATGACTTTCTCAGTCAACGTGCATGAAGTTACAAGTTGCATGAAGTTACATGAAGTTAATTCATAATCCACCATTTACTACGTACTCTCCTGCTGTTTCTACCAGATTCAAATGGACTTCGCTAATTCTGGAACACTATCACATCACATAAACAGGTCTTGCGTGCTCATCATATTGGATCTGAACAGCAATAATCTTGAAGGCTATTTGCCTAGATCTTTAACAAGGTGTAAAGATTTGACACTCCTTGACATAGGATGCAACCGCATAGGTGGCACTTTCCCGTTTTCACTAGGGAAGCTTCCAAATCTCCAAGTCATTATTCTAAGGTCCAATAGATTCTATGGTGCAGTAGACCTTCCTTCAAATTTTGGAAAAATGAATTCTCCTTTCCAATTGTTAAGAATGATTGATCTAGCTTCAAACAACTTCAATGGAAGTTTACCATGCACCACTGTGGTTCAGTAATTTCAGGTCCATGCATATTTTATCCTCGGATGCTGTTCTTGGTAAAGTCCTTGGTCCATTGCTTTAATTTATTTTGAAATTGATGGGATCTCTGTTACTGTCACGAATAAAGGGGCACTAATGACACTAGAGAATAACTTGCCTAAGACGATTGGCGAGCTCAAAGGAATAAAAGCACTAAACCTGTCACATAATGCTTTTACTAGATCAATTCCGCATCAACTTGGACGCTTGACGCAAATCGAGTCACTGGACCTTTCTTGAAACTAACTCTCTGGAGAGATTCCACAGGAACTAATCTTGAATTTTATGAGAATAATATTTCTTTTGATATTGGATATTTCTATTAATATTGAGTACTTTTGTTATGAAATTCTTCTTACAATCTCTCTCCTTTTGAATATTTGAAACCTCATGGCTTATTGTATCGTAAATTTCAACGGTAACTTCTTATTTTTCCTAAATTACAATTTTACCCTTTCTCTATTTTAGACCTCTAACTATTGTTATTCTCAACACTCCCCCTCAAGCTAGGATTATAGATATCGATTAATCCTACCTTGCTTGTTATTTCTTCAAATGGCTTCGCAATAAGACCCTTTGTAAAAATATCGGCTAATTGGTCTTGGCTCTTCACGTAAGGTGTTTCGATTTTCTTGGCTTGAACTTTTTCTCTTATGAAATGACAATCAACTTCGATGTGTTTTGTTATTTCATGAAACACCGCATTCGAGGCAATATGCCTTGCCGCATTGTTATCACAAAACATGTTCATTGGTTTATCTATTTTGAAGTTCAATTCTTCGAGCAATTGTTTGACCCATTTGAGTTCACTTGCGGTGGATGCCATGGCATGATATTCCGCTTCCGCACTTGAACGTGCCATGACATTTTGTTTCTTGCTTTTCCATGTGACTAAGTTTCCACCTACAAACGTGCAACAGTCAGTTGTAGATTTTCTATCGAAACTCTCGGTCCAATCTGCATCGGAATAGCCACACACTACGTTAGATTTATTATTTTTCACCCATATACCCTTTCTGGGTGATTTCTTTATGTATCTCAAAATTATATCAATTGCATCCAAATGAGGTTTTCTTAGTGAATGCATAAATTTACTAATTTGGCTTACTGCAAATGATATATCCGGCCTAGTTACCGTTAAGTAAATCAATTTACCTACAAGCCGTTCGAATTGGTTGACATTTTTCCAACGGTTCTCCATCTTCGAAATTTAATTTACAATTACTATCTATTGGTGTTGAGGCCGGTTTGGATCCTAATTTTCCCATTTTTTTAGAAGGTCAATAGTGTATTTTCTTTGTCAAATAAATAGTCCTTTGATAGAGTGAGTTATTTCAATTCCTAAAAAATATTTAAGTCTACCAAGGTCTTTTATTTCAATTTTTTCTTTTAAGTGTCTTTTAACATTGTTAATTTTTTCATAATTGTTTATTGTTATAATTATGACATTAACATAAACAAGTACAATAGTAATATCATTATTTTCATGTTTTGAGAATAAAGATGTATCGGATTGGCTTACTTTAAAACTACAAAAAAATAAATATTGAGATAGTTTGCCATACCATGCCCTTGGAGATTAGTTAAGTCCATAAATTGATTTATTTAACCTAGAAACAAGGTTAACATTTTTTTTCTTTTAAATGACCCGATGGAAGGGTCATATAAACTTCTTCCTCAAGTATTCCTTGAAGAAGTGCATTTTTAACATCCATTTGATATAACTTCCAACCATTATTTACCGCTATCGAAAGTAAAATTCTTATGATATTCATCTTTGCTACCAGAGCAAAGGTTTCTTGGTAATCAATACCATATGTTTGGGTATACCTTTTGGCAACTAGCCGGGCCTTGTACCTTTCTATGGTGCCATCACTTTATAAATCCATTTGCATCCTACGGGTTTTTTATTTTTTGGTAACAATACAATGGTTCATGTGTTATTTTTTTCTAAAGCTTGAAGTTCTTCTTTTATAGCCTTGCACCACACCGGTTGGCTTATGACTTCCTCAAAATTTATTGGTTATTCTATTTTGGAAATTTAACTAAGAAATTCATGGTGGATTTTTGAAATATTATTATATGAAATATAATCTTGAAAAGGATATTGAACCTTATAGGTTACGAAATCTCGTAATCTTATGGACGGTTGAGTAGGACGGGTTGACCTCCTTGCCGTAACTTCTTCTTCAATATTTTCATCTTCTTCAATATTTTCATTTTCTTCAATATTTTAATCTTCTTCTTCCCAGGTTCCACTTGGAGAAGTGTTGTTATTTTCGTCTTCATTTTCTTCTTCTTCATCATTTCCTACAATTCTTTGCTCAACAATTTGATTACTAGACATACGAAAGACAAAATCATTTTTACCTGATTATCAATCTCATTTTTCTTGGTTTTAAAATATGGCTCATTTTAAAAAAATGTTACATCTCTAGAAATATATAATTTATGATTTATAGGATCATAACATTTATAACCCTTTTTTGGAGATGAATATCCTAGAAAAATAGTTTTAATAGAAGTATGATCTAATTTATGTCGTTTATTTTGGTGTAAAAAACATGTACATCCAAAAATTCTTAGATGATTAAAGATTATTTTTCTTTGGTATATAACTTCTACTGGGCTTTTACAATTTAAAACAACACTTTGCAACCTATTTATCAAATAAGTTGCGGTGAGAATGGCATCCGACCAATAAATTTTTGGAACATTGGTTTGAAACATTAATTCTCTTGTCATTTCAAGTAAATAACAATTTTTTTCTTTCGGAAATTCTATTTTGTTGTGGGGTATAAACACAAGTGGTTTGATGTATAATTTCTTTTTGTTTCAAAAAAACTTGAAAAATTTTGATTAACAAATTCTGTTCCATTGTCGGTCCTAAGAATTTTAATCTATGTATTGTATTGAGTTTCAACTAAATTTGAGAACTCTTGAAAGTGAGAAAAAACTTCACTTTTATTTTTTAATAAATATAAGCAAGTTAATCGTGAAAAATCATCTATAAATGTAACAAAATATTTAAAACAATTATAAGAGTCTACGGGTGCGGGTCCCAAAACATCAGAATGAACAAGTTAAAAAATTTGACTACTTTTTGAATTTGAAGTTACAAAAAGGAAGTCTTGTATGCTTAGCTAGTTTGCATACTTCACAATTATTACAATCTAAATTTGAAAAATAAAAAATACATTTTAAGGTTCTATCAGAAGGATGCCTAATTCTTTTATGCCATAAACTTCCAATGTCTTGTATTTTGGTGTTAAAATTGAATTTTTGGTTATTTAAAAAATAGAGTCCATTTTGATAGATACCTTCACCAATCATCCTCTTGGATGTCATATCATGAAAAAATAAATTTTGAGATGAAAAAACAATCTCACAATTTATTTCTTTTCAATTTTTTTCCTATAAACAACAAATTAGATGTGTAATTTTTTATGTGTAAAACATGTTTAATTTCTTTTGAAAAAAGCTTGATTGAGCCATAACCACAAATTTCTATTTTTTCACCGTTTGCAACATATACAAATTCTTGAGCTTTGCTTTTTTGGTAATTATACAATATATTTCTATTTCTGGACATGTGATCGGTTGCACCGGAGTCTAAAATCCAATCCAAACTATTTTTGGAGTACTCTTGATTTGAATTTCCTAAGTTTGTACATTTTCTATATAAAGTCCTTAACAAAATTTTGATTGATAGATTTCTTTAGTGTTAAAATCAGAAATTTTGGAAATATGGAAATATTTTTTTAAATTTACATTACGAAATGGTAAATTACTTATATATTTTAATTAATTCAATTATACTTGTTAAATATTTAGTCTAGTTTGTAGTATTTTAAAATTTATTGTAACATCATGTTAATTGAAAACATATTATTTACAAGTTAATTTATTTATAATAATATAAGGGTTTTAGTGTAAATTGACTTTTCATTAAATAAGAAAGACAATTAAATGAATTTAATTGAGAAAAGGATGCATGTGGAGGACACATGTCACCACTATGATAACTATACTTTTTGTCACCACTATGAATTATTGCTAAAAATTTGAGAACTTTTGAACGCACCTTTGAACGTTTATCTTTCACATTACAAGTGGGTTGGCGCTAGGGGTGAGTAAATCGCTTGTAACTCGTAACTCGCTCATAACTCGCTCGCTAAATGCTCATTAACAACTCGCTCATTAACAACTCGCTATAACTCGCTCATTAACAACTCGCTCATTTACTTAATGAGCCGAGCATGAGCATACCCCAACTCGCTCATAACTCGCTCATTAGCTCATTAAGAACTGAGTTACATAAATCCTGCCACATATAATTTCTTGATTCTTTTTTTTGTAATGGCCCAAGAAGCAAGTTTGAAGCATGCATGCCATAGGATCGTTGGGTTAAAGAAAGAAGGCCCCAGAACCATCCGTAATATCCATTAACATATTAACTACAAGCCCAGACCCAGCTACTATAGCTTGAAGCCTTGAACGAGAGTGAATAATAATAAATATTATTTGGTTTTGAACTTTTAGCTGAAAATTTTGGAAAGTTTTCGGCGCGGCTACAAAATCTCATAACTCGGCAACTCGCTCATAACTCGCTCATTAACAACTCGCTCTAACTCGCTCATTAACAACTCGCTCATTAAGATAATGAGCCGAGCATGAGCATACCCTAACTTGCTCATGCTCGCTCATTAATCAGCCCTAGTTGGCGCAAATGGTGAGGCCCACTAAGAAGGTAACGCACTCATAAAGACCTCTGTTGGGCTCCCAATTTACATAATTTATGACTGAATAAACCCCCTCATTCGTCAGTGCTAAATACTTTTTCTTGGAAAAGTTACAAAAATGTCACTCATTTTGATTTATTATTATTTAATGTTGTGCTTTTTGGAACAATTTCTTTGTAATTTATACTACAAATAATTGATATTATAGCTTTTCATGTTGAGAACAATATGTAGAACATATAAATGTATGGCAAACTTTCAAGAATATCACGAATATTATAAGAACAAAACATACAAAAAATGCTGCGCTATTTATAATCTAGAATATCTTTCAATGATTTCCAATAAATGATGATGTCATTTGAAGGAAAAAATTTGGAATTTTTTTGTTTTTTATTGTTAAATACTAGTTTGCTAGTGATGATTCATGATTGTCGTAAAGCATTTTCTTTGGAGTGACGATTAAGAATGGTCAAAAAGAAAATACAAAGCTTTCCAAAAAGGGGCTGGGTTGACCCAAGTCAACTGAAGAGTAGTCAAGTAATAGTCAAGCTGATGTGAGCCTAACCAAACAAATGAACAATGTTCATTTTGAATGGCCTAACAGCTCTAAATGCCTTTCTCAGTCAACGTGCATGAAAAAATTACATGTACTGTTTACAGCTGGGTTTTTATATATTCAAGTTAATTTCATAATCCACCATTCACTACTCTACTACTATTTCTACCAGATTGAACAAATGGATTTTTCTAATTCTTGGCCAAACCCTCTGCACTTGTGTCTCTACACTCTACTCTTCATCCTCTCATCTCTTTTGCTTCACTCTGCTTCTGTGGCAACCCATGTCTCATGCCTTCCTGACCAAAGCTCTTCCCTTCTCCAACTCAAAAGAGGCTTCTTCTACGCTGATCTTACCTCTTGGCAACCCGGAACAGACTGTTGTCATGGCTGGGAGGGAGTGTCTTGCGACAAAGCAACCGGCCATGTCACTTCTCTTGACATCAGCAATCGTAACATTCAAGGTAACCTCAGTGCCGCAATCTTTAATCTAACCTCGCTCCAACACCTCAACCTTGCATATAATGACTTTTCACAAAACCAGATTCCAGCTCATGGGTTCGAGAAGCTAACTATGCTTACCCATCTAAACCTATCCAACACATATTTTATTGGCCAAATCCCAATTGCCATAGCCAACCTCACAAACTTGATCTCACTTGACCTTTCATGTGTCTATGATGGTGATTTGAAACTGCATGAACCAAATCTGCGGATATTGGTTAGCCAATTTAGCAATTTAAGGGAGCTCTATCTTGATGGTGTGGATATCTCTGAGAATGGAACCGAGTGGTGCAGAGCACAGTCTGAGTTTGTCCCCCACTTACAAGTTCTCAATTTGGCTTATTGTAATCTGGCAGGCCCCATTGAATCTTCTCTTTCCCAACTCGGTTCGTTAACTGTCCTTTCCCTCAGCGGCAATAGTTTGCAAACCCAGATTCCTGACTACTTTGCTGAATTTCCATTAAAAGATCTCCATTTGCAGTATTCCGACCTTGAAGGGCTGTTTCCACAAGAGATTTTTCAAATCCCAACATTGACCAAGATTGATTTATCAAAAAATGGAGAGCTATTTGGGACTTTGCCTGATTTTCCAATCATGAGTTCATTGGAGAGCTTGGTTCTCACAGAAACCAACTTTTTTGGGAGCATACCATATTCAATTGGCAACCTCAGAAATTATCTGAACTCATTCTTTTACGTTGCAACTTTTCAGGACAAATACCCTCTTCAATTGAAAAACTTGGTAAATTAGCAAGATTAGACCTTTCATATAACTCACACTCTGGCTCAATCCCCCCAAGTTTGTTTTCTCTTCCAAGTTTGGAAACACTAGATCTTTCTAACAACAAGCTCTCAGGCCAGTTCCGACTAAAAGAGTCTTCTCTTGTATTTTCTCCATTGATTGAGCTTTACCTTGATGACAATCAATTGAATGGACAAATTCCCTGGCAAATATTTAAGTTCTCAAATTTGCAAACACTTGATCTAAGTTGGAACCAGTTTAGTGGCCAATTCCAAATTGTGGAAGATGTATCAGATGAGCAGCTGCCATTAGCATTTCCACAAATCATAAATTTTGGTTTAGGATCGTGCAACCTCAACCAAATACCTCGATTACTGAGATATGTAGGTGATCTGTAGTATGTTGATCTCTCAAAAACCAATTGCACGGAGTTATGCCATGGTGGATATGGAAGAGGTCGAGTGATTATGAGGCAACGCCTAACCTTTCGCACAACATGTTTACTAGTGTAGGAGATGTTCCTCCAGGTTTTTCCTTTCAGGCCCTTGATTTTAGTTTTAACAAACTAAAAGGAGCAGTCCCACTTGTGGGTGCTTACATTTTGGACTATTCCAACAATGAATTCTCAGAAATCCCACTGAACTATACACTCTGTTTGGAGAAAATTGAGTATCTTAGTTTATCTAGAAATATGCTAACTGGAGAAATCCCATCTTCAATTTGTCAAGCAAGTGTTTTTGTGTTGGATCTATCATACAACAACTTGAGTGGATCGATTCCTTCATGCATCATAGGCAGTGAGAACATGAAAATCCTGAGTTTAAGAGGAAACAAATTATCTGGAATACTATCTCCTCACATAAGGTCTTGTGCACTTGTTATATTGGATTTGAACAACAACAATCTTGAAGGCAATTTGCCTGGATCTTTAACAAGGTGTAAAGATTTGGCACTCCTTGACATAGGGAACAACCACATAGGTGGCACTTTCCCGTTTTCACTAGGAATGCTTCCAAATCTCCAAGTCATTGTTCTAAGGTCCAATAAATTCTATGGTACACTAGACCTTCCTTCAAATTTTGGAAAAATGAATTCTTCTTTCCCATTGTTAAGAATAATTGATCTAGCTTCAAACAACTTCAATGGAAGTTTACCACCACTCTGGTTCAATAATTTCAAGTGCATGCATAATTTATCCTCGGATGCCTTTCTTCGTAAAGCCCTTCGATGGATTTATTTTGAACTGTATGGGATCTCTGTTACTATCATGGATAAAGGGGCACAAATGACACTAGAGCATAACTTACCTAATTTAATGATGTCGATTGATTTATCGACAAATGGATTCACTGGTGATATTCCTAACACGATTGGCGAGCTCAAAGGGATAAAAGCGTTAAACATGTCACATAATGGTTTTACTGGATCCATCCCGCATCGACTTGGACGATTGACACAAATCGAGTCACTGGACCTTTCTTGGAACAACCTCTCTGGAGAGATTCCACAGGAACTAATCTCCCTGAATTTTCTATCCTACTTGAATCTTTCATTTAACCATCTGGTCGGGAGAATCCCGCAATCTGGTCAATTCCTGGCATTCGAGAATTCATCGTTTGAAGGGAACCCCGGATTATGCGGTGTGCCATTATCTAAGCTGTGCAATGTTCAAATCCCTGGAAACAATACAACCTCTCCTCCCACAAAACCTGTTAAGAAAATGACTGCAATTGTTCTATTGTGCCTTTTCATTGGATTGGGATTTGGTACAGGATTTGGTACTGGATTTGCCATAGTAATTATTGGCCCGAAAATCAAAAGAGCAAGAAATGAACATGCAACTCGTTAGGAATTACCCCGCACACCAGCAACAAGAGTGCTCCCTTTTTGAAGGTCTTGATGTTTAATTTATGAATATATTTGATGTTTAATATATGAATATATTTTTCTTTTCTTTTTTCAATTTTACTCATTTCCTTTTGTTTCTTCTCTTTTTATTCAAGTTATGTGTGTTTATTTGTAACAGGTAGTAACAGGCGTGTATTATTCTTACCATTTCATGTGTTTGCTTGTACCCAACAAAATTTATTCAAGTTATATGCGCTTTCTTGTAATTAGGCACAATTGGTACCTTAAAACGTAATCAAGCAAAAATTCATGGTGAAGAATAATACAATACATATATTTTACATGCAATAACATTGCTAAGAAATTACATAATTTCAGCAGAAAATTCTACTTTCATCTTTAATTTCGAAGGAAACATTTGAAACAATACAATCAGACAAGACGTATGTGCACAAACTCTGCTATAGAATTAAAAACACATAATTTGAACACAAATAATGAGCAGAACCCCTCACTCCAAATTAAAAATAACCATAATTGATGAATCTCCAAAATAAACACAAGCTCTGAAACAAATATATATATATAGAGATAGGCTAATATGCTTTTAGCAGCATATGGGCCGATATGCTTCCAACTCAAAATCGGATTTTCAAATTCAAAACGGTCGATCCGAACCGTTCAAGTTGATTTACATATTGAAATCTGCTTGGAGACCAAATTTTACATTTTTTGGAATTTATTTACTATTTATTAAGCCACTTTGAAAATTGCTGATCCGGGTCAACAGTAAAAACAGTGCTTTCAAATTCTAGACCACCGGATCAGCAATTTTCAAAGTGGCTTAATAAATAGTAAAAAAATTCCAAAAAATGTAAAATTTGGTCTCCAAGTAGATTTCAATATGTAGATCAACTTGAACGGTTCGGATCGACCGTTTGGACTTTGAAAATCCGATTTTGAGTTGGAAGCATATCGGCCCATATGCTACTAAAAGCATATTAGCCTATCTCTCTATATATATATATATATACAGTGAGTGGCTACTCTACTTACATAAGCATATGAAGGCATATGCTTACAAGTCGTTTTTGTATTTTCGAAGTCCAAATAGTCGATCTGAAGTACTCAACATGTTCTCCATATTAGAATGTACTTGGAGACCAAATTTTACATTTTTTGGAAATTTTTTACTATTTTTTTGGAATTTTTCAAAACAGTGTTTTCAGATTTTTTTTTTTGTTGTTGTCATATTAAAACACTGTTTTGAAAAATTCTAAAAAAATAGTAAAAAAATTCCAAAAAATGTAAAATTTGGTCTCCAAGTACATTCTAATATGGAGAACATGTTGAGTACTTCAGATCGACTATTTGGACTTCGAAAATACAAAAACGACTTGTAAGCATATGCCTTCATATGCTTATGTAAGTAGAGTAGCCACTCACTGTATATATATATATACACACGAAGTGGAGTTTGGTAAAACACCACTAATTTTTAAACTCAAAACTTTAAAATAGTAAATGACAGACTAAGAGGTAAATGATAAAGTAGGTAAAAGATAATTAAAAAAAATTACACAACCAGGCATTTCAGGTACAAAAAGGAAAGAAAAAGAAAATGATTACTGTGAGATTGATGAAAAACACAAACAGCAAATTAATCATAGCTAGCATTGAGAAATTTCAAAAGTTCATTTCGCTTGCTCTCTGCCTCCTTGTCCTCCTTCGTTTTATCCACCTTCAGTAAAATCTACAAGCAAAACAAATTTAAAAGAAACGAATAAATTATAGTCCCCCCAAATGGTCAATAGTAAGGTCCAAACTAAATTTTTGTTCTGAGCTGGTCATTAATTGGTTTCCAAAAGAAATTTTTTTCTTTTGAAGAGGTATAAAAAAAATTTAGTTCTTAAGAGGGATGTTTGATGTATTGAAAATTTGGGGGTAAAATTTGGCTTTGCTGGGGACATAAAACAACTCTTAAATTACTATGTCCGAATGATTTCCCACACCCTCTAAAAAAAAACAATTAGAGAACACGAGGATACAAGCAAAATTGCAGAGGAGATGAATAAAATCCCATACCTTTTTACCAGAAATAGCACTTCGCTGCACGCCTTCGTCTCTGTCATGCCCTAGGAACTGTATGAAAAAAGAGAGCCCATTTTTAAGTTAATAATGCAAATAAGATAATTAATAAGTTTGTTTTAATGCTTTGAAGTTTGAACAATAGAGATCATTTTTAGGCCGAGTCAAGCCGATTCAAGGCCGATTCTGACCAACCTGGACGATTTGAAGTTGCTGAGGCGGACGCGATTTGAAGTTGCTGAGCCGATTCTCTGGACCGATTTCACAGAGAGAAAAGCGGGGCTTCGTTGCCTTCTCCAGGAAGGAAGGGAAAGGGATGGAGGCCGATTGGAAGTGAAATAAGAGAGGAAGAGGAGAGGGCGCGGGGGTTCAATAATCAGCGAGAGAGAGAGAGAGGAAGAGATGGGCTGCGTTGTCAGAGAGGGAAAGAGGTGCGGACCCGAAATATTCTTCAATTTGATTAAAACAAAGGATTTACAACTTTCAACAGGAAAATCCAGGGACTTTGAGATTCATGCAAAATAATTTGAATAGTTGAGATCTCACAAAAATTAAGGAGGGAATTGAATTAGTTTTGTTTAATAACCTAATCAATTGCATTCTATCAACAAAAATTAACGATGCTTGCATTTAAAATTTAATACGAATGTTTCGACTGATCAGAATTTAACGTTCGAATTCATTTGTATCTCCATCGAAGTTTAATTAATAATTTCGTTCACTTTGGCATTCTTATTTAGAGATTTTTTTTTATTTGTTAAATTAAATCTAGAATTTGTTTAAAATTACTAACTAGTTTATTAACTAATTTATATAACTAATTTATTCAATTTAAAATTTTATTTAGTTGTAAAATCTTAGTTATTAGACTTAATTAATTAATTAGATTTCGCGATATAATCAAATTTGTAACACTTCACGAAATCTAAATTAATTTATCATCATATCTAATTTTGTTAAATTGCTAATCGTTTACGTAATATATTTTAAATTTATTAACGTTTTAAATTCGCATAATCAATTTATAAAATAATAAATTTATAAATTGATTTCATAATCACCAATTTATATTCTAATTTATGAACTAATGTCTAGCTTAATTAATTAACTAAAACAATTTTTTTTTTAGTTGAAAATTTTGATTATTAGTCATTTAATTGAGATTAAAATTTGCGGAATATAACATAGTGTTTGAGTGTAATATTTTGTCTTAACATAGTACGTGTTTGAATATATAATTAGTAGATTATTTGAGTTTAATATTTTTGTATTAAAATAGTGTTTCTACAAATTATTTTTTTACCAATTTTTTTCTATTTTTTGGCTACAAAACAAGCTTCTGACAAAAAAATCCGAGTTACCGAGTCAACTCGGCCGATTCCGGCCGATTCACCCGATTCCGATTCCACGGTCAAGAACCCAATTCCGATTCCGATTCCGAGTTTCAGAACCATGAAAGAAACTACAGAAATATCATAACTACTCTGTACTTTGTACAATTAAAATGAATTTTAATTCATATATTTACGCAATAAGAACATCATTAACTACCGCAACTTAGTGGTTAGGTGTCAATTGCAAATATATTTGAGAAAAACTTAGGTGTTAATTGTGAATTTAAAACTGAGTATTGTTTGCAAAAAGGTCCCTCAGCTTTCATATATTGCGTGTGAGGTATCCTTCTTCTTTGTATGCATCAAGTATGCATTTATTCAACAAATATTGACTTTCGGCTGAGCCCGATCACTCAATAGGCGACCATGCTGGTATCATTCAGGTTAGAATTTCTTACTATTTTTTACTATTTTACCATGCTTTGTGGACATTATTATAGAAATGTAATATTTTTGTAAATTAGAATTTGGTAATTATATGGACCTGAATTTATAGTCTGTTAAGCAGCTATTAATTTTATAAATAAGCCCCACTAACATGTAACAAAACCCTTCTTCAAACAGTAGTAGTACATATCAGTAACTAGTGTTTTTTGTTATTACCAGAATTTACAGAATTCAACAACTGAAATCAACGTAGTACATACATTTTATTCAACAAATTATTACCAGCATCAAACTCTGTTCCCACTGTACTTTCAAATGTAGCACAAGCAGATTATGAATTACCAACATCTTGACTTATGTTTCAGGTCATGCTGGACCCTCCGCCATCTGAACCAGTCATGGGAGGTGATTCCTCGCCTGAAACCACCACATGCTCATTGACACACGTGGAGTTGATACGTGTCTCCCTATGCTGGTATACGTTTCATGGGAAAAGCGGCCGGGCTATGATCACAACAAGAAAGCCGGTGCAATGAATGCTTTGGTGTGCACAAGTGCAGTGATGTCAAACGGCCCGTTAATTCTAAACCTCGACTGTCACCATTACGTGGCCAACTCACATGCCCTCTGTGAAGGCAGGTGCTTCATGCTTGACCGTGGCGGGGACTGCATCTGCTACGTGGAGTTTCCACAGCGATTTGAAGGCATCGATCCCAGTGACCGGTACGCTAACCACAACCTTGTTTTCTTCGATGTAACCATGCAGGCCATGGATAGGCTTCAGGGACCCATGTATGTCGGTACCGGATTCATCTTTAGAAGGACAGCGCTTTATGGGTTCAGTCGAGATATTCTTCTCCCAAAACAACGCTTTATGGGTTCAGTTGGGATATTCTTACTTCAATGGAGCAATGTATCCTTTCACATCAGTGTTTCTCCTGCTCTACTGCATCCAACAAGCGGTTTCTCTGTTCAGCGGTAAATTCATAGTACAGAGTCTAAATGTAATCTTTCTGGTATTTCGCGTGATAATCACTACCACTATGTGCCTCTTGGCACTGCTGGAGGTAAAGTGGAGCAGGATAACACTTCACGAGTGGTGGCGCAATGAACAGTTCTGGCTGATTGGTGGCACCAGTGCGCACCCAGCAGCTGTTCTACAAGGCCTTTTAAAAGTGATAGCTGGTGTCAACATATCCTTCACTCTGACTAGCAAATCAGCAGGAGACGACACTGATGACATGTACGCTGACCTGTATGTAGTCAAATGGAGCTTTCTGATGGTGCCACCTGTCACGATCTTGATGGTTAATGCAATCGCAATAGCAGTAGCAGTTATGAGAACAGTTTACAGTATGTTTCCGAGATGGAGTGCACTGCTCGTCGGAGTGTTCTATAGTTTCTGGTTTTTGTGCATCCATTTGCAAAGGGGCTGATGGTGCGAAGAGGGTAGGTACCAACAATTGTGTCCGTTTGGTCGGGGCTGCTTTCAATTGTTATATCGCTGCATTGGGTTTATATCAGTCCGCCTGCTGGTGCGAAAAGGGATTACATGGAGTTTCATTTCCCCTGACTGATACTGGCATTGTCAGATACTGGCATGAAGATCTCTGATTCATGCAAATATTGACTGACAGAAATGTATGTTAGTTTTGATTTGGTATTAATATCTTGTTAGATATTATTAGGACTTATTATTGCTTGATTGTATGACTTTAATTAGCATCAGGGAACTAAGAATTTATTGTGTGAAAAAATTGAGATGGTTTCTTTCCAACTCCTGTGAATTAAATCTTAATTTTTGTGCTTATATTTTTTTTTTTATCAAATGCATGTGAAGCTTAATTGCATAAAGGAAACGCAAACAGGTAAATTTATGGCCTATGTGCAACAATTCTTTTATTTTTAGTAATTCAATTCTTTTCTCAAGGAACTATGACCCGATATTTTTATTAATAACCTAAAACAAATGAAAAATGTCAAATATAACCCCGATCTGAAATTTTTTTCAAAACTAACCCAACCGCCCGAAAATGGGGCGGTCCACCCCCCCCTAACCGCCCAAGAATGGGGCGGTCCACCCCCCCCCCCCCTAACCGCCCCCCCATGGGGCGGTTTAGTAGGAAATTTTTTTTTTTTTAATAAAACCCGCGCCCCCCCACCCCACAGCCCTAACCCGCCCCTGCCTCCACCCCAGAGCCCCGCCCCCGCCCCCTACCGCCCAGCCCCGCCCCCTGCCGCCCAGCCCCGCCCTCCCTGACCCTCCCCTACCCTCCCCCGGCCCTCCCCTCCCCTCCCCTCCCCTCCCCTTGGCCGGCCACCACCTCCTCCCTCTACCCGGCCGGCCACCACCACCCCCTCTCTCTCTCTCTTGGCCGCACTCTCTCTCTCGGCCACCCTCTCTCTCTCTCTCTCGGCCACCTTCTCTTCCTCTCGATCGATCGTCTTCGGGTAAGTTATCGTAACTTATTATTTTATTTTTTGTAGGAATTGAGGTGTTAACAGTGTGCGGGTTGTTGATTTTCCCGACGCGATTAAATTATGCGGTTTAGGTTAGAAATTAAATTACGGTTTAATTAGGGTTTAGACTTTAGTTTAAAATTTTAATTGTTAAATTGTGCGGGTTGTTGATTTTTCCGACGAGATAGAATTGAACAAAACTAGGAGTTATGATTTATAAATTAGGGTGTACAGTTAGGGTACAAAATTAAATTAGGGTTTATGTTTTAGCGAAATAAATTAGGATTTAGGGTACAAAATTAAATTAGGGTTTAGGTTTTATAAATTAAATTAGGGTTTATAAATTTGGGGTTATAAATTAAATTAGGGTTTAGGGTTTATAAATTAGAGTAGGGTTTAGGTTTTATAAATTAAATTAGGGTTTATAAATTAGGGTTTATAAATTAAATTAGGGTTTAGGTTTTATAAATTAAATTAGGGTTTATAAATTAGAGTTAGGGTTTATAAATTAGGGTACAAAATTAAAGTTATTTGAAAATTGTGGTTTATCTAAAATTGTGAAATTTAAGTTATTTGAGAGGGGAGGTAGTTCGTCTAGCACGGATGCTCCCAGTGCATCTGGTGCAGAGGCTCTCGGTGCAGACCACGCTACACATGCAGCTGATACATTCAGCCCTCTCCTGTGGATTCCACACGTTCAGCACAGGGTCGCGCTCGCATCTATTGAGGTACGTTGGTTTTTAAGCAATTCAATTCAAATTATAGATTTTTAATACAGCATATAGTAAGTCGCTTAGACTGAAATCATTGTTAAATACAGAACGAGACGATGTTGACCGTGAGACATCGCACCTCTGAGATACCGTACGTCGGTCATCCTCTGATGGAGGCGTGCATTATGAATCTCGGGTTGTATCAGCTGGCTACTATGCCTCAGGGTCAGATCGACCAGGCTCTCATGAGCGGGCTCGCGGAGAGATGGCGACCGGAGACTCATTCGTTCCACCTACCCTTTGGGGAGATGACCGTGACCCTAGCAGATGTGAGCGCTTTATGGGGTCTACGGATCGATGGAGAGCCTATCAGCGGTGTCTCCGATAGTCCACTTCACGTGGGGATGATACGGCAGCTTCTGGTAGAGGATCCAAAGACGCTGTAGAAGAAGAAGAAGAGGAAGGATGATGAGGAGTTCCGGTATTCGGGGTACTGCATTAGCCTAGCGTCGCTCCGTGATCACTTCTTCCTGCATCGGATCACAGCCGAGACCACTGATCTGGAGGCTGTCAGGAGGTAATAATTAAAATCTTGAAATTAAAATATGTTACGAATTCAAATATGAAAATCATTATTTATATGTACTATTTTATATTTTTCGGTATGTGAGGGCCTTTGTGCTGGATCTCTGTGGCAGCGTCATGTTCGTGGACTCCAGCGGTGACGCGGTTCCGATTATGTTCCTATCTCTGCTGACAGAAATTGAGAAGCCATCGAACTGGAACTGGGGCGGAGCTGTGATCGCCCACTTATACCGGAGCTTGTGCCATGCTTGCTTGGTAAGTTTTCACAAATATTTCGGAATTTACATTACAATAATTAGGGTTCAAAAATCACCAACATATTAACCTCATGTCAAAAATATAGGTGAAGAACATGCAGATCCACAGACCGCTTCTTCTACTCCAGCAATGGTCGTGGTCTCATTTGCCAGTATGTCGGCCAGTTGGTCCGTCTCTTGTCTCATACTTGAGGAGACAGGATACCGAGAGGTGTCCCGCGTACGGTGCCATATGGGGCAGTCGCCACACGTACGAGAACACGGGGAAGGGGAGAACTGTAGGGATTTCATATGTCCGGAGTCAGCTCCAGATGCTTCACGAGAGTAGTGTCGACTGGTTCCCCTACCGGGAGTTCTACGCTGATGAGATGCCACCACCTCCTCCAAGTAATTTGATTTTGTTGTACACAGTCATTTCTCGGTAAAAAAACTATTCTCATTAATTTTTCTTCAATTATGCAGTTGATGAATCAAGTTGGGGCTTCCACGAATGGGTGTTGAATAATAATGCGTGGAGCGCTTACTACAATGAGTATGGAGTTCCGGTGCAAGTTGGACAAGTAGCAAAAATTTATTATTTATTCAACTTACTACTTATTTGTATGTAGCAAAACTAACATTGTTTCCATTAAGGATGGAGCTCCCTCACGACATTCCACTCCGGAGTTCACTATGGCTGACCTTACCGGAGATTATGCCGGGGATGAGAGACTGAGCCTCCACATACCACGATATCCGGAGGCCAGACAGCACGATGACGAGGCCAGTGGGAGTGGAGCACAGCATGCAGATGCCTATGCATCTGCTATATTTGGCACACCGCCTCCTCCGCCTACGTATCCATCGACCTGGGAGCCATGGGAGGTGCCTACTATGCCGCCCATCCCCCCACTGGTAGAGGATCCATGGGCCGAGGCGGATACAGCCGTATAGGAGGAGGAGGTTCACGTGAGGCGTGTACAGCCGCATAGGGACCGCCATCCACCTCGTAGGTTGGATCTCTCTGGTCGTCGCCCTCGTCCTCGTCGTTAGGTTTTTTGTTCTTGTAGTCTGATAGCTTTTCTACTATTGTATATTCGGTTTGGAGTGTTTTATCTTATGTTGCGGACATTTAGATTACGTAGTTTGGATGTTTTTTTGGTGGACTTACCATTTATATTACATATTTTCCACTGTTTATCACGTTATCCAAATCGACAATCAATACAACACCCGTATAATCGATAATTATTATAAAAGAATCGACAGTTCTAACGTCAAACGACTCATCCACATTCAACCAATTTTTATTTAAAATTACAATAAAAAAAAATCATTTTCATATAAAAATTACAATAGAAAAAATATATCTTACAATATATATCTTAATATATCTTCATATATGTTGTAAATATATCTACAAAACAAATATATATTTAATATATCTATAAAAAATATATATTTAATATATCTATAAAAAATATATATATCTTATAAATATATCTTAATGAAAATATATTTACAAAAACAAATATGTCTTAATATATCTTAAAAAAATATATATATCTTACTAAAAAAAATATCCTAACATATCTGTAAAAAAAAAAAAAAAAAAAAAAAAATGCCTAACCGCCCGATTGGGGGGCGGTTTTCTTGGCCGTGTAGACCACCCAATCACTGGGCGGTTTGGTGGGTAGAGTGAACCGCCCAATGATGGGGCGGTTAGGTTGGTTTTGAAATTTTTTTCAGATCGGGGTTATATTTGACATTTTTCATTTGTTTTAGGTTATTAATAAAAATATCGGAACTATGACAATGTTTCTATTTTTCAATCAACACAAATATTTGGCAAAAAAAAAAAATCGTGTGCAATAAAAATAAAAAGGCTGTATAAATTGAGGCAATGTGCTAGATAAATTGAGGCGCAGTAAAACTGAATTTAAATTGGATGAACCCAACAGAATTCAAAGCACTGCGTTTTTCTGATAAAAAATGGTAATAGGGAATGTTCAAATTTTGCTTTTATTTGAGGAACTTATCTGTATATATTTTAATTCACAGGATTTCATCCATGATTTATAGAATCAGATAGAACATTAATAATATATAATATTTAATAGCTAACATCCATGATTAATTAATGATAATATGGTGGGGTTAAAATGTATTAAAATTAGGGTTAAAATTTCCCTTTTTTAAATGTTTTGTAGTCGATTTTGTGCATATCTTAAAAAAATAGTAAACAATTTTCAAAAATTATAAAATTTGATCTCCAAGAACAGTTTAATATGGAGATCACGTTGAGTGGTTCAAATTGACTTTTCGAATTTTAAAATAAAAATAAACATTTGAAACATGATTGGGACACTAAAACAATATGGCATTGCCCTACTCATGTGTTAACTGTTATCTGGATGATAGAAAATAATGATCCCAAATTTGCAAACAATAAGGGGTAATGGTGCAAATATCAAAGTTCAAGGGCCCTAAACAAAATTTTCTCTTTTTGTGTTTTGCCCAAAAAATTGTTTACATTATAAAAGAAAACATCCAAATTTAAATACATAAAAGTTGCATTTTTGCTGTCCGTGACTGAGTAATGTGATTTGAGAACTGTGTTAATTATTGATGAAATAGTGTTTTGGAAGGCTGTGTTAATTATCTGTTTACTTCGTATTTTATTACCATTGCATACCACCAGGTAATATTTGTGACAATGATAGTATATTATTTATGTATTTCATATTTCATATTTAGTTGAAGGGACTTAATTTATCATTCAGTTAATCTAGCAAAGTATTCAACAGAACCGTACCATTGATGGTCTTCATCACTAGGGTTGACCCAAGTCAACTGAAGAGTACCTTTCAGGGTCTTCATCGCTAGGGCTGACCCAAGTCAATTGTACTGTATCTATGGTCTTCATCACTAGGGTTGACCCAAGTCAATTGACTCTCAAGTCAAGTAGTCAAGCTGATGTGAGCCTAACCAGACAATGTTCACATTTAAAGCTGTGTTGCTTGTATACATTACTTGCATAATCAATCATTCTCTACTCCCCTGCTGTTTCTACCAGATCCAACAAATGGATTTTGCTAATTCTTGGCCAAACTCTCTGCACTTGTGTCTCTACACTCTACTTATTATCCTCTCATCTCTTTTGCTTCCCTCTGCTTCTGTGGCAACCCACGACTCATGCCTTCCTGACCAGAGCTCTTCTCTTCTCCAACTCAAAAGAGGCTTCTTCCACTCTGATCTTACCTCTTGGCAACCCGGAACAGACTGTTGCCGTGGCTGGGAGGGAGTGTCTTGCGACGAAGCAACCGGCCATGTCACTGCTCTTGACATCAGCAACCGTAACATTCGAGGTAACCTCAGTGCCGCAATCTTTAATCTCACCTCGCTTCAACAGCTCAATCTTTCATACAACAACTTTTCACAAAACCAGATTCCAGCTTATGGGTTCGAGAAGCTAACTATGCTTACCCATCTAAACCTATCCAACACATATTTTATCGGCCAAATCCCAATTGCCATAGCCAACCTCACAAACTTGATCTCACTTGACCTTTCATGCGTCTATGATTGTGATTTGAAACTGCATGAACCAAATCTGCGGATATTGGTTATCCAATTTAGCAATTTAAGGGAGCTCTATCTTGATGGTGTTGATATCTCTGAGAACAGAACCGAGTGGTGCAGAGCTTTGTCTGAGTCGGTCCCCCACTTACAAGTTCTCAGTATGGTTAATTGTAATCTGTCAGGCCCCATTGAATCTTCTCTTTCCCAACTTGGTTCCTTAACTGTCATTCGCCTCAGTGACAACAACTTGAAAACCAAGATTCCTGACTATGCTAAATTTCCATTAAAAGATCTCCAATTGCAGCATTCCGACCTTGTAGGGCTGTTTCCACGAGAGATTTTTCAAATCCCAACATTGACCAAGATTGATTTATTTGGAAATGGAGAGCTATTTGGGACTTTACCTAATTTTCCAATCGTGAGTTCTTTGGAGAGCTTGGTTCTCATAGAAACCAACTTTTTTGGTAGCATACCAGATTCAATTGGCAACCTCAGAAATTTATCTGAACTCATTCTTTGGAGTTGCAACTTTTCAGGACAAATACCCTCTTCAATCGAAAAACTTGGTAAATTAGCAATATTGGACCTTTCCAATAACTCACACTCTGGCTCAATCCCCCAAAGTTTGTTTTCTCTTCCAAGTTTGGAAACACTATATCTTTCTAACAACAAGCTCTCAGGCCAGTTCCGACTTAAAGAGTCTTCTCTTGTATTTTCTCCATTGATTGAGCTTTACCTTGATGAAAATCAATTGAATGGACAAATTCCCTGGAAAATATTTAAATTCTCAAATCTTGAAACACTTGATTTAAGTAGGAACCAGTTTAGTGGACCAATTCCAAATTCAATAGTTTGGCTCTCTAGTCTGCGTACTCTTTACCTGGACTCAAACAATTTTAATGGAACATTTGACCTTAACTTACTTCGGCACCTCAGTAACCTCACCAGTTTGCCTCTATCAAATAATCAGCTATCTGTGGAAGATGTATCAGATGAGCAGCTGCCATTAGCATTTCCACAAATCAGTCATTTTGGTTTCGCATCGTGCAACCTCAACCAAATACCTCGATTACTGAGATATGTAGGTGATCTTTCCGATGTTGATCTCTCAAGAAACCAATTGCACGGAGTTATACCAAGGTGGATATGGAAGAGGTCGAGTGATTATGAGGCAACGCTTAACCTTTCGCACAACATGTTTACTAGTGTAGAAGATGTTCCTCCATGTTTTTCCTTTGAAATCGTTGATTTTAGTTTTAACAAGCTAAAAGGAGCAGTCCCACTTGTGGGTGCTTACTTTTTGGACTATTCCAACAATGAATTCTCAGAAATCCCATCCAACTATACACTCTATTTGGAGAACACTATATATCTCAGTTTATCTAGAAATATGCTAACTAGAGAAATCCCATCTTCAATTTGTGAACCAAGTCTTAACATGCTGGATCTATCACACCACAACTTGACTGGATCGATTCCTTCTTGTATCATAGGAAGACCAGGCATGCAGATCCTGAGTTTAAGAGGAAACAAGTTATCTGGAATACTTTCTAGTCACATAAACAGGTCTTGCGCGCTCATCATATTGGATCTGAACAACAATAATCTTGAAGGCTATCTGCCTAGATCTTTAACAAGGTGTAAAGATTTGGCACTCCTTGACATAGGGAACAACCGCATAGGTGGCACTTTCCCGTTTTCACTTGGGAAGCTTCCAAATCTCCAAGTCATTGCTCTAAGGTCCAATAGATTCTATGGTACACTTGACATTCCTTCAAATTTTGGAAAAATGAATTCTCTTTTCCCATTGTTAAGAATAATTGATCTAGCTTCAAACAACTTCAATGGAAGTTTACTACCACTATGGTTCAATAATTTCATGTCCATGCAAAATTTATCCTCGAACCCCTTTCTTGGTAAAGGCCTTGGGGCGTTGATTCTCCTTCAAATTTATGGGATCTCTGTTACTATCACGGATAAAGGGGTACAAATGACACTAGAGAATGACTTACCTAATTTAATGGTTTCGATTGATTTATCGAGAAATAGATTCACTGGTGATATTCCTGAGATGATTGGAGAGCTCAAACTAATAAAAGCACTAAACCTGTCACATAATGCTTTTACGGGATCCATTCCGCATCAACTTGGACGCTTGATGCAAATCGAGTCACTAGACCTTTCTTGGAACCAATTCTCTGGAGAGATTCCACAGGAACTAATCTCCCTGAGTTTTGTATCCATCTTGAATCTCTCATTTAACTATCTGATCGGGAGAATGCCGCAATCTAGCCGGTTCCTGGCATTCGACAATTCATCGTACGAAGGGAACCCTGGATTATGTGGTGTGCCATTATCTAAGCTGTGCAATGTCACAAGCCCTGGAAACAATACAACCTCTGCTCCCACAAAACCTGCTAAGAAAATGACTGCAATTGTTCTATTGTGCCTTTTCGTTGGATTGGGATTTGGTACAGGATTTGGTACCGGATTTGCCATAGTAATTATTGGCCCGAAAATCAAAAGAGCAAGAAATGAACTTGCAACTCGTTAGGAATTACTCTGCACACCAGCAGCACGAGTGCTCGCTTTTCAAAGGGCTTGACTATAAAATTAGAACAATTTTTCTTCTATTTGATATTTAATATATGAATATATTTTTCTTTTTTTTTCAATTTTACTCATTTCTTTTTTTTTTCTTCTCTTTTTATTCAAGTTATGTGTGTTTACATGTAAGAGATCGTAACAGGCGTGTATTATTCTTACCATTTCCTGTGTTTGCTTGTACCCAACAAAATTTATTCAAGTTATATGTGCTTTCTTGTAATTAGGCACAATTGGTACCTTAAATTCATGGTGAAGAATAATACAATACATATATTTTACATGCAATAACAATGCTAAGTAATTACATAATTTCAGCAGAAAATTCTACTTTCGATGGAAACATTTGAAACAATACAATCAGACAAGACCTATGTGCACCAACTCTGCTATAGATAATTAAAAAAACATAATTTGAACACAAATAATGAGCAGAACCCCTCACTCCAAATTAAAAATAACCATAATTGATGAATCTCCAAAATAAACACAAGCTCTGAAACAAATATATATATACACGAAGTGGAGTTTGGTAAAACACCACTAATTTTTAAACTCAAAACTTTAAAATAGTAAATGACAGACTAAGAGGTAAATGATAAAGTAGGTAAAAGATAATTAAAAAAAATTACACAACCAGGCATTTCAGGTACAAAAAGGAAAGAAAAAGAAAATGATTACTGTGAGATTGATGAATGTAACACCCCGACAACAGGGCATACAACCCGCCGCGCTGTCAGCGCAAGGCGTTTCAATTATCATACACAATCTTATAAATATATACATACACCACCAATGACATAGACAAGAGCTATGATACCTGTAAAAACTTTGTGGCATGTCCCGCAGTCTTCTAGTTCAACATCTTGTTTTCGTGTCTTGCGCTTTGTACCTAGAACCCACCGAAGTGGAAAAATATTAGAGATTGAAAATCTCTAAGTGCGGTATTCAGTTCCAGTCGAGTTATCCTTAGATACAACCAACAGAAACAAAATACAACACCGAGCACAAACATAGGAAAAACAACAACGATAATAGAAATCCAAGGAACAAGTTACCATAACATGATCATAAATCCTAAGTAGCACCGAGCACCAATAATGTAAACCATAAAGCAAATCTACGTTCTGAATAAACTATCTAGAAATATAATAATCAACTAGCATAATCATATATCAATGAATAACTAGCCAACTTGCCTAAAATAAGTTCACATATTGTAACGCCACGTAGATTGAGAAAAATTGACGTGAGAAACGGTCCAATTTAAAACTTCAGTTTCAATTAACTTAATTAGTAGGCCATGATATAAATTAAATTAATTTCCATACCAAAAGAGGCCCAACCCAATTAAAATTCCAGCAGCCCATATTTTGTTCTCAAATAACTAACACATGTAACCACCCCTTCATTTGAAAACTGATCCCATCCCCTGTATACACCTCCCTCCTTACAAAAATATAAACTACGTTAAACCCTGCCCAACCCCGACCCCCTTCTATTTAGACTGACCCCTCTCCCTCTCTAAACCGTCTCTCTCTCTCCTCTGTTCTGAGGAAACCCATCCCTGTCCCCTTGTCTCTCACCCAACCAACACCCCTCTTAACTCCAAATTCAACCCCTCTCTGCCATATATCTCTCCTCCTCAAACTGCTGCCACACCTCTCTATTTGGTTGGAAAATTTCTACACGAAAGGTATAAAACAATTTATTATTTGATGCATAGATTGATTGATTAGAAATACGTTAGTTTGATATATTTAATTAGAGTGAATTCTCTGCACTAAAAGTATAAAAGATTTTATCATTCCGTGGGTATACTTTAATTTCCGTATGATCTGAAAATGTATTTATTAGTAAGAGTTTCTGAAATTACGATTTAAGTCTGAAAGTTTTCTTTTAATTCGTTGAGTTGGTATTTATCAAGAACATATATTTAGTAGATATTAGTTATGAGCAGGAGATTAATTCTGAAATTTTTGGTTTATTAATAATAACCTCTTTAGTTATTTTAAAACCGAAATTATTATTTTTATATAACCAGATATTCCATTGTGATCATATAATCGTATATGTAATTTATTTGATCTAATTAATTTTTGATATTACATATTCTTTTTATTTTTTGTTTCTTTCTTAGAATACTAAACAGAGAGATATCCAACATGAGATTTTAAGCTGAATTAATTGTAAACTAATTCAAAATTCAAAAGTTAGGATTAATAACATAAAGTATTAAGGGTTTTAGGAAACGAGAATCAGTGAATTCAAACATTATTAATTAAAGGTTTGCTTATGTTTTAGGTTCGACCTTTAAGTATAATAACGATGTAAGAGACGATCAAGGAATTACTCAAATATCAGGTGCGAGTTTTCTGGACTTTGTAAAATTATTACTTATCATTTTGCATGCATTTATTTTTATATAGTTGAATTATGCATGTTGAATTCGAACAACCAGTTGACTTTGTTAGAAAATATGAGGATATGATTATTCGTTTGATCAACGGGCTTATAGGATGTGTTGTGTTGAGTTAATATATGTGATGTGAACGGATAAGAAAAGTGAACAGGGGCCGATATGTTCGCATATCGGGATGTATAAATTGGGTCCGGTGTTCGACTGGACCCCTCGTTAACGTGGCGTCGGTTGGACTTCCCATCACGGGTCAAGACCTAGCGTAGGGTCACTAGTGGAAAAACTGGAATCAGGATCGGCCTAATAGTATCGGTTATATGAAACAACCGATTCTAATATCTATCTGGATCGGTTTTTTTTAGAAAACCGATCCTAAAAACTATTCAGATCGGGTTTTATGGTTAACCGATCCTAATTTATGAACAATCAGAATCGGTTTTTTATTAGACCCGATCCTGATACTATCAGGATCGGTTTTTACAAACAACCGATCCTAATGGAACACATATTAGGATCAGTTATTTCTTAAAAACCGATCCTGATAGTATCAGGATCGGTTCTAACAAACAACCGATTCTAATTCTTTTTTTTTTAATGTTGGTTCTGAAAAAAAAAGAATCAGGATCGGTTGTTACAACAGAACCGATCCTGATAATTTTTTTTTTTTTTTTAATGTTGGTTCTGAAAAAAAAAAAAAGTATCAGGATCGGTTCTGTAAACAAAACCGATCCTGATACTTTTTTTTTTTTTTCAGAACCAAAATTTAAAAAAAAAAAAAAAAATGAGTATCAGGATCGGTTCTGTGGACAGAACCGATCCTGATACTGTTTTTATTTTTATTTTTTTTCAGAACCAAAATTAAAAAAAAAAAAAAAAAAAGTGTATCAGGATCGGTTCTGTGGACAGAACCGATCCTGATACTGTTTTTTTTTTTTTTTTCAGAACCAAAATTAAAAAAAAAAAAAAAAGAGTATCAGGATCGGTTCTGTTCACAGAACCGATCCTGATACTGTTTTTTTTTTTTTTTCAGAACCAAAATAAAAAAAAAAAAAAGAGTATCAGGATCGGTTCTGTGAACAGAACTGATCCTGATACTGTTTTTTTTTTTTTTTCAGAACCAAAATTAAAAAAAAAAAAAAAAACAGTATCAGGATCGGTTCTGTTCACAGAACCGATCCTGATACTCTTTTTTTTTTCTTTCAGAAACAACTTAAAAAAAGGTATCAGGATCGGTTTTTTTGAAATAACCGATCCTAATGCTAATTTGATGCTAGGGTTTAATTCTGTTTCGCGCCTTTGTACTTACAAAAACAATCAGGATCGGTTATTACGAAATAACCGATCCTGATAACTCCTGCTTAGTTCTTATTTTAATTTCGCGCCTCTCATTTTCAACTTAGCGTTTTTCTCTCTCTCTGTGTCTCCGTCTCTCCCTCTCAAATCCTCAGACCTCCGTGTCTCTCCTCTCTCTGTCTCCGTCTCGTCTCTCCCTCTCCTCCGTGTCTCTCTCTCTCTGTCTCCGTCTCTCCCTCTCAAAGCCGAGCCTCTCGAACCTCTCGAACCTCCGTGTCAATTTTTAATTTTTTGTATTGTTTCAAAAATTAATTAATGGTGTTTGTATATTATTTTTCAGTCTTGAGGACATCTCGCTCAAGTTACTTAATCATCCGGCCGATCAACTATCACGGTATTCGCTTTATCTAATTTTCTCATTATTATACTTTTAAAACACATTTTTTTTGTATTTTCAATTTATTTATTTATCTTTTTTCATTTGAGCAAGGCTTTTTGAAACTATCTTTTTATTTATCTTAATTATCCGACCGATCAACTATCTTTTTTCATTTGTATTTTCAATTTTATTTTGCTATTGCACCAAATTTCTTCAACTATTGTACTTCTTTTTGTGTTTCATGAATTTTATTTTGTGTTCTTAATTGGTTTTGAGCTCCAATAAATCAATGGTAAATAAAAAAAAAAAAATTATGCTGGCCAGCAAATATATATGGAAGCTGGCCAAATAAAAAAAAATATTTTTTTTAGATTCAATATAACATCAGGATCGGTTGTTTCAAAAAAACTGATCCTGATTTTTTTTTTTTCAGAACCAACATTAAAAAAAAAAAAAAAGGTATCAGGATCGGTTATTTCAAAACAACCGATCCTGATTTTTTTTTTTCAGAACCAACATTATTAAAAAAAAAAAAAGAGAAAAAAAAAGAGTATCAGGATCGGTTTTTTCAACAAAACCGATCCTGATAGTTACTATCAGGATCAGTTGTTTCAAACAACCGATCCTGATAGTATAACATCAGGATTGGTTGTTTCAAACAACCGATCCTGATAGTAACTATCAGGATCGGTTATTTAACCGATCCAGATTATTGTAAGTATCAGTATCGCCTCCATCAGGATCGGTTGCATTCCGATACTAATATGCATATATAACCGATCCTGATTCCATATTTTCCACTAGTGGGTGGACTCCCCGTCTAGTGAGACAGCCTCTCACTATTGGTTGGACTTCCTAGTGAGTTGGTGGCCTTCCATTGTTGGTTGGACTTCCCAGTGGGTTGGCAACATTTCAGTGTTTGGTTGGACTTCCCATTGAAAGGGCAAGATAAATGGACTAACGGAAAAACTTGAAAGAAAATGAAAGTGTTTATCATTGTAGGATTACATGACATTAGAAACACATGAGCATTTATTATTTATTTCATTTTCATGCTTTTGAGAATTAAGTTAATTTTACAAAATCTGGGACTAGAACTGAATCCCGCACTGAGAGAATGTTCGAATCTCTCACCCGTTCCACTGTTATGTGGGTTCCAGGTAATGAGGAAGACGTGCCAGAACAAGGTCGTGAGTAAAAGCAAGCGGAAGGATCCATGTTTATGATTCAATGCCACTTATGTTTATTTTGTTTTGTTTGTTTAATTTCCACTAAATTGGTACACTTGAACAGGCATGGTTGTTACCGTATTCCTAACCATGTCTGTCGTGACCGCTGTTGAACCTCTTTGATATTGTTGTAAGACTATATTTTTATAATATTTATGTGGAATTTGTGGATATTATTGATAATGTATGTGATGTGTATATGCCTTACGTATTAATACGTGGCGGGTTGTCTCGGGGTGTGACACATATGCAAATTCCCTGTAACATAACTATTGCACAAATGCTCTAAATTCACAATTCAAGTATCATGATTTCGAGTCAAGAGACATAATTATAAATTCGCAACATGCATGAAATGCTAACATATCGTAGCAATTACTCATGAATCTTACTTAATGCACAAATGTTCTTGTAAAGCAATTATTTTAGCATTTCTATCTTGCGATCCAAATTCAACACTTTTCTGACTACGGGTCATGCGCTACCACGAATACGGTGCCTACACAATTTCTGTTATGCGCATAACCTGAAATTGTGCGCTTACCATGAATACAGTGCCTACGTGCCTTCAGTTATGCGCTTCCACGAATCAACAGCGCCTACATAACTGGATCACGCGCTACCACGAATACGGCGCCTACGCAATTTCTGTTATGCGCTTCCACGAATTAACGGCGCCTACATAACAGAAATTACGCGCTTACCACGAATACAGCGCCTACATGACCCCGGTCATGCGCTACCACGAAAAGACAGCGCCTACATGACCGGTCAAGTTTCCAAGTTCAATATTCAATCAATACATGACCCCGGTCATGCGCTACCACGAAAAGACAGCGCCTACATGACCGGTCAAGTTTCCAAGTTCAATATTCAATCAATACATGACCCCGGTCATGCGCTACCACGAAAAGACAGCGCCTACATGACCGGTCAAATATCCAATTTCAAGTTATGTACATATAAAGCTTACAAGATTCAACATAGCTCAAATATAACAATTTCATTATTCCAGTCATCATTTGTACCATTCATGCAAATTATGCAATTTCTAGACTTTTTGCTAAGCTCATGATTCAATTTATTTATATATGTCATGCAACTCTATTGTGTACAAGTTAATATTATACCATGCATGCAGTTATACAATGAAAGAATTGGGTCAGCACAAGGATTAATTAAACATGCTTTCTATGCAACTCAAGTATATTGGTAAGGCTCATGCCTTGTAGCATGCATGCATGTCATGCAATTCTGGACCATATCATAACCCATTCTTTACAAAATCATGTCACATTTCAGATTCTAAAATTATTCTAGAAATATATGCTCATGCATCAACTTAACTAACCTAATAAATACCATGCATATTTACACTATAGGTCATGGTTCTCTTCAGATGATTCCAATCAAATTATTCCTCAATTAATTAATTTCAGAAAATATGGTAGTGTCTCATACAAATTGTGATTAATTCTTATCATGCAAATAGTTCATTTAAATTAAACTCATTTTTGACCAAATTCCTTCATATTATGTCATATACTAGTTTTTAAGCAAATACAATCATGACATGCAAATTTGAACAACAACTAGGTAATTTATCCGCACTTAACTAGAAATCAATCAAACCAATTAACAATGATAAGCAAGCTACCCGCAAGCAAATCACAGTCGTCACACAAACAACATGCAACACCAATCAAACAATAATATCCACAAATAATCAATAACAATAAAATTAGTTAGAAGGATCTAGGAATAACTCGAAATCCGCACCTTAGCAATGTCGAGACAATATGATTAGTGTGTCGCTGTGGTGTTGATGCATCATACAACCCTGCTCCATTCAATCGTGTAGAGTTCATGCCTTTGCGAAGTTAACATATTGGTTTGATAATTCGATGACGTCTTCTATTAATATAGTTAGCCACAACCCCAAACAGCTTGCTGAATTCCTGAGTGAGATTCGTGAAGGATAGAAAAGAGTTTCAATTCATGTATGACACAACGATACCTAACAAAGTTTCTCATTCATAGACTTAAGCCAATAAAATAAACTATGCGAATTAATTTAAGCTTTGTAGCAAAACATTCTATTAAACTTTTCTTCGACAGTAAAAGTGTTAGTATAATAATCACAAGAATGAGACAATTAAACTAGCATAACACTATGAAATTGTTAATCGGAATATGTACCAATTGGGGATCGAAGTTTGGATCTTCTAGGATGCATAAACCCGTTTATATCAAGTCCAAGACTTTTAGTAATTGTTATATATTTTGCATTTCACAATCTGCCCAAAAGTTTAGGTTGAATTCAATTTCATAACTAATTACAATTAAACTCAATCATAAGTCACATTTAGATGAAAAGAAACTATTATTGGCACCATGCTTTAAATTCTAGTAAGCGGGAACACAATAGGGCACAGATTGATACAAAAGGTCTCAGTTGATACAAAAGGCTCAATTGCTACAAAAGGGCAGCCCTTGCATGCATCTCACAATTATAGAGAAATGAATGGATGTACAAGATAGATTGTTCAATACCTAAAATTGCTCCAAACAGTTACGAGAGAGTCCATTGAGCTTGAAGAGAATGACGGGTGCTGTGAATATTGTTGCTCGACATCAGAGAAGGTTAACAAGAGTAAAGTTAGCGACGAGATTGCCGGCAAGTGTCGTCCTCTGCTGTTTACCATAGTGAAGCTGCCGGCACCTTTCTAGTTTCTCTCTATTCTTCCTTTCTCGGTTTCTTCATTCGGTTTCTGATTTTTACATGGGTGGACTGGACTTAGCGTGAGAGAGGTGCGAGAGAAAACCAAGATGGAACCAAAGGAATAAAAATTGGAATGGCAGCTAGTGTGACACGTGAGAGAGATGAAATGAAGTTGGGTGAATGGCAAACTTGTAAATTTTGATGGAAAGGAGAGGTGCATGGTTGCCAAGTGTCCCATATATATATTTCTTTTTCTTCTTACCTAATAATTAATTAATATGCACTAAAGCCCTTATATTATTAGAAATAACTTGACATTTAATTCCTATGTATTTAAAGTGTATTAATTTCAAATTATTGCAATACAAAGATTTATAATATACTTGAAAATCTAGATTGATATTTCTTTAACACACTTTAAATTAAGTTAAATTAAATTTTCAGAAATGTTAAAAAAAATTGGGCTGTTACAATGAAAAACACAAACAGCAAATTAATCATAGCTAGCATTGAGAAATTTCAAAAGTTCATTTCGATTGCTCTCTGCCTCCTTGTCCTCCGTTTTATCCACCTTCAGTAAAATCTACAAGCAAAACAAATTGAAAAGAACGAATAAATTATAGTCCCCCCAAATGGTCAATAGTAAGGTCCAAACTAAATTTTTGTTCTGAGCTGGTCATTAATTGGTTTCGAAAAGATTTTTTTTTTTTTTGAAGAGGTATAAAATTTTTTTTGCGTTCTTAACAGGGATGTTTGATGTATTGAAAATTTGAGAGTAAAATTAGGCTTTGCTGGGGACATAAAACAACTCTTTAATTACTATTTCCAAATGATTTCCCACACCCTAAAAGAAAAAAACAATTAGAGAACACGAGGATACAAGAAAAATTGCAGAGGAGATGAATAAAATGCCATACCTTTTTACCAGAAATAGCACTTCGCTGCACGCCTTCGTCTTTGTCATGCCCCAGGAACTGTACGAAAAAAAAGAGCCCATTTTTAAGTTAATAATGCAAAGAAGATAATTAATAAGTTTGTTTTAATGCAAAGAAGATCATTTGTTGAAATCAAGGGCACAAAAACGGTAATTTGACATTTAATTCAAGAACGAAGTAATCAAGAAAACCTACGTCTGGTTTGCACAATTGAGGGTACATAAAGGCCTATACTGGTAAGATTGAGGGTAAATTACACTATAAAGGGCTAACTGAGTTTGAGTTGTATACTTGACCTTAGAATAGCACATGTACAAATTAAAACTAATTTTTTTTGGTAAAAAGGCCGAAGCCCGGTTTCATTACGAAACAGAGTTAACTTACAACCTGTAAATTCATAGCTCTGCACAGCCGTGCCGAAAAGCTAAACTAAAAATAACCTAAATCAAAATGCTATCTGCAAGCTTTACCAGCAAACACCTGTTCCAAAACGCATAACATGTAACTATCCTAACCACCGGATAACTATCCAAAGTAGAACAACAGAATTGTATTAACACTATCTATATATAAATTTCAACTGCTGTGTTTGTTCAAGCTTGCTGTGGTGAGGAAGGAGTCGGAATATCCTCTCCTCTAAGAATCAGTTGGTCATCTCCTGGCAGCCATACCCGAAGTGGGATATCCTCCAGAGCATCAGCTTTCGGCATCCAGTCTCCAGTGGCGGTTTGAATCTTTTCCTTAATCCTGCGATGACCTGCCCAATATTCAACCAAAGATATGATAAGTAAAATTATTTGACGCCCTGTTTTCAAAGTAGCATTGTGAAAGCATACTTCGTTTCGATGTTTCCAAATGGTCCAACAGATGCCACTAAAGACCATTAAAAAAGCTTGTCTCTGATACTGATGTAAGGTTTTAGCAAAATTCATGGCATCTTTGATAGAATGCCATTGTTTAAAATAAAATTGGTTATTACCCATCCAAAACCATACTTGTTAAGCTAAGGTGCAATTCAAAAAGAGATGATCAACAGTTTCAGTATCATTGCAAAATCTGCATGTTGTACTCCCAACCCAACCCCGTTTACTCAATTTATCTTTGGTCAAAATTCTTTTTTTACAAGCAAGCCACATGAAAATTTTAATTTTGTGGGGAATTGGGGTTTGCCACCAGATCAGTGGATAATCTACACTAATTCCTCTAAAAATTAACATCCTATATAGTGAGTGCACAGTGAATCGGCCTGTGTGTTCCCATCTCCAGGATATCCTGTCAGTGCTATGTGTGAAGGATATGGTGCTTAAGAGATGAAGTATTTGAGCCCAGTCTTGTCTATCCACCCTTGTCAAAGCTCAAATTAAAACTAATTGTAGAACAGAAACATTATTTTCTTAATTATAACACATAATGGTGCAGAGAGAAAGAGAGAGAGAGAGAACCTTGGAAAGTTGAACTGGACTACTCTCCTTTCTCTGTGTAAAGCTCAAAATCGTCCAAATAGCAACAAAGAAACAACACATCGACCGGGTTACCCGTTTAACAACCCTAGCTCCAATTTTCAAGAGCCACCCCAAAATAAGGAGCACCAAAAAAAAAAATATAAGTACCACTATTAAAAAGAAACCATGGTTCCGAAACTCGGCCGATTCCGAGTCAACTCGGAATCGGCCGTGTCCGATCCGATTTTCACCCGATTTCCTCGCCCGTGCGATTTTTTCAGCCAAACTCGGATGAACAGTGCTTGACTCGGCCGAGTTAGCCGATTTTTAGGCCGAGTCAAGCCGATTCAACCGAGTTGAGCCGATTCAAGGCCGATTCCGGCCGATTCTGACCAACCTGGACCGATTTGAAGTTGCTGAGCCGATTCTCTGGACCGATTTCACAGAGAGAAAAGCGGGGCTTCGTTGCCTTCTCCAGGAAGGAAGGGAAAGGGATGGAGGCCGATTGGAAGTGAAATAAGAGAGGAAGAGGAGAGGGCGCGGGGGTTCAATAATCAGCGAGAGAGAGAGAGGAAGAGATGGGCTGCGGAGTCAGAGAGGGAGAGAGGTGCGGACCCGAAATATTCTTCAATTTGATTAAAACAAAGGATTTACAACTTTCAACAGGAAAATCCAGGGACTTTGAGATTCGTGCAGAATATTTTGAATGGTTGAGATCTCACAAAAATTAAGGAGGGAATTGAATTGGTTTTGTTTAATAACCTAATCAATTGCATTCTATCAACAAAAATTAACGATGCTTGCATTTAAAATTTAATACAAATGTTTCGAGTGATCAGAATTTAACGTTCGAATTCATTTGTATCTCCATCGAAGTTTAATTAATAATTTCGTTCACATTTGCATTCTTATTTAGAGATTTTTTTTTATTTGTTAAATTAAATCTAGAATTTGTTTAAAATTACTAACTAGTTTATTAACTAATTTATATAACTAATTTATTCAATTTAAAATTTTATTTAGTTGTAAAATCTTAGTTATTCGACTTAATTAATTAATTAGATTTCGCGATAATCAAATTTGTAACACTTCACGAAATCTAAGTTAATTTATCATCATATCTAATTTTGTTAAATTACTAATCGTTTACGTAAATATATTTTAAATTTATTAACGTTTTAAATTCGCATAATCAATTTATAAAATAATAAATTTATAAATTGATTTCATAATCACCAATTTATATTCTAATTTATTAACTAATGTCTAGCTTAATTAATTAACTAAAAAAAAAAAATTATTAGTTGAAAATTTTGATTATTAGTCATTTAATTGAGATTAAAATTTGCGGAATATAACATAGTGTTTGAGTGTAATATTTTGTCTTAACATAGTGTTTGATTATATAATTAGTGGATTATTTGAGTTTAATATTTTGTATTAAAATAGTGTTTCTACAAATTATTCTTTTACCAATTTTTTTCTATTTTTTGGCTACAAAACAAGCTTCTGGCAAAAAAATCCGAGTTACCGAGTCAACTCGGCCGATTCCGGCCGATTCACCCGATTCCGATTCCACGGTCAAGAACCCGATTCCGATTCCGATTCCGAGTTTCAGAACCATGAAAGAAACTACAGAAATATCATAACTACTCTGTACTTTGTACAATTAAAATGAATTTTAATTCATTTATGCATGACGAAAATGGCAAAATTAGATAAGAAAGTCAATATTTACGCATTAAGAACATCATTAACTACCGCAACTTAGTGGTTACGTGTCAATTGCAAACATATTTGAGAAAAACTTAGGTGTTAATTGTGAATTTAAAACTGAGTATTGCTTGCAAAAAGGTCCCTCAGCTTTCATATATTGCGTGTGAGGTATCCTTCTTCTATGTATGCATCAAGTATGCATTTATTCAACAAATATTGACTTTCGGCTGAGCCCGATTACTCAATAGACGACCATGCTGGTATCATTCAGGTTAGAATTTCTTACTATTTTTTACTATTTTACCATGCTATGTGGACATTATTATTGAAATGTAATAATTTTGTAAATTAGAATTTGGAAATTAACTAATTATATGGACCTGAATTTATAGGCTGTTAAACAGCGATTAATTTTATAAATAAGCCCCACTAACAAGTAGCAAAACCCTTCTTTAAACAGTAGTAGTGCATCTCAGTAACTAGTGTTTTTTGTTATTACCAGAATTTACAGAATGCAACAACTGAAATCAATGTAGTACATACATTTTATTACCAGTATCAAACTCTGTTCCCACTGTACTTTCAAATGTAGCACAAGCAGATTATGAATTAACCACATCTTGACTTATATTTCAGGTCATGCTGGCCCCACCGCCATCTGAACCCGTCATGGGAGGTGAATCCTCACCTGAAACCACCACATGCTCTATTGACACACGTGGAGTCGATACGCGGCTCCCTTTGCTGGTTTACGTGTCACAGGAAAAGTGGCCCGGTTACGATCACAACAAGAAAGTCGGGGCTATGAATGCTTTGGTGTGCACAAGTGCAGTGATGTCAAACGGCCCGTTCATTCGAAACCTCGACTGTGACCATTACGTGGCCAACTCACGTGACCTCCGTGAAGGCATGTTCTTCCTGCTTGACCGTGGCGGGGACCGCATCTGCTACGTGCAGTTTCCGCAGCAATTAGAAGGCATCGATGCCAGTGACCGGTACGCTAACCACAACCTTGTTTTCTTCGATGTAACCATGCAGGCCATGGATGGGCTTCAGGGACCCATGTATGTCGGTACCGGATGCATCTTTAGAAGGACAGTGCTTTACGGGTTCAGTAGAGATATTCTTCTCCTGAAACAATGCTTTACTGGTTCAGTCGAGATATTCTTACTTCAATGGAGCAATGTATCCTTTCACATCAGTGATTCTCCTCCTCTACTGCATCCTACCAGCGGTTTCTCTGTTCAGGGGTAAATTCATAGTACAGAGTCTAAATGTAACCTTTCTGGTATTTCTCCTGATAATCACTACCACTATGTGCCTCTTGGCATTGCTGGAGGTAAAGTGGAGCGGGATAACACTTCACGAGTGGTGGCGCAATGAACAGTTCTGGCTGATTGGTGGCACCAGTGCGCACCCAGCAGCTGTTCTATAAGGCCTTTTAAAAGTGATAGCTGGTGTCGACATCTCCTTCACTCTGACAAGCAAATCAGCAGGAGAGGGAAGAGGGAAGGTGCCGACAATTGTGTTCGTTTGGTCAGGGTTTATATCAGTCCGCCTGCTGGTGCGAATAGGGATTACATGGAGTTTCATTTCCCCTGACTGATACTGGCATGAAGATCTCTGATTCATGCAAATATTGACTGACACAAATGTATGTTACTTTTGATTTGGTATTAATATCTTGTTAGATATTATTAGGATTTATTATTGCTTGATTGTATGACTTTAACTCGCAATAGGGAACTATGAATTTGTTGTGTGAAAAAATTGAGATGGTTTCCTTCCAACTCCTGTAAACTAACTACTATTTTTTGTGCTTATCTTTTTTTATATAAAATGCATGTGAAGCTTATTTGCATAAACTGAGGCTCAATAAAACTGAATTTAAATTGGATGAACCACACAGAATTCAAAACACTGTGTTTTTCTGATAAAAAAAATGGTAACAGGGAATGTTCAAATTTTGCTCCTATTTGAGAAACATGTCTATATATATTTTAATTCTTAGGATTTAATCCAAGATCTATGGAATCAAATAGAACAGTTATTGATATATGATAGCTAGCAGCCATGATTAATTAATGATAATCTGATGATTTGGATGAAAGCATATCATGATTTCATTTTGTTATGACTATGTTTGTTTGTCCTTCTCTTTTAATTGATAAAGATTCAATTGAACCAAATATGAAAGTTCAAGGGCCCTAAAACAGTTTTTGCTCTTTTTTACTTTGTTTTGATTAAAAAAATTGTTTTCCATGATAGAAAAAACATCCAAATTTAAATCGAGTAATGTGATTTGAGAAATGTGTTAATTTTGTTTAAGCCCAACTCAGGCAAGCCCAATCTTTGCTACAACCTTCTAAGACATTATTGTAAGAGAGTAGTTTTAGCATCATACAGCGCAAGAGGTATAGAATATAAGCAGCACTTCATATGGTTGGTGCGCTGCATGAAACAAAAACCACTCTGTTAATATCTTGACCTGAAGCTAAAAAAGAGACGACTTTAGTCTTATAAGATCGGAACAAGCTTTTTGGTAAACATTTTAACAGATCAGCTTTAGCATCATGCAGCGCAAGAGGTATAGAATATAAGCAGCACTGCATATGGTAGGTGCGCTGTATAATGCTAGAACCACTCTGTTAATATCTTGACCCGAAGCTAAAGAGACGACTTCGGTTCCTCGTTTCTCGAATGAACCGCCTTCAAATTCGACTGGTTGAGGCTTGTAAGGTATAAGGGTTTAGGGTTTTTGTTTCCAATTCGGTGGTTCTCTTTAGAAACTTTCAATGGAGGAAGTGATAGCAGCTGAGAGGGAGCTCTCAGCAGGGCTCAAACTGGGACCAGTGGAACTTTGTCAGAGAAACCATCTTCTCTTCTTCTTCCTCCGAATCTGTTTCAACTGCTCTCCAACGATAATATTTCTATTTATTAAGGGGGAATTTCATGTATACCCTTCAAAAATTTCTCATAAGCATTTATGTTAAATAGGTTACATATTTTTCATTTTTCTTATAAAGGGCAAAACGGATATTTTATAAATTTAAAATGAGTTTTAATAGAAAATGCAGGAAATTGGGTAAATTTTAGAGGGGTAGATTTGATATTATGAATTTTAGATAATTTTGGATCACTGAAAAACAACAGTTTTGTAAAATACTTAATAAATAGTAAAAAAATTCAAAAAAATATAAAATTTGATCTTCAAATACATTTTAGTACAGATTAAATGTTGAACGGTTTGGATCGACTGTTTGGACTTTAAAAATCACAAAATTAAATTGTTCTAAGATGTTGTAACTTTCAAATATTGTAAGTGGATATCTCCTCTATATATATGTGTGCGTGTGTGTGTATGTGTGTGTTTGCGTGGGTTTAATTCTGGTGATTTTATTTCATATATCAGCTTGCACTAGTACAAAAAACCCCTTCACTGGCCCTCAACCACTGACTGTTTTAATATGTTACAGTCAGTGTAGAGACTACGTGGTAAAATCGTAATTATGAAGAACTTCAACACTGACTGTTTTCTTAATAAAAGGTTCAGTGTAGGGTATGAGCAACACCGACCCTTTTATTGATAAAACCGTCAGTGTTGAGCAGTGTACCAACACCGACCCTTTTTTTAAGAAAACAGTCAGTGTTGCTTATACCTATACCGACCCTTTTTTTAAGAAAACAGTCAGTGTTGCTTATACCTACACCGACCCTTTTTTTAAGAAAATAGTCAGTGTTGCACATACCCTACACCGACCCTCTTTTTATAAAAACAGTCAGTGTTGCTCATACCTACACCGACCCTTTTATTGATAAAACCGTCAGTGTTGAGCAGTGTACCAACACCGACCCTTTTTTTAAGAAAACAGTCAGTGTTGCTCATACCTACACCGACCCTTTTTTTTAAATAACAGTCAGTGTTGCGTAATAATTAAGTTTATTTGAGAATAAAATGTATAACTATTTGAGAATAAAAATTTATGCATTGTGTATATTTTGTAAGATATTTAATAATTAAGTTTATTTGTTTAAATTGAATTTATAGATGCAATAAGTATTTTATCGTTGTTATTCATAAAATAGGATTGAAATTATATATGGTAAGACGTTCGTTGTATAGTGTTTAAAAGTTTGTTAATGATGGAATGACAAACCTAAAACAATAAATTACTAATTAATTGTTCCATCGAAAAATTGCAATGCTTGTTTATTAGAATGAACATATTCTATTTAATAAGTATGATTAGTAATTTACGTGATTAGTGAAATTTAGGGTCTATGCATATATGACTCACATCTTCTATGCATGAACATGAAACATAAACTCTTGTTTCATGAGTTAATGAAGACGCACGGGAATATGTCGTCCGTGGGTCGATCGAAACCGTTTAAATTAAAAAGCGCTGCATTTATTGTCTTTGCATCCAAGTTTGATCAAAATTTGTTTTTATTTACCCATCCATCTAGTTGACCGAAATTGAAGCATCGTATGGCCATAAACATTTCGTGTTGGATCGAAGCTCATACACAATAAAACTTTCAAACTTTTATGTTGGTTACGTTCAATGTTCTCCCTTGATCATTTTAAAATATATTTGAAATGATTTGACTGCATATCGACCGTTGATTTCCTGCGAAAATGAACGGTCCGATTCCAAACTTTTGTTATGTTTATTTTATTGTCATTTTTTTTTGTAATTTTGGATTCATTGACTGCTTTTATTATGGAACCGTCAATGTTGGTACCTTTACTGACTGTTTTTTAAGAGAAGGGTCAGTGTTGCTTATACCCTACACCGACCCTTTTATTAAGAAAATAGTCAGTGTTGCACATACCCTACACCGACCCTTTTTACAAATAGAGATATGAGCCGAAAGTAAAACACCATATTTACTTCCCAAAGCACCGTACAATCACTATATATATATATATATATATATCGGTTTGGATCTTTGGATAGCAACATTAGTCCCACAATAAGAAGTTATATAAAGTGTAGCTCTTTATACATAGAATGCGCCAGGGGCGGATCCAGGATTTTCGTCAGGGGGGGCAAAAAATATTGAATCGGGTTTAATTACCTAATCTGGTTTAAATCCATTAACCAATTGGGTACTCGATAAAAAATAATGCTTTAACTTGTACTTTCCAATGCTTTAACTTGTAATTTCTGATTCTCTGACTTATAATTCTAATTACCAATCAAAATTCAACAAATTTATTTCAATTTTAACTCTAAATTTAACTCGAATTACAAATCAAACATCCAGAGAGGGGCAAAAAAATTTTAGGGGAGGCAAAGTCGGTCGGAACCGATAAATCTCCACTAATGGAATGTGCCACATGTTTGTTTTTGAGGAAAAAGAGAGAGAGAGTAGATGGGACCCACCCACGTGGAAGAAGAAAGTGGGAGTTGGGAAAAAAATTATTCACTTGGATATCTTTTTTTTTCCCAAGAATTCGACTGTTGGTGGGTGCATCATAGGAATAAAGTTTGGAACAAATTGGGAAATTACTGGGCCTCCGAACGACTCTAGGAAAACAGCCCCCATTGAGTATGAATTCCTACGTAAAACCATATATCCGAACAACCGCAATTTTTATATATAAGAAAATAAATAAATAAAATATTAAAAATAAGAAATGTATCGAGGTAATTTGAAAAATGGGAAGGCAGGCGGGGACGCCATGGCATACTCAAACCCATGGAAAAAACGGAAAAAAAAGAGAGAGGAAGGGACGCTATGGCTCAGGCTGACCCAGAAAAAAGGAAAAAAAAAATTAAACGGGCCGCCATGGCCCAGGCCAGCCCAAAACGAAATTAAATTTTTTTTTATGCTATGTTCAGTGAGCAATCCAATAATTTTGATCAGATTAAAATTCAATTTAGAGAAAATGGCTACATGGATTTTTGTGTTCTTTATATCAAAATAAAGGTATGAAAGTCTAGTTTCCAGATAATATAATTTCTCTATACAAAAATATTACAGATTGGTACAGTTTTAGCGATTAATTGACAGAGGTCAGAAATCAGAAAAGCTGAAATTCCAGTGAGCAGTCCTATAATTTTGACCAGATTCAAAATTCAATTTAGAGAACATGGCTACATGGATTTTTGTATTCTTTATATAAAAATAAAGGTATGAAAGTATATTTTTCAGATAATATAATTTCTCTATACAAAAATATTACAGATTAGTACAGTTTTAGCGATTAATTGACAGAGGTCAGAAATCAGAAAAGCTGAAATTTCAGTGAGCAGTCCAATAATTTTGACCTCTGTCAATTAATCGTTAAAACTGTACCAATCTGTAAAATATTTGTATATAGAAATTATATTAACTGAAAACTATTCTTTCATTCCTTTATTTGATATAAAGATAACAAAAATCCATGTTTCCATGTTCTCTGAATTGAATTTTGAATCTGGTCAAATTTATAGGACTGCTCACTGGAATTTCAGCTTTTCTGATTTCTGACCTCTGTCAATTAATCGCTAAAACTGTACCAATCTGTAATATTTTTGTATAGAGAAATTATATTATCTGGAAACTAGACTCTCATACCTTTATTTTAATATCAAGAACACAAAAATCCATGTAGCCATTTTCTCTAAATTGAATTTTGAATCTGATCAAAATTATTAGATTGCTCACTGAACATAGCATAAAAAAAATTGAATTTCGTTTTGGGCTGGCCTGGGCCATGGCGGCCCGTTTAATTTTTGTTTTTTGCTTTTTTTTGGGTCAGCCTGAGTCATGGCGTCCCTTCCTCTCTTTTTTTTTCCATTTTTTCCATGAGTTTGAGTATGCCATGGCGTTCCCGCTTGCCTTCCCATTTTTCAAATTAGCCCGATATATTTCTTATTTTTAATATTTTATTTATTTATTTTCTTATATATAAAAATTGCGGTCCGAACAGGGCCCAAGTCTTTTTTTAAGTCCTTTTTTCCTTTTTCTTTAAGTCTTTTTTCTTCTTTATTTCATGGATGGTCCAGTCTGATTGATGCACTTGCAAAAGTCTTTTTTCAAGTCTTTTTCTTTTTTCTTTAAGCCTACATACATAGGCTACAACATGTTCACCATATCCATCCATGAACAGGGTCCATGACGCCTCACATGATGAACCAAGCAATTTCTCATGATAGAGCTTCAGTGTACAATTAATTAATTCCTCTCCTTAATCATTGATTTTCTTGGTACATCAGATTCACCAATGACTTTCGACTTCTGGCTCTATTTCTTTCATTCTTTCTTGTTAAAACCCTCCTAAAGATAGAATCTCTCTTTCTTCAGAAACTCAGTACAGTGCCTACTGCCTAGAGAAACTCAGTACACTGCCTTTATGAAATTACCCAAGAATAACATAGTAATATTAAATTCTAACGTGGATGGTTTCTAACGGACCAGACACCTATGATATTAGCATGTGCACATATCCTCAAGTGAGAATTTAGTTAATGTGGTGCTTTTCCGAACAATTTCTTTGTAATTTTTACTGCAAATGTAATTGATATTTGTATAATAGCTTTTTCTTAGCAGATTTTGACCTGTATTTGCATGTTCAGAACAATATATAGAACATATAAATATATGACAAACTTTCATGTTAACGAAAATATCACGAATATTATAAGAACACAACGTACAAAAAATGCCGCGCTATTTATAATATAGAATATCTTTGAATAATTTCCAATAAATGATGATGTCATATGAAGGAAATTTTTTTAAAAATTTATGTTTTTATTGTTAAATTCTTGTTTGCCAGTGATGATTGTCGTAAAGCATTTTGTTTGGATTCGTCGTTTAAAGTAAATCCCATAGATTTTTGAAGTTATACTCACCAAACCCTCTTAATATGCATAATACATGCTATCCTTACTATATGAAATTTGCTACAAGTGATTATTAAAATGAGACCCTACATAAGAAAAACCAAATAGACATCTGAAACAATTTTAAAATGAAATTAAAGACTAAGGAAAATTTTCTTATTAAGAGTGATATGACATTGCAATTATTATGACTTATTCTGAAGAAAAAATTAAACTTGATTGTGAGAATTATTACTAAAATTTTGGAAAGAAATTTGCTAAAGACCGAGTGAGTCTTCGCATTGTGAGTGTCAATATTCGTTGTAACGCACCTTTGAACGTTTATCTTTCACATTACAAGTGGGTTGGTGCAGATGGTGACGCCCACTAAGAAGGTAACGCACTCATAAAGATCTTTGTTGGGCTCCCAATTTACATAATTTATGACTGAATAAACACACTCATTCGTGAGTGCTAAATATTTTTTGTTGGAAAAAGTTACAAAAATGTCACTCATTTTGATTTATTATTATTTAATGTTGTGCTTTTTGGAACAATTTCTTTGTAATTTATACTGCAAATAATTGATATTATAGCTTTCATGTTGAGAACAATATGTAGAACATACAAATATATGGCAAACTTTCAAGAATATCACGAATATTATAAGAACAAAACATACAAAAAATGCTGCGCTATTTATAATATAGAATATCTTTGAATAATTTCCAATAAATGATGATGTCATATGAAGGAAATTTTTTGGAAAATTTATGTTTTTTATTGTTAAATTATTGTTTGCCAGTGATGATTGTCGTAAAGCATTTTCTTTGGAGTGACCATTAAGGCTGGTCAAAAAGAAAATACCAAGCTTTAAAAAAAAAGGCTGGGTTGACCCAAGTCAATGTGAGCCTAACCAAACAATGTTCATATTGAATGGCCTAACTGCTCTAAATGACTTTCTCAGTTAACGTGCATGAAGTTACAAGTTGCATGAAGTTACATGAAGTTAATTCATAATCCACCATTTACTACTCTCCTGTTGTTTCTACCAGATTCAAATGGACTTCGCTAATTCTGGAACACTATCACATCACATAAACAGGTCTTGCGCGCTCATCATATTGGATCTGAACAGCAATAATCTTGAAGGCTATTTGCCTAGATCTTTAACAAGGTGTAAAGATTTGTCCCTCCTTGATATTGGGAACAACTAGATAGGTGGCACTTTCCCGTTTTCACTAGGGAAGCTTCCAAATCTCCAAGTCATTATTCTAAGGTCCAATAGATTCTATGGTGCAGTAGACCTTCCTTCAAATTATGGAAAAAATGAATTCTCCTTTCCAATTGTTAAGAATGATTGATCTAGCTTGAAACAACTTCAATGGAAGTTTACCACCACTCTGGTTCAGTAATTTCAGGTCCACGCATATTTTATCCTCGGATGCAGTTCTTGGTAAAGTCCTTGGTCCACTGCTTTAATTTATTTTGAAATTGATGGGATCTCTGTTACTGTCACGAATAATAAAGGGGCACTAATGACACTAGAGAATAACTTGCCTAAGACGATTGGCGAGCTCAAAGGAATAAAAGCACTAAACCTGTCACATAATGCTTTTACTGGATCCATTCCGCATCAACTTGGACGCTTGATGCAAATCGAGTCACTAGACCTTTCTTGGAACCAACTCTCTGGAGAGATTCCACAGGAACTAATCTTGAATTTTATGAGAATAATATTTCTATTAATATTGGATATTTCTATTAATATTGAGTACTTTTGTTATGAAATTCTTCTTACAATCTCTCTCCTTTTGAATATTTATAACCTCATTTCTTATTGTACCGTAAATTTCAACGGTAACTTCTTATTTTTCCTAAATTACAATTTTACCCTTTCTCTATTTTAGACCTCTAACTATTGTTATTCTCAACACTCCCCCTCAAGCTAGGATTATAGATATCGATTAATCCTACCTTGCTTGTTATTTCTTCAAACGGCTTCGCAATAAGACCCTTTGTAAAAATATCGGCTAATTGGTCTTGGCTCTTCACGTAAGGTGTTTCGATTTCCTTGGCTTGAACTTTTTCTCTTATGAAATGACAATCAACTTCGATGTGTTTTGTTATTTCATGAAACATCGCATTCGAGGCAATATGCCTTGCCGCATTGTTTTCACAAAACATGTTCATTGGTTTATCTATTTTGAATTTCAATTCTTCGAGCAATTGTTTGACCCATTTGAGTTCACTTGCAGTGGATGCCATGGCACGATATTCCGCTTCCGCACTTGAACGTGCCATGATATTTTGTTTCTTGCTTTTCCATGTGACTAAGTTTCCACCTACAAACGTGCAACAGTCTGTTGTAGATTTTCTATCGAAACTCTCGGTCCAATCTGCATCGGAATAGCCACACACTACGTTAGATTTATTATTTTTCATCCAATACCCTTTCTAGGTGATTTCTTTAAGTATCTCAAAATTATATCAATTGCATCCAAATGAGGTTTTCTTGGTGAATGCATAAATTTACTAATTTGGCTTACTGCAAATGATATATCCAGCCTAGTTACCGTTAGGTAAATCAATTTACCTATAAGCCGTTGGAATTGGTTGATATTTTCTAACGGTTCTCCATCTTCATAATTTAATTTACAATTACTATCTATTGGTGTTGAGGCCGGTTTGGATCCTAATTTTCCCTTTTTTTTAGAAGGTCAATAGTGTATTTTCTTTGTCAAATAAATAGTCCTTTGATAGAGTGAGCTATTTCAATTCCTAAAAAATATTTAAGTCTACCAAGGTCTTTTATTTCAATTTTTTCTTTAAGTGTCTTTTAACATTGTTAATTTTTTCATAATTGTTTATTGTTATAATTATGTCATTAACATAAACAAGTACAATAGTAATATCATTATTTTCATGTTTTGAGAATAAAGATGTATCGGATTGGCTTACTTTAAAACTACAAAAAATTAAATATTGAGATAGTTTGCCATACCATGCCCTTGGAGATTAGTTAAGTCCATAAATTGATTTATTTAACCTAGAAACAAGGTTAACATTTTTTTCTTTTAAATGACCCGATGGAAGGGTCATATAAACTTCTACCTCAAGTATTCCTTGAAGAAGTGCATTTTTAACATCCATTTGATATAACTTCCAACCATTATTTACCGCTATCGAAAGTAAAATTCTTATGGTATTCATCTTTGCTACCGGAGCAAAGGTTTCTTGGTAATCAATACCATATGTTTGGGTACCTTTTGGCAACTAGCCGGGCCTTGTACCTTTCTATGGTTCCATCACTTTATAAATCCATTTGCATCCTACGGGTTTTTTATTTTTGGTAATGATACAATGGTTCATGTGTTATTTTTTTCTAAAGCTTGAAGTTCTTCTTTTATAGCCTTGCATCACACCGGTTGGCTTATGACTTCCTCAAAATTTCTTGATTATTCTATTTTGGAAATTGAACTAAGAAATGCATGGTGGATTTTTGAAATATTATTATATGAAATATAATCTTGAATAGGATATTGAACCTTATAGGTTACGGAATCTCGTAATCTTATGGACGGTTGAGTAGGACGGGTTGACCTCCTTGCCATAACTTCTTCTTCAATATTTTCATCTTCTTCAATATTTTCATTTTCTTCAATATTTTAATCTTCTTCTTCCCAGGTTCCACTTGGAGAAGTGTTGTTATTTTCGTCTTCATTTTCTTCTTCTTCATCATTTCCTACAATTCTTTGCTCAACAATTTGATTACTAGACATACGAAAGACAAAATCATTTTTACCTGATTATCAATCTCATTTTTCTTGGTTTTAAAATATTGCTCATTTAAAAAAAAAATGTTACATCTCTAGAAATATATAATTTATGATTTATAGGATCATAACATTTATAACCCTTTTTTGGAGATGAATATCCTAGAAAAATAGTTTTAATAGAAGTATGATCTAATTTATGTCGTTTATTTTGGTGTAAAAAACATGTACATCAGAAAATTCTTAGATGATTAAAGATTATTTTTCTTTGGTATATAACTTCTAGTGGGCTTTTCCAATTTAAAACAACACTTTGCAACCTATTTATCAAATAAGTTGCGGTGAGAATGGCATCCGACCAATAAATTTTTGGAACATTGGTTTGAAACATTAATGCTCTTGTCATTTCAAGTAAATAACGATTTTTTTCTTTCGGAAATTCTATTTTGTTGTGGGGTATAAACACAAGTGGTTTGATGTATAATTTCTTTTTGTTTCAAAAAAACTTGAGAAATTTTGATTAACAAATTCTGTTCCATTATCGGTCCTAAGAATTTTAATCTTCGTATTGTATTGAGTTTCAACTAAATTTGAGAACTCTTGAAAGTGAGAAAAAACTTCACTTTTATTTTTTAATAAATATAAGCAAGTTAATCGTGAAAAATCATCTATAAATGTAACAAAATATTTAAAACAATTATAAGAGTCTACGGGTGCGGGTCCCAAAACATCAGAATGAACAAGTTGAAAAATTTGACTACTTTTTAAATTTGAAGTTAGAAAAAAGAAGTCTTGTATGCTTACCTAGTTTGCATACTTCACAATTATTACAATCTAAATTTGAAAAATAAAAAATACATTTTAAGGTTCTATCGGAAGGATGCCTAATTCTTTTATGCCATAAACTTCCAATGTCTTGTATTTTGGTGTTAAAATTGAATTTTTGGTTATTTAAAAAATAGAGTCCATTTTGATAGATACCTTCACCAATCATCCTCTTGGATGTCATATCATGAAAAAATAAATTTTGAGATGAAAAAACAATCTCACAATTTATTTCTTTTCAATTTTTTTCCTATAAACAACAAATTAGATGTGTAATTTTTTATGTGTAAAACATGTTTAATTTCTTTTGAAAAAAGCTTGATTGAGCCATAACCACAAATTTCTATTTTTTCACCGTTTGCAACATATACAAATTCTTGAGCTTTGCTTTTTTGGTAATTATACAATATATTTCTATTTCAGGACATGTATCGGTTGCACCGGAATCTAAAATCCAATCCAAACTATTTTTGGAGTACTCTTGATTTGAATTTCCTAAGTTTGTACATTTTCTATATAAAGTCCTTAACAAAATTTTGATTGATAGATTTCTTTAGTGTTAAAATCAGAAATTTTGGAAATATGGAAATATTTTTTTAAATTTACATTACGAAATGGTAAATTACTTGTATATTTTAATTAATTCAATTATACTTGTTAAATATTTAGTCTAGTTTGTAGTATTTTAAAATTTATTGTAACATCATGTTAATTGAAAGCATATTATTTACAAGTTAATTTATTAATATTAATATATGGGTTTTAGTGTAAATTGACTTTTCATTAAATAAGAAAGACAATTAAATGAATTTAATTGATAAAAGGATGCATGTGGAGGACACATGTCACCACTATGATAAAAATTTGAGAACTTTTGAACGCACCTTTGAACGTTTATCTTTCACATTACAAGTGGGTTGGCGCAGATGGTGAGGCCCACTAAGAAGGTAACGCACTCATAAAGACCTCTGTTGGGCTCCCAATTTACATAATTTATGACTGAATAAACCCACTCATTCGTCAGTGCTAAATACTTTTTCTTGGAAAAAGTTACAACAATGTCACTCATTTTGATTTATTATTATTTAATGTTGTGCTTTTTGGAACAATTTCTTTGTAATTTATACTGCAAATAATTGATATTATAGCTTTCATGTTGAGAACAATATGTAGAACATATAAATATATGGCAAACTTTCAAGAATATCACGAATATTATAACAATACATACAAAAAATGCTGCGCTATTTATAATATAGAATATCTTTGAATAATTTCCAATAAATGATGATGTCATATAAAGGAAATTTTTTGGAAAATTTATGTTTTTTATTGTTAAATTCTTGTTTGCTAGTGATGATTGTCGTAAAGCATTTTCTTTGGAGTGACGATTAAGGCTGGTAAAAAAGAAGAGGCTGGGTTGACCCAAGTCAACTGAAGAGTAGTCAAGTAGTAGTCAAGCTGATGTGAGCCTAACCAAACAAATGAACAATGTTCATATTGAATGGCCTAACAGCTTTAAATGACTTTCTCAGTCAACGTGCATGAAAAAATTACATGTACTGTTTACAGCTGGGTTTTTATATATACAAGTTAAATTTCATAATCCACCATTCACTACTCTCCTGCTGTTTCTACCAGATCCAACAAATGGATTTTGCTAATTCATGGCCAAACTATCTGCACTTGTGTCTGTACACTCTACTCATCATCCTCTCATCTCTTTTGCTTCATTCTGCTTCTATGACAACCCATGTCTCATGCCTTCCTGACCAAAGCTCTTCCCTTCTCCAACTCAAAAGAGGCTTCTTCTACGCTGATCTTACCTCTTGGCAACCCGGAACAGACTGTTGTCGTGGCTGGGAGGGAGTGTCTTGCGACAAAGCAACCGGTCATGTCACTGCCCTTGACATCAGCAACCGTGTCATGGCAGGTAACCTCAGTGCCGCAATCTTTAATCTAACCTCGCTCCAACACCTCAACCTTGCATATAATTACTTTTCACCAAACCAGATTCCAGCTCATGGGTTCGAGAAGCTAACTATGCTAACCTATCTGAATTTATCCAAAACAGGGTTCTTCGGTCAAATACCAATTGCCATAGCCAACCTCACAAACTTGATCTCGCTTGACCTTTCATGCATCAATGGTGGTGATTTGAAACTGCAAGAACCAAATCTGCGGATATTGGTTAGCCAATTCAGCAATTTAAGAGAGCTCTATCTTGATGGTGTTGATATCTCTGATAATGGAACCGAATGGTGCAGAGCTATGTCTGAGTCGGTCCCCCCACTTACAAGTTCTTAGTATGGTTAATTGTAATCTGTCAGGCCCCTTTGAATCATCTCTTTCCCAACTTGGTTCGTTAACTGCCCTTCGCCTCAGTTACAACAGTTTCCAAACCCAGATTCCTGACTACTTTGCTGAATTTCCATTAAAAGATCTCCTATTGGACAATTCTGACCTTGAAGGGCTGTTTCCACAAGAGATTTTTCAAATCCCAACATTGACCAAGATTGATTTATCAAAAAACGGAGAGCTATTTGGGACTTTACCTAATTTTCCAATCGTGAGTTCTTTGGAGAGCTTGGTTCTTTTCGAAACCAATTTTTTTGGTAGCATACCAGATTCAATTGGCAACCTCAGAAATTTATCTGAACTCAGTCTTTCAGGTTGCAACTTTTCAGGACAAATACCCTCTTCAATAGAAAAACTTGGTAAATTAGCAAGGTTGGACCTTTCCTATAACTCACACTCTGGCTCAATCCCCCAAAGTTTGTTTTCTCTTCCAAGTTTGGAAACACTATATCTTCAACACAACAAGCTCTCAGGCCAGTTCCGACTTAAAGAGTCTTCTCTTGTATTTTCTCCATTGATTGAGCTTTACCTTTATGAAAATCAATTGAATGGACAAATTCCCTTGCAAATATTTAAGTTTTCAAATATCAAAACACTTGATCTAAGTATGAACCAGTTTAGCGGACCAATTCCAAATTCAATAGTTTGGCTCCCAAGTCTAGATACTCTTAACCTGAGCTCAAACAATTTTAATGGAACATTTGACCTTAACTTACTTGGGCACCTCCGTAGCCTCACCAATTTGTCCTATGTTGATCTCTCAAAAAACCAATTGCACGGAGTTATACCAAGGTGGATATGGAAGAGGTTGAGGGATTCTGAGGCAATGCTTGACCTTTCGCACAACATGTTTACTAGTGTAGAAGATGTTCCTCCAGGTTTTTCCTTTGGCACCGTTGATTTTAGTTTTAACAAGCTAAAAGGAGCAGTCCCACTTGTGGGTGCTTACTTTTTGGACTATTCCAACAATGAATTCTCAGAAATCCCACTGAACTATACACTCTATTTGGAGAACACTGCATTTCTCAGTTTATCTAGAAATATGCTAACTAGAGAAATCCCATCTTCAATTTGTAAAGCAAGTCTTGACGTGCTGGATCTATCACACAACAACTTGAGTGAATCGATTCCTTCTTGTATCATAGGAAGACCATACATGCATATCCTGAGTTTAAGAGGAAACAAGTTATCTGGAATACTTTCTAGTCACATAAGCAGGTCTTGTGCACTCATCATATTGGATTTGAACAACAACAATCTTGAAGGCAATTTGCCTGGATCTTTAACAAGGTGTAAAGATTTGTCACTCCTTGACATAGGGAACAACCACATAGGTGGCACTTTCCCATTTTCACTAGGAAAGCTTCCAAATCTCCAAGTCATTGTTCTAAGGTCCAATAAATTCTATGGTACACTAGACCTTCCTTCAAATTTTGGAAAAAGAAATTCTCTTTTCCCATTGTTAAGAATAATTGATCTAGCTTCAAACAACTTTAATGGAAGTTTGCCACCACTCTGGTTCAGAAATTTCAAGGCCATGCAGAATTTATCCTCGGATGCAGTTCTTGGTAAAGACCTTGAATCACTATTTGATTCTGAATATTATAGGATCTCTGTTACTATCACGGATAAAGGGGCACAAATGGTACTAGAGAATAACTTACCTAATTTAATGATGTCGATTGATTTATCAACAAATAGATTCACTGGTGATATTCCCAAGTCGATAGGCGAGCTCAAAGGGATAAAAGCGTTAAACCTGTCACATAATGCTTTTACTGGATCCATCCACATCGACTTGGGCTATTGACGCAAATCGAGTCATTTGACCTTTCTTGGAACAACCTCTCTGGAGAGATTCCACAGGAACTAATCTCCCTGAATTTTCTATCCATCTTGAATCTTTCATTTAACCATCTGGTCGGGAGAATCCAGCAATCGGGTCAGTTCCTGGCATTCGACAATTCATCGTACGAAGGGAACCCTGGATTATGTGGTGTGCCATTATCTAAGCTGTGCAATGTCACAAGCCCTAGAAACAATTCAACCTCTCCTCCCACAAAACCTGCTAAGAAAATGACTGGAATTGTTCTATTGTGCCTTTTCATTGGATTGGGATTTGGTACAGGATTCGGTACCGGATTTGCCATAGTAATTATTGGCCCAAAAATCAAAAGAGCAAGAAATGAACATGCAACTCGTTAGGAATTACTCTGCACACCAGCAACAAGAGTGCTCGCTTTTCGAAGGGCTTGACTATAAAATTAGAACAATTTTTCTTCTATTTGATGTTTAATATTTGAATATATTTTTCTTTGTTCTCAGTTTTACTCATTTCTTTCTTTTTCTTCTCTTTTTTTTCAAGTTTTGCGTGTTTACTTGTAAGAGGTTGTAACCAGCGTGTATTATTGTTACAATTTTATGTGTTTGCTTGTAACCAACAAATTTTATTCAAGTTATGTGTTTGCTTGTAAATAGGCACAATTGGCACCTTAAAACGCAATCAAGCAAACTTCATGGTAAAGAAAAATACAATACATATATTTTACATGCAACTACAATGCCAAGTAATTAAATAATCTCTGCATCTAATTCTACTTTCATCTTTAATTTTGATAGAAGCACTCAAAACAATACAACCAGACAAGTACTATGTGCACCAACTCTCCTATAGATAATTAAAAAACATAATTTGAACACAAATAATGAGCAGAACCCCACACTCCAAATTTAAAAATAGCCACAATTGATGAATCCCCAAAATAAACACAAGCTCTGAAACAAATATATATATACACACACAAAGTGGAGTCTGGTAAACCCGACTAATTTTTAGACTGAAAACTTTAAAATAATAAATGACAGACTAAGAGGTAAATGGTAAAGTAGGTAAAAGATAATTAAAAAAAAATTACACAACCATGCATTTCAGGTACAAAAAGGAAAGAAAAAGAAAATGATTACTGTGAGATTGATGAAAAACACAAACAGCAAATTAATCATAGCTAGCATTGAGAAATTTCAAAAGTTCATTTCGCTTGCTCTCTGCCTCCTTGTCCTCCTTCGTTTTATCCACCTTCAGTAAAATCTACAAGCAAAACAAATTTAAAAGAAACGAATAAATTATAGTCCCCCCAAATGGTCAATAGTAACGTCCAAACTAAATTTTTGTTCTGAGCTGGTCATTAATTGGTTTCCAAAAGAATTTTTTTTTTTTGACGAGGTATAAAAATAATTTGCATTCTTAAGAGGGATGTTTGATGTATGGAAAATTTGGGAGTAAAATTAGGCTTTGCTGGAGACATAAAACAACTCTTAAATTACTATTTCCAAATGATTTCCCACACCCTCTAAAAAAAAAAACCATTAGAGAACACGAGGATACAAGAAAAATTGCAGAGGAGATGAATAAAATGCCATACCTTTTTACCAGAAATAGCTGCACGCCTTCGTCTTTGTCATGCCCTAGGAACTGTACGAAAAAAGAGAGCCATTTTTAAGTTAATAATGCAAAGAAGATAATTAATAAGTTTGTTTTAATGCTTTGAAGTTTGAACAATAGGGATCATTTATTAAAATCAAGGGCACAAAAATGGTAATTTGACATTTAATTCAAGAATGAAGTAATCAAGAAAACCTTTGACTGGTTTGCACAATTGAGGTACATAAGGCCTATACTGGTAAGATTGAGGCTAAATTACACTATAAAGGGCCATCTGAGTTTGAGTTGTATACTTGACCTTAGAATAGCACATGTACAAATTAAAACATTTTTTTCTTAATTATAACACATAATGGTGCAGAGTGAAAGAGAGAGCGAGAGAACCTTGGAAAGTTGAACTGGACTACTCTCCTTTCTCTGTGTAAAGCTCAAAATCGTCCAAATAGCAACAAAGAAACAACACATCGACCGGGTTACCCGTTTAACAACCCCAGCTCCAATTTTCAAGAGCCACCCCAAAATAAGGAGCACCAAAAAAAAAAATACAAGTACAACTATTAAAAAGAAACTACAGAAATATCATAACTACTCTGTACTTTGTACAATTAAAATGAATGTTAATTCATTTATGCAAGACGAAAAAGTCAATATTTACGCATTAAGAACATCTTTAACTAACGCAACTTAGTGGTTAGGTGTCAATTGCAAACATATTTGAGAAAAACTTAGGTGTTAATTGTGAATTTAAAACTGAGTATTGTTTGCAAAAAGGTCCCTCAGCTTTCATATATTGTGTGTGAGGCATTTATTCAACAAATATTGACTTTCGGCTGAGCCCGATCACTCAATTGGCGACCATGCTGGTATCATTCACGTTAGAATTTCTTACTATTTTTTACCTTTTTACCATGCTATGTGGACATTATTATAGAAATGCAATATTTTTGTAAATTAGAATTTGGTAATTATATGGACCTGAATTTATAGTCTGTTAAGCAGCTATTAATTTTATAAATAAGCCCCACTAACAAGTAACAAAACCATTCTTTAAACAGTAGTAGTACATCTCAGTAACTAGAATTTACAGAACGCAACAACTGAAATCAACGTAGTACATACATTTTTTTCAACAAATTATTACCAGTATCAAACTCTGTTCCCACTGTACTTTCAAATGTAGCACAAGCAGATTATGAATTAACCACATCTTGACTTATGTTTTAGGTCATGCTGGCCCCACTGCCATCTGAACCCATCATGGGAGGTGAATCCTCGCCCGAAACCACCACATGCTCTGTTGACACATGTGGAGTTGATACGCGGCTCTATTAGGAGCAGCAGTTCACTTAGGATAGAATTGTAATAGTCTACTGTAACAGAAAGTTAGTTAGGATCTCTTATCTGTTATGGTGGTTTCTAGAAGATTTAGTCTTTATCATAGTTCAAAAAATCGGAATCGGATTTTTGACCGCCGAGTCAGAATCGGATGAATCGGTCGGAATCGGAAGAATCGGATCGGTAACTCGGGTATTTTTGGCAGAAGTCTTGTTTTGTAGCCAAAAAATAGGAAAAAATTGATAAAAATAATTTGTAAAAAAACTATGTTAATTAAGACAATATTACACTCACATAATCCACTAATTATATAATGTATTACAAACATTACAAATAGAACACATTTTTATTGCCAGAAGCTATACCGAGCTGGCTGGATCAGTATATATAATTACAAAATACGAAGGGGGGGGGGGGTATTGTTGTACAGAGCCAAAAAAATTAATTAATTAGACTAACAAATAAAATTTTCAACTAATTAAAATTTTAGTAAATTAATTAAATTAAATAAAGGTAAATTAATTAGATAGATGAATTAGTATATATAATTTTTTTTATTATTATATCAATTAAGGTTTTGCATGTTTTAGATTTAGAATTTAAATTTAAGAAATGTAGATTTAATTTAGTAATCAAAATAACCAAACTATGTAAATATGTGATTAATCTAACAAAATGCTTATGAATTATTAATTTGGCAATTTAAATCAATAATAATCGAAGTACATAATTTTGTGACATATTAGAAAAATTTATAAGCGCAAACCTCGCGTAATTAATCTAAATTAAACATCCTTTGTTAATCGTTATATCCCATTCGACGTTCTGATTTATCTCAACCGTTCAAAATTGGTTTTGCACGGATCTTGACGTGGTCCTTTCCTTTTTATTCCCTCCCTCTCCCTTCCTTCGTCTCTCTGACGTTGGGGACCGCCCCTTTCTTTTTCAGAACCTTGTCCCTCTCTCTTTCTTTCGCGATTTGGAGAAAGCTAGGGCTCTCTCTCTCCTCCTCGCGGCCATGCGATTTGTGCCTTCCTCCGTTCGCGATTTGTGCCTTTCTCTCTCTCCTCCGTTCGCGATTTGGAGAAAGTCTCTCTCTTTCGCGATTTGTGCCTTCCTCTGTTCTTCCTAAGGAGAGGCGCCGGTCCAGGTTAGTCAGAATCGTCCATTTTTGTCTTAAATCGGCGAGACTCGGGTGAAACTCGGTTGACTCGGTCTAAAAATCGGCTAACTCGGCCGATTCCGTCACTGTTCATCCGATTTTTTCTGATAAAATCGCATAGACCCGAGAATCGGGTAAAAATCGGCCCGGTCCCGTCCGATTCCGAGTTGAATCGGCCGATTTGACTCGGAATCGGCCGATTTGACTCGGAATCGGCCGATTTTTTGAACTATGGTCTTTATACACTGGTTATATAAACCAAGTGATTGTAAACGTTTAGACTTAATGAAATGAAACATTCATTCTCTCTTCCTCTTCTCTGATTCCTAGCATGGTATCAAGAGCCTTCTTTCTTCTCTAATTGCTTCCGCAAATGCTGCCATGGCTGACAGCGATATCTCTTCTCCCTCTCCTCCTGTCCCTATTGATCCAGTGATTCAAATCACTTTACCTGTCTCCACCAAGCTCACACGCGACAAATTCTTGACGTGGCGTTCTCCGATTGAACCGATTCTGGATAGATTCGGCCTCTCTAAGTTTCTTGATGATTCTGTGTCGCCTCCTGACAAGTTTTTGATCGCCAATGGTGTTTCTTCTCCTAATCCGCATTTCTCGGCATGGCACCGTCAAGACAGGTTCTTGCTCGGCTGGCTCCGCACCACCATCACTTAAGGGATTCTCTCGCAATATGTCCAGTGCCAGTCGTCTCGTGATCTGTGGCGCTCTCTCCATCAGATCTTCTCCGCTGTCTCCTCCGCTCGCATCATGGAGCTCCGGCGATCTCTTCAAACCTCCGTCAGAGGTAATCAGAGATGCGGTGATTATTTTGAACAAATGAAGCAGATTGGTGATCAATTAGCAGCGGCCGGTGATCCAGTGCCCGATTCAGACCTTGTTCGCTCTATCTTGAGCGGGCTTGGTGCGGAATACAACTCGTTTGTTGTCGCCCTTACTACCCGAGCTGTTCCCGTTTCTCTGGTAGATCTTCATTACGTGGCAAGGGTCACGGACGTGGCAGGAGTAATAATACCTACACCCCCAATTTCTCCCCCAATGTGTCTCAAGGTCCACTGTTGCCCACTCCTAACCGGGCCTCAACTAATTCTGGCCCAAATCAGTCTCAATTTTCTTCAACTCAAGGCAGAGGCCGTGGAAACTCCTCTCAGTCCACTAGAGACAAGCCTATTTGCCAAGTGTGTAGGAAGAGAGGTCATGAAGCCCTTGAGTGTTGGTATCGATTCGACAATGATGCCTATCCTTCTCCACCTCAAGCCTTCTTCAACACTACCACCTCCAATCCGAATGAAGGGTGGTTCCTCGATTCCGGGGCTTCTCATCATGTCACATCCGACTTGAACAACCTCTCCTCTTTCAATGCCAATGATGGACACGATCGGCTTCAAGTTGGTAATGGCTCTCATCTTATCATTAAACATCTAGGCCATTGCTCTCTCTCTTCTCCTAATGGTTCTTTAGATTTGAATGGTGTCCTACATGTACCACATATTACCAAAAATCTCATTAGCATTTCTAAATTAACCAAAGACAATGATGTCATTTTAGAATTTCACCCCTTGTTTTGTCTTGTAAAGGACCGCCGCACGAAGCGGCCTCTTCTTCAAGCTACCCAAACTAATGGCCTTTATCACCTTGCTTCATCACCTCATGCTTTGGTTGGAGAACGTGTGTCGGCTTCTCTTTGGCACAAGAGATTGGGGCATACATCTCCCTCTACCACCCATTTCATAATAAATTCTCAATTTTTACCTATCTCTTCAAATAAATTGAGTCTTTGTAATGATTGTTGTAAAGCAAAGGCACATGTGTTGCCCTTTACTCCTTCTCTTTCTCTTGCCTCCTTTCCCCTTCATGTGGTACATTCGGATTTGTGGGGGCCATCTCCAATAGTTTCTAAGAATGGTTTTCGTTATTATGTGAATTTTGTGGATGAATTTTCTAAATTTTCTTGGATCTTTTTTCTTCGCACTAAAGATGAACTTGCTAATGTTTTTACTAAGTTTAAGTGCCAAGTTGAAAATCTTTTTGGCTCTACCATTAAGATCCTACAAACGGACGGTGGAACGGAGTTTAAGCCTCTCACACGCCTTTTTCCGCAAATTCTTCATCAAGTCTCTTGCCCATACACCCCTCAACAAAATGGGACCGCCGAGCGCAAACACCGCCACATTGTCGAACTAAGCCTTGCCATTATCTCTCACTCCTCCATTCCTTTGGAATATTGGGATCATGTGTTTCAAAGTGTAGTTTTCATCATAAACCGCCTCCCTCCAAATATTCCTCCTCACACCTCTCCCTTCACTATTCTCTTTCACAAAAGCCCCGATTATACATTCTTTCGTGTTATTGGATGCCTTTGTTATCCTTTAATTCGACCATACACTTCACATAAACTACAATTTCGCTCTCTACCTTGTGTTTTCTTGGGGTATTGCCAATCTCAAAAAGGATACAAGTGCCTTCACATCCCCACCAACAAAATTTATATTAGTAGGAATGTTCGGTTTGATGAAACTCGGTTTCCTTTTGCCTCCTCAGCCAGCTCACCTTCATCTCAGCCCAAACCTGACTCCCAAGTCTTCACATTCTTGCCTCTTATTTCTCCTTCGGGCCCAGCATGCTCCTCTCAGCCTTCTCTTGGTGATTCTCGGCCTATCAGTGCAGGGCCCAACCAATCCAGCAGCCCATCCCCCTTGGAGCCCACTCCTCAACACTTTAAAGTGTATCAGCGGCGCCATAATTCAACCCGAGCTGCTCCCTCCAGTCCTACTCCTACATCACCTCCAGTTCAGCCACCGATTACAGGTGCTTCTGTCTCTACTCACTCCATGCAAACTCGCCTACAGGTCAAAATCAAGAAAATGTCTAATCCTGAGACACTTGTTACCACCAAACATCCCATTCCATCCTCTCCACTTGATGAGCCTACATCCTTTACCATGGCTAATAAACACCCGGAATGGCGCGAGGCTATGTCTCATGAATTAAATGCTTTGGCCAAGAATGGCACTTGGATACTTGTTCCCTCTCATCCTAATCAAAATGTCATTGGTTGCAAATGGATTTTTAAAATCAAAAGGAAAGCCGATGGATCGATTGAGCGATATAAGGCGCGTCTTGTGGCAAAGGGTTATAATCAAGAGGTGGGTCTTGACTACCACGAGACATTTAGCCCCGTTGTCAAGCCAACCACCATTCGAGTTGTTCTTTCTCTTGCTGCCTCGAGACATTGGCCGATTCGTCAACTCGATGTCAATAATGCGTTTCTTCATGGTGATCTTGAAGAACAAGTCTTTATGACTCAACCACTGGGCTTTGCGGATTCTTCCTTCCCAAATCATGTATGTCTTCTCAAAAAGGCTCTTTATGGTCTCAAGCAAGCTCCTCGTGTGTGGTTTCACAAGTTGGCTTCTGTTCTTACCAGTCTTGGTTTCAAAGCATCACAATCGGATTCCTCTCTCTTTATACGTGGTGATTCCTACTCAATAATTATCGTATTAATTTACGTTGATGATATTATTGTGACAGGATCTGATGCCTCACTTATGACATCTCTCATTTTCTCTCTTGGTTCCCAATTCTCTCTCAAAGATCTTGGTCTCTTACATTTCTTTTTGGAGATCCAAGTCCAATCTCAATCCGATGGTATTCATCTCTCTTAATCTCAATACCTTTGAGATCTTCTTATTCGATCCAAAATGGATGGCGCAAAACCTTGTTCCACTCCTTTCTCTCCTGGTGATCCTCTCTCTAAATTTGTTGGAAACCCCATGGCTGATCCTCACACATACCGTAGCATAGTTGGTGCCCTCCAATATGCCACAATCACGAGACCCGACATTTCCTATGCCGTCAACAAAGCATCTCAGTTCATGCACTCCCCTACTGATGAGCATTGGAATGCCTTCAAGCGTATCTTGCGCTATCTTAAAGGTACCTTGACTCTTGGTCTTCACATTAGTACTCACTCCACCTTTGCTCTCCATGCTTATTCAGATGCTGATTGGGCTGGGTGCCCGGATGATCGCCACTCGACCTCCGGATTTTGTGTCTTTCATGGCTCGAATTTGATCTCATGGGGTTCTAAGAAGCAAACCACAGTTTCTAAATCGAGTACAGAATCTGAGTATAGGAGTATGGCGGGTGCTTGCACCGAGTTGGTTTGGCTCCAACAACTTCTTCATGAGCTTCATATTTCTCTCCCTTCTAATCCAGTACTTTGGTGTGACAACTTGGGGGCCACATTTCTAGCTTCCAACCCGGTTTTTCATGCAAGGACGAAGCACATTGAGATTGACTTCCATTTCGTTCGGGAAAAAGTCGCCAACAAGCAACTGGATGTGCGGTTCATCTCTACCAAAGACCAGCTTGCTGATCTGTTTACAAAATCCCTGTCTTCTACCCGATTGGTGTTTCTGCGCAACAAACTGACCCTATGTGATGTCTCTGGCTCAGTTTGAGGGGGGCTATTAGGAGCAGCAGTTCACTTAGGATAGAATTGTAATAGTCTACTGTAATAGAAAGTTAGTTAGGATCTCTTATCTGTTATGGTGGTTTCTAGAAGATTTAGTCTTTATACACTGGTTATATAAACCAAGTGATTGTAAACGTTTAGACTTAATGAAATGAAACATTCATTCTCTCTTCCTCTTCTCTGATTCTTAGCAGGCTCCCTATGCTGGTTTACGTGTCACAGGAAAAGTGGCCCGGCTACGATCACAACAAGAAAGCCGGGCTATGAATGCTTTGGTGTGCTTAAGTGCAGTGATGTCAAACGGCCCGTCCATTCTAAACCTCGACTGTGACCATTACGTGGCCAACTCACGTGCCATCCGTGAAGGCATGTGCTTCATGCTTGCTCGTGGCGGGGACCGCATTTGCTACGTGCAGTTTCCGCAGTGATTTGAAGGCATCGATGGCAGTGACCGGTACGCAAACCACAACCTTGTTTTCTTCGATGTAACCATGCGGGCCATGGATGGGCTTCAGGGACCCATGTATGTCGGTACCGGATGCATCTTTAGAAGGACAGAGCTTTACAGGTTCAGTCGAGATATTCTTCTGAAACAACGCTTTACGGGTTCAGTCGTGATATTCTCACTTCAATGGAGCAATGCATCCTTTCACATCAGTGTTTCTCCTGCCGTACTGTATCCTACCAGCGGTTTCTCTGTTCAGCGGTAAATTCATAGTACAGAGTCTAAATGTAACCTTTCTGGTATTTCTTCTGATAATCACTACCACTATGTGCATCTTGGCATTGCTGGAAGTAAGGTGGAGCGGGATAACACTTCACGAGTGGTGGCGCAATGAACAGTTCTGGCTGATTGGTGGCACCAGTGCGCACCCAGCAGCTGTTCTACAAGGCCTTTTAAAAGTGATAGCTGGTGTCGACATCTCCATCACTCTGACAAGCAAATCAGCAGGAGGCGACACTGACGACATGTATGCTGACCTATGTAAGGAAAATATAATTAAGTGGCCCAAATTAAAACAGCCCATTTAATTAAATGACTGATGCGTTGATATATGGATTGACTATTAAAAGGTGCATGCATCAAATTAAAAGGTGCTATTAAAAGGTGCTATTTGATTAAAGGTGCATGCATAAATTAAAGGGTATACATCTCTATTCAGAAAATTATATGCGTTGATTAATTAAAGGGTGCATCTCCCCTATAAATAATTGCTTTAATGACAGGCAATCAAGGATACGAATTCTAATAGTAAGGTTGCTCTCTTCATCAATATTCAGAAAGAACAAAAGTTGTCATTGCTTAGAAAGAGAAAGAGGAGAGAAATCGCTTTACAGTTCTTCTGACGGTTTGTAAAGAACGTTTCAAGTATTGTTCTACAGTTTACAATGGATAAAGGTATGTAATCTAATTAATTGATTTACACGTGGAGACTTTGATTTCTAAGATCTTTGATTTGTTTTAATGATTTTTAATTCCGCTATCGAAACTTTAAAGATGATTAGTTGTACTTATTTTAATGATTGTGTGTAAGTAGTTGAGCACGATAACATCTACTTACAACCTATACATAGTCAAATGGAGCTTTCTGATGGTGCCACCTGTCACGATCATGATGGTTAATGCAATTGCAATAGCAGTAGCTGTTATGAGAACAGTTTACAGTATGTTTCCCAGATGGAGTGAACTGCTTGGCGGAGTGTTCTTTAGTTTCAGGGTTTTGTGCCATTTGTATCCATTTGTAAATGGGGCTGATGGGGCGAAGAGGGAAGGTGCTGACAATTGTGTTCATTTGGTCGGGGTAGCTTTCGATTGTTATATCTCTGCTTTGGGTTTATATCAGTCCGCCTGCTGGTGCGAAAAGGGATTACATGGAGTTTCATTTCCCCTGACTGATACTGGCATTATCAGATACTGGCACGAAGATCTCTGATTCATGCAAAATATTCACTGACACAAATGTAACAGGGAATGTTCAAATTTTGTTCCTATTTGAGGAACATAGCTGTATATATTTTTGGGGGAATTTCATGTATATACCTCAAAAGTTTCAATATTACATATTTATCCCTCCAAAATCAGTAATTACATATTTATCCTTGAAAATTGTAAAAACTTGCATATTTGTCCAATCTAAGTCTATAACATACCAAATAACTCCCAAAATAATTAAATAATATTTTTTTAAACTTTAAAATTAATTTTCTAATATTAATTTATAATATATTGACCATCATGCCCCTTCGTTTTTGTATTTTTAGTCTGTCTGAGTTCTTTTCTCTCTAAAACGTCAAATCTCCCGCCTCTCTCTCCAAACGAAGATGGAAAATTTAAAGTAACGAGAGGCGACAGAAATTTATGAGAGGGGAGGCGACGAGGAAAGACGGGGAGAAATCTGTAATTTGACACATTTGGAGAGAGAGGCGGAAGGTTTGGCGCCTTAAAGAGAAAATAACTCAGGTAGACCTAAACGAAGGGCATAATGGTCAATATATTCTTAATTAATATTGTAAAATAAATTTTAAAGTTAATAAAAATATTATTTAATTATTTTTGGAGAGATATTTGATATGTTATAGAGTTAGATTGGACAAATATGTGAGTTTGTACAATTTTGAAGGATAAATATGTAATTATTGATTTTGAAGGGATAAATACGTAATATTGAAACTTTTGAGGGATATACATGAAATTCCCCCTATATTTTAATTCTCAGGATTTCATCCATGATTTATAGAATCACATAGAACAGTTAATAATATATAATATTTAATAGCTAGCATCCATGATTAATTAATGATAATATGGTGGGGTTAAAATGTATTAAAATTAGGGTTAAAATGTCTTATTTGTTCCTTTTTTAAATGTTTTGTAGTTGATTTTGTACATATCTAAAAAAAAAAGTAAACAATTTAAAAAAATTATAATTTGGTCTCCAAGAACAGTTTAATATGGAGATCACATTGAGTGGTTCAAATTGACTTTTCAAATTTTAAAAATAAAAATAAATGTGTGAAACATGACTGGGACACTAAAACAATATGGCATTGCCCTACTCATGTGTTAACTGTTATCTGGATGATAGAAAATAATGATCCCAAATTTGCAAACAATAAGGGGTAAAGGAGCAAATATGAAAGTTCAAGGGCCCTAAACAAAATTTTCTCTTTTTGTGTTTTACCTAAAGAATTGTTTACATTATAAAAGAAAACATCCAAATTGAAATACATAAAAGTTGCATTTTTGCTGTCCGTGACTGAGTAATGTGATTTGAGAACTGTGTTAATTTTGTTTGAGCCCAACTCAGGCAGGCCCAATTTATTTTCTCTGCTACAGCCTTTTAAGAAGTTATTTTAATAGAACAGTTTTAGCATCATGCAGTGCAAGATATATAGAATATAAGCAGCACTGCAGTCTGCATATGGTTGGTGCTCTGCATGAAGCCAAACTTACGCTGTTAATGACCCGAAGCTAAATAAGAGACGACTTTGGTTCCTCTTTTCGGGAACAAACTTTTTGGGAAATATTTTAACAGAGTATTTTTAGCATCATGCAGCGCAAGAGGTATAGAATATAAGAAGCACTGCACATGGTTGGTGCGCTGCATGAAGCCTAAACTACTCTGTTAATATATTGACCCGAAGCTAAGAAAGAGTCGTCTTCTGTTCTCGAATGAACCGGGTTCGAATTCGACCGGTTAATAATTGTAAGGTATAAGGGTTTAGGGCTTTTGTTTCCGATTCGGTGGAGGAAGTGATAGGAGCTGAGAGGGAGCTCTCAGCAGGGCACAAACTGGTACCAGTGGAACTTTGTCAGAGACAGCATCTTCTCTTCTTTCTCTGAATCTGTTTCAACTGCTGTCCAACAAGTAATTTTTTCTTTTTTATAAGGGGGAATTTCATGTATACCCCTCAACCATTTCTCTTAAGCATTTATCTTAAACAGGTTACATATTTTTTATATTTTTCTATTAAAGGTTAAATGGATATTATATAAATTTAAAATGAGTTTTAATAGAAAAGACAGTAAATTGGGTTAATTTTAGAGGGGTAGATATGATATTTTGAATTTTAGAGGGGGGGAGGGAATACTTAATTTTGAAGTTTTAAGGTGCATACATGAAATTCCCCCTTGTTTTATTCTCTCCTCCTCTTTTGGTCTGTGTTTCTCTCTCTAGCATATATTGTCTGGTATTATTCAATCATATGGTGATATTTATACAGGTTTAATTCTGGTGATTTCAGATATCGGCATGGCGGAGTCGGGGCTGTTTACCAATTCCAATTGATGTCACTGCGGCATTTGTTGAGATCCAACAACAAGACCCATTCTTTAGGTATCAATCAATTTGATTTAATTTGGTATATTTATATACTTGAAATGTTAAATTAGTTGAATTTACCTTTTGAATCCTTTGGTTATTTAGGAAGGGAACAGCAGATAGTATCTCAGTCTGTGAAGAGATGCTCGCTCTTATTTGAACTTTGAAAATAGAAATATGCATATTACCATAGCACTGGTCAATACGTAGTATGCATATTACCGTAGCCTCACTTTTGTTTGAAATTTGAATTCCGACTTCAGACAGTATTACAATTTAACCAGTAGTAACATATCTGCACATCCTTTAAAATTATCCTCTGATGTAACAAACCAGACCTAGAAAGATTTTTTGAGTACTTTTTTAGTAAAGCTGGGATGAGCTTCAACTCACTATGGAGTTTACCTTAGTGTGCTTCACATTATGAATTCTAGTCATTGATCTTGATCTACTTCACAAACCATACATTTATGTTCCCATTGTACAACAGTACAATTTCCTTTTTGTTGATCAAGAGGTCGAAAATTGTTGCGAAATGAATGTCACTGAACTAAAATAAGTAGATTTAGATCAACAGTTTTAATTCGTTGTTTGAAGCTGCTCGAAAAACTTTTTTTTTAGGTTAAGCTTCTGATTCTCCTCCATTTCTGATTTTAAACTCACCCCATGTTTACTTGAAATATATTTTTCAATCTTGGAAGTTGCACTGAGTCTAATTTTGTAGTTGAATGCAGCCACAGTGAGAAATCCAAGCCTCTATGTGAGTCGTCACTTACCAGTAAATTGAGTTCCCTCTTTTTATGGCTAGTGACTACTCTGAAGTTACTTCAGGAGACCGGGAACATGATCATTGTCAGTGATGATGCCGCAAATCCCTCTTCAGAAGAAAACTCAGTACCTGCATTCTCCCTTTTCATGCTGCTTGAGAAATGTCTGAGTTTAACAGTTTTCGGTGATAAAAACATTGTTAGCTCAGCACTTTTACTAGTTGATATGGTACGAGTTCACACTGTAAAAGACAAGCTGAAGAAGCTTCTCTTTCTAGGCTCACAAATTGGGTTCACAGGAGATATAGCTCTCTCTAGCCACAAAACCATGCCTTCAAAACATGATAATTCAATAAAAAAGGCAACTGAGAAATTTGAGTATTTAAAACTTAAGCAAAATATTGTGATAATAATGCATGGAGTGTAGCCAAGTGCTGGACCCCATGTCCAATTGGTATGATTCCTTGTTCGTTTAGTTCAACCGCTGTACTTCCTTCCCTTTATTCGGGTACTACCACTGCAGTATTAGAAGTTAAAGGGATGACAAAAGAAAATTTGGTGCCTTTGATTAATGAGAACAATAAGAGGAATAAAACTCCATGTGCTGATGAGCATGTGTTGCTTGGGAGTGCTTTGAAAAAACCTAGACAATCATTGAATTGCCGGGAAGTGGAGTTGCCGGAAGTGAAACATCCGAGGAAAGGTATGTTGCTTATTGATGGCACATGGAAGAATATCAGTGAAGATGAGTTGAGTTTGTTACAGTCTGGTGTTAGAACTTTCGAAATATCAGATTCTGTACAATAAAAAAAAATTTAGTGTTGCCATATTTATTGATGAAATAGTGTTTTTCAAGGCTGTATCAGCAGTTTTGGATAGTAGTTAATTATCTTTTTACTTTGTATTTTATTACCATTGCGTACCACCAGGTAATATTTGTGACAATGATAGTATATTATTTATGTATTTCATATTTAGTTGAAGAGACTTAATTTATCATTCAGTTAATCTAGTAAAGTAATCAACAGAAGAGTACCATTGATGGTCTTCATCACTAGGGTTGACCCAAGTCAACTGAAGAGTACCTTTCAGGGTCTTCAGCACTATGGTTGACCCAAGTCAATTTTACTGTAGTTTTGATGGTCTTCATCACTAGGATTGACTCAAGTCAAGTAGTCATGCTGATGTGAGCCTAACCAGACAATGTTCACATTTAAAGCTGTTTCTACCAGATTGAACAAATGGATTTTGCTAATTCTTGGCCAAACTCTCTGCACTTGTTTGACCGAGTCAACCCGAGTTTGGGCAAGTCTGGGCGTGTCTGACCGAGTCTGGCTGAGTCAACAATTTTTTCAATTATTTTTAAATGCTTACTCAATTAAATGAGAATAATGTCCAATAGATAATGAGCATCAAAACCAAAAACCACCAGCGAATTACTATACCTTCCAAATTCTGGTGGTTGATAAGTGCATTGTAAAAAAAACCGACTCAAAGGAAAGAAACTGATTGAGCTTTTCGCCAATATATAATTCATTGTATCTATTAATAATCATGAACTGACTGCATTGACAAACAAAAAAAATGCATAAACAATAAAATATTACATAATTGATAGCAAAGTTAATATGTTTAAATTAATATTACATAATTGACATCTATTTATAATCCATATGTTGGATATGAGAATGCTAATAATTTTTCATTTAACACTACATTAATGTCTTCATTTTTTGGCACTGTATAACAATATCTCCATTCGTATTTTAATACAAAGGACAATGAGATGATCTAGCCAGCTCTGTATAGATTATGGCAATAAAAAGTGTGTTCTATTTGTAATACTTGTATTACATTCATAGAAGGAAAAATCGGCTGTTCCGGAGCGGATGGTACGCAGTTAGTGTAGATTTCGTCCAATTTCAGACGTTTCGACTCAATTCCAGCCAAATTTCGACCGAAATGGATGATTCCATCAAAACGTAAATTAAACAAACTCCAAAATTTTTTGACCTCTACGTGAATCGAACCTATGACTTCTAGCTAAGCAACCAAAGAAAACTACCACCACACCATACAACCTTTATTGTTAGAAAACAACATTAATTTATATATAACAATTGTAATTTGTATTATATCAAAGAGTGTGTTTTTAGTTGTAATGCTTGTATTATATTATATTAGTGGATTATTTGATTGTAATTATTTGTCAAAATAGAAATTGTTGACAAATTATTTTTTTATCAATTTTTTCCTATATTTTTAGTATAAAAAAAGCTTCTGGCAAAAAATTCCGATTTTCCGATCCGATTCACTCGATTCCGATTCCACGGTCAAAAGACCGATCCCGATTCCGATTCTAATTTTTCCTTCTATGATTACATTATATAATTTGTGGACTATTTGAGTGTAATATTTTGTTTTAATATAGTTTTTCTACAAATTATTTTTTTACCAATGTTTCCTACTTTTTGGCTACAAAACAAGTTTCTATCAAAAAAATTCGAGTTTCTGAGTCAACTCGGCCAATTCTGGCCGATTCATCCGATTCTGATTCCACGGTCAAGAACCCGATTCCGATTCTGATTCCGAGTTTCAAAACCATGCTTACTATATGAAGTTTGCTATAAGTGATTATTAAAATGAGACCCTACATAAGAAAAACCAAATAGACAACTGTAATAATTTTAAAATGCAATTAAAGACCAAGGAAAATTTTCTTATTAAGAGTGATATGACATTACAATTATCCGTGATTTTTATTTTTACCCAAAAACAAAATTATTTTAATATAAATAACCAAGATTTTGTAAAATTTTTATTTCTGCCCAAGCCGTAAATATTCTGTACGGTTTGAATTAAGAATTCAAACCGTAAATAATATTTACGGCTTGAAATCGGAGCATAAATTGGGGGTGGATGAGAATGAGGTACATGGTTTGGCATGGAGATTAAAAAAGCTGATGGTTGCATTAAATGATTATGATGGGGCTAGGGCTGTCCTCAAAATGTTTCAACCCAGAGAAGCACTCTAGGTAATTTTTTGTTTGTTATATTTTCTTTTCTTGATAAGGTTCTTTTTATTATTTTTTGTATATCAATCTGTATATCTAATTAGAACAAATTATGAAGGTTTTGATGAACATTTAAAAACACTTGAAAAATAACAGTTATTGTCAGCCTTTAGTGACATTTCGAACGTTCATTTATTGTCAGCCATTTATTTCTACTATTACTTAAAAAAAAATAACAAATTGGTGACATTTCGAATTGTTATTTTCTGGTCACTGATTTCATATTTGTTATTATCTTTACTTCTGCTTTTGATGATGGCTTGAATTTGATCAATGGGTTCAAACTCTGTGCTGTTCTGGAGTTGTGGATTTGCAGTACCATACTTCTCTAATTTGAACTTTTCGTAGTTCTGCCTGAGGAGTTCTCTGTCAATTAATCGCTAAAACTGTACCAATCTGTAATATTTTTGTATAGATAAATTATATTATGTGGAAACTAGACTTTCATACCTTTATTTTGATATAAAGAACACAAAAATCCATGTAGCCATTTTCTCTAAATTGAATTTTGAATCTGGTCAAAATTATAGGACTGCTCACTGTAATTTCAGCTTTTTTGAATTCTGACCTCTGTCAGTTAATCTCTAAAACTGTACCAATCTGTAATATCTTTGTATAGTTAAATTATATTATCTGGAAACTAGACTTTCATACCTTTATTTTGATATAAAGAACACAAAAATCCATGTAGCCATTTTCTCTAAAATGAATTTTGAATCTGATCAAAATTATTAGATTTCTGACTGAACACAGCTGAAAAAAAAAATTATTTATTTATTTATTTTTTTTTTTTGGGCCGGAGTCTGGGATGGCGTCCCGTTTTATTTTTTATTATTTTTTATTTTTACATTTTTTACGTTTTTTCCGCGGGCCGTAGTTTGGGATGGCGTCTCACAGGGACGCCATGCCACATAGCGGCCTTTCTATTTTTGAAAATCTGTTCAACAGTTTCTTATTTTTAATATTTTATTTATTTATTTTCTTATATATAAAAATCTCGGGCTTCTCTGGGTTGAAACATTTTGAGGACAGCCCTAGCCCCATCATAATCATTTAATGCAACCATCAGCTTTTTTAATCTCCGTGCCAAACCATGTACCTCATTCTCATCCACCCCCAATTTATGCTGCTTTTCCAATTCTTAATTCTTAATTCAAGCCGTAAATATTATTTACGGTTTGAATTCTTAATTCAAACCGTACAGAATATTTATGGTTTGAATTAAGAATTCAAACCGTAAATAATATATACGGCTTGGGCAGAAATAAATTTTTTCCAGAAACTTGGTTATTTATATTAAAATAATTTTGTTTTTGGGTTAAAATAAAAATCACGGTACAATTATTATGAAGAAAAAAATAGACTTGATTGTGAGAATTATTGCTAAAAATTTGAAAAGAAATTTGGCAAAGACTGAGTGAGTCTTCGCATAGTGAGTGTCAATATTCGTTGTAACGCACCTTTGAACGTTTATCTTTCACATTACAAGTGGGTTGGCGCAGATGGTGAGGCCCACTAAGAAGGTAACGCACTCATAAAGACCTCTATTGGGCTCCCAATTTACATAATTTATGACAGAATAAACCCACTCATTCGTCAGTGCTAAATACTTTTTGTTGGAAAAAGTTACAAAAATGTCACTCATTTGATTTATTATTATTTAATGTTGTGCTTTTTGGACAATTTCTTTGTAATTTATAGTGCAAATAATTAATATTATAGCTTTTCATGTTGAGAACAATATGTAGAACATATAAATATATGGCAAACTTTCAAGAATATCACGAATATTATAAGAACAAAACATACAAAAAAATGCTGCGCTATTTATAATATAGAGTATCTTTGAATAATTTCCAATAAATGATGATGTCATATGAAAGGAAATTTTTAGGAAAATTTATGTTTTTTATTGTTAAATTCTTGTTTTCCAGTGATGATTGTGGTAAAGCATTTTCTTTGGTGCGACCATTAAGGCTGGTCAAAAAGAAAATACCAAGCTTTAAAAAAAAAGACTGGGTTGGCCCCAAGTCAATGTGAGCCTAACCAAACAATGTTCACGTGCATGAAAAAATTACATGTACTGTTTACAGCTGGGTTTTTATATATACAAGTTAATTTCATAATCCACCATTCACTACTCTCCTGCTGTTTCTACCAGATCCAACAAATGGATTTTGCTAATTCATGGCCAAACTATCGGCACTTGTGTCTCTACACTCTACTCTTCATCCTCTCATCTCTTTTGCTAATTCCCTCTGCTTGTGCGACAACCCATGTGTCATGCCTGCCAGATCAAAGCTCTTCCCTTCTCCAACTCAAAAGAGGCTTCTTCTACTCTGATCTTACATCTTGGCAACCCGGAACAGACTGTTGTCATGATTGGGAGGGAGTTTCTTGCGACAAAGCAACCGGCCATGTCACTTCAATTGACATCAGCAACCGTAACATTCAAGGTAACCTCAGTGCCGCAATCTTTAATCTCACCTCACTCCAACACCTCAACCTTGCAAACAATGACTTTTCACAAAACCAGATTCCTGCTCATGGGTTCGAAAAGCTAACTATGCTCACATATCTCCACTTATCCAACACAAATTTCTTCGGTCAAATCCCAATTGCCATAGCCAACCTCACAAACTTGATCTCACTTGACCTTTCATGCGTCTATGATTGTGATTTGAAACTGCATGAACCAAATCTACGGATATTGGTTAGCCAATTTAGCAATTTAAGGGAGCTCTATCTTGATGGTGTGGATATCTCCGAGAATGGAACTGAGTGGTGCAGAGCTCTGTCAGAGTCGGTCCCCCATTTACAAGTTCTCAGTATGGTTAATTGTAATCTGTTAGGCCCCATTGAATCTTCTCTTTCACAACTTGGTTCCTTAACTGTCATTCGCCTCAGTGACAACAGCTTGAAAACACAGATTCCTGACTACTTTGCTGAATTTCCATTGAAAGATCTCCAATTGCAGCATTCCGACCTTGAAGGGCTGTTTCCACACGAGATTTTTCAAATCCCAACATTGACCAAGCTTGATCTATCACGAAATCAAGAGCTATTTGGGACTTTATCTAATTTTCCAATCGTGAGTTCTTTGGAGAGCTTGGTTCTCGTAGAAACCAACTTTTTTGGTAGCATACCATATTCAATTGGCAACCTCAGAAATTTATCTGAACTCAGTCTTTCAGGTTGCAACTTTTCAGGACAAATACCCTCTTCAATCGAAAAACTTGGTAAATTAGCAATATTGGACCTTTCCAATAACTCACACTCTGGCTCAATCCCCCAAAGTTTGTTTTCTCTTCCAAGTTTGGAAATACTATATCTTTCTAACAACAAGCTCTCAGGCCAGTTCCGACTAAAAGAGTCTTCTCTTGTATTTTCTCCATTGATTGAGCTTTACCTTGATGAAAATCAATTGAATGGACAAATTCCCTGGAAAATATTTAAATTCTCAAATCTTGAAACACTTATTCCAAGTGGGAACCAGTTTACTGGACCAATTCCAAATTCAATAGTTTGGCTCCCAAGTCTAATTTCTCTTGACCTGAGCTCAAACAATTTTAATGGAACATTTGGCCTTAACTTACTTGGGCACCACAGTAACCTCACCAATTTGTCCTATGTTGATCTCTCAAAAAACCAATTGCACGGAGTTATACCAAGGTGGATATGGAAGAGGTTGAGTGATTTTGAGGCAATGCTTAACCTTTCGCACAACATGTTTACTAGTGTAGAAGATGTGCCTCCAGGTTTTCTCTTTGACTCCGTTGATTTTAGTTTTAACAAGCTAAAAGGAGCACTCCCACTTGTGGGTGCTGACTTTTTGGACTATTCCAACAATGAATTCTCAGAAATCCCACTGAACTATACACTCTATTTGGAGAAAACTGAGTATCTTAGTTTATCTAGAAATATGCTAACTAGAGAAATCCCATCTTCAATTTGTGAACCAAGTCTTATCATGCTAGATCTATCACACAACAGCTTGAGTGGATCGATTCCTTCTTGCATCATAGGAAGACCAGGCATGCTGATCCTGAGTTTAAGAGGAAACAAACTTTCTGGAATACTACCTCGTCACATAAGCAGGTCTTGTGCACTCGGCATATTGGATTTGAACAACAACAATCTTGAAGGCAATTTGCCTGGATCTTTAACAAGGTGTCAAGATTTGGCACTCCTTGACATAGGGAACAACCACATAGGTGGCACTTTCCCGTTTTCACTAGGAAAGCTTCCAAATCTCCAAGTCATTGTTCTAAGGTCCAATAAATTCTATGGTACACTAGACCTTCCTTCAAATTTTGGAGAAATGAATTATTTTTTCCCATCGTTAAGAATAATTGATCTAGCTTCAAACAACTTCAATGGAAGTTTACCACCACTATGGTTCAATAATTTCATGTCCATGCAAAATTTATCCTCGGATGCCTTTCCTGGTGAAGCCCTTCTTCCATGGATTTATTCTCACATGTATGGGATCTCTGTTACTATCATGGATAAAGGGGCACAAATGATTTCAATTGATTTATCGACAAATAGATTCACTGGTGATATTCCTGAGACGATTGGAGAGCTCAAAGGAATAAAAGCACTAAACTTGTCACATAATGCTTTTACTGGATCCATTCCGAGTCGACTTGGACAATTGACGCAAATCGAGTCACTGGACCTTTCTTGGAACCAATTCTCTGGAGAGATTCCACAGGAACTAATCTCCCTGAGTTTTCTATCCACCTTGAATCTATCATTTAACTATCTGGTCGGGAGAATCCCGCAATCTGGTCAGTTCCTGGCATTCGAGAATTCATCGTTTGAAGGGAACCCTGGATTATGTGGTGCGCCATTATCTAAGCTGTGCAATGTCACAAGCCCTGGAAACAATACAACCTCTCCTCCCACAAAACCTGCTAAGAAAATGACTGCAATTGTTCTATTGTGCCTTTTCGTTGGATTGGGATTTGGTACCGGATTTGCCATATTAATTATTGGCCCGAAAATCAAAAGAGCAAGAAATGAACATGCAACTCGTTAGGAATTACTCCGCACACCAGCAACAAGAGTGCTTGCTTTTCGAAGGGCTTGACTATATAATTAGAACAACTTTTCTTCTATTTGAAGTTTAATATATGAATATATTTTTCTTTGTTTTCAATTTTACTCATTTCTTTCTCTTTCTTTCTTTTTTTCAAGTTTTGCGTGTTTACTTGTATTATTGTTACAATGTTATGTATTTGCTTGTAACCAACAAATTTTATTCAAGTTATGTGTTTGCTTGTAAATAGGCACAATTGGCACCTTAAAACGCAATCAAGCAAAACTTCATGGTAAAGAAAAATACAATACATATATTTTACATGCAACTACAATGCCAAGTAATTAAATAATTTCTGCATCTAATTCTACTTTCATCTTTAATTTTGATAGAAGCATTCGAAACAATACAACCAGACAAGTACTATGTGCACCAACTCTGCTATAGATAATTAAAAAACATAATTTGAACACAAATAATGAGCAGAACCCCTCACTCCAAATTAAAAATAGCCACAATTGATGAATCCCCAAAATAAACACAAGCTCTGAAACAAATATATATATACACACAAAGTGGAGTCTGGTAAACCCGACTAATTTTTAGACTGAAAACTTTAAAATAATAAGAAAATGATTACTGTGAGATTGATGAAAAACACAAACAGCAAATTAATCATAGCTAGCATTGAGAAATTTCAAAAGTTCATTTCGCTTGCTCTCTGCCTCCTTGTCCTCCTTCGTTTTATCCACCTTCAGTAAAATCTACAAGCAAAACAAATTTAAAAGAAACGAATAAATTATAGTCCCCCCAAATGGTCAATAGTAAGGTCCAAACTAAATTTTTGTTCTGAGCTGGTCATTAATTGGTTTCCAAAAGAATTTTTTTTTTTTTTTGAAGAGGTATAAAAAAAATTTGCGTTCTTAACAGGGATGTTTGATGTATTGAAAATTTGGTAGTAAAATTAGGCTTTGCTGGGGACATAAAACAACTCTTAAATTACTATTTCCAAATGATTTCCCACACCCTCTAAAAAAAAAACAATTAGAGAACACGAGGATACAAGAAAAATTGCAGAGGAGATGAATAAAATGCCATACCTTTTTACCAGAAATAGCACTTCGCTGCACGCCTTCGTCTTTGTCATGCCCTAGGAACTGTATGAAAAAAAAGAGCCCATTTTTAAGTTAATAATGCAAATAAGATAATTAATAAGTTTGTTTTAATGCTTTGAAGTTTGAACAATAGGGATCATTTGTTAAAATCAAGGGCACAAAAATGGTAATTTGACATTTAATTCAAGAATGAAGTAATTAAGAAAACCTACGTCTGGTTTGCACAATTGAGGGTACATAAAGGCCTATACTGGTAAGATTGAGGCTAAATTACACTATAAAGGGCTAACTGAGTTTGAGTTGTATACTTGACCTTAGAATAGCACATGTACAAATTAAAACTAATTGTAGAACAGAAACATTTTTTTCTTAATTATAACACATAATGGTGCAGAGAGAGAGAGAGAGAGAACCTTGGAAAGTTGAACTGGACTACTCTCCTTTCTCTGTGTAAAGCTCAAAATCGTCCAAATAGCAACAAAGAAACAACACATCAACCAGGTTACCCGTTTAACTACCCCAGCACCAATTTTCAAGTGCCACCCCAAAATAAGGAGCACCAAAAAAAAACTATAAGTTCAACTATTCAAAAGAAACTAAAGAAATATCATAACTATTCTGTACTTTCCCACTGTACTTTCAAATGTAGAATGTTAATTCATTTATGCATGACGAAAAAGGCAAAATTATAGCAAGAATTAAGAAAGTCAATATTTACGCAATAAGAACATCATTAACTACCGCAACTTAGTGGTTAGGCGTCAATTGCAAACATACTTGAGAAAAACTTGGGTGTTAATTGTGAATTTAAAACTGAGTATTGTGTGCAAAAAGGTCCCTCAGCTTTCATATATTGCGTGTGAGGTATCCTTCTTCTATGTATGCATCAAGTATGCATTTATTCAACAAATATTGACTTTCGGCTGAGCCCGATCACTCAAGAGGCGACCATGCTGGTATCATTCAGGTTAGAATTTCTTACTATTTTTTACTATTTTACCATGCTTTGTGGACATTATTATAGAAATGTAATATTTTTGTAAATTAGAATTTGGTAATTATATGGACCTGAATTTATAGTCTGTTAAGCAGCTCTTAATTTTATAAATAAGCCCCACTAACAAGTAACAAAACCCTTCTTTAAACAGTAGTAGTACATCTCTGTAACTAGTGTTTTTTGTTATTACCAGAATTTACAGAATGCAACAACTGAAAGCAACGTTGTACATACATTTTATTCAACAAATTAATACCAGTATCGAACTCTGTTCCCACTGTACTTTCAAATGTAGCACAAGCAGATTATGAATTAACCACATCTTGACTTATGTTTCAGGTCATGCTGGCCCCACCGCCATCTGAACCCGTAATGGGAGGTGAATCCTCGCCTGAAACCACCACATGCTCTATTGACACACGTGGAGTCGATACGCGGCTCCCTATGCTGGTTTACGTGTCACAGGAAAAGTGGCCCGGTTACGATCACAACAAGAAAGCCGGGGCTATGAATGCTTTGGTGTGCACAAGTGCAGTGATGTCAAACGGCCCGTTCATTCTAAACCTCGACTGTGACCATTACGTGGCCAACTCACGTGCCCTCCGTGAAGGCATGTGCTTCATGCTTGACCGTGACAGGGACAGCATCTGCTATGTGCAGTTTCCACAGCGATTTGAAGACATCGATGCCAGTGACCGGTACGCTAACCACAACCTTGTTTTCTTTGATGTAACCATGCAGGCCATGGATGGGTTTCAGGGACCCATGTATGTCGGTACCGGATGCATCTTTAGAAGGACAGTGCTTTACGTGTTCAGTCGAGATATTCTTCTCCCGAAACAACGCTTTACTGGTTCAGTCGAGATATTCTTACTTCAAAGGAGCAATGTATCGTTTCACATCATTGTTTCTCCTGCTCTACTGCATCCTACCAGCGGTTTCTCTGTTCAGGGGTAAATTCATAGTACAGAGTCTAAATGTAACCTTTCTGGTATTTCTCCTGATAATCACTACCACTACGTGCCTCTTGGCATTGCTGGAGGTATAGTGGAGCAGGATAACACTGACGACATCTCCTTCTCTCTGACAAGAAAATCAGCAGGAGACGACACTGACGACATCTACGCTGACCTATACATAGTCAAATGGAGCTTTCTGATGGTGCCACCTGTCACGATCATGATGGTTAATGCAATCGCAATAGCAGTAGCTGTTATGAGAACAGTTTACAGTATGTTTCCGAGATGGAGTGAACTGCACGGCGGAGTGTTCTTTAGTTTCTGGGTTTTGTGCCATTTGTATCCATTTGCAATGGGGCTGATGGGGCGAAGAGGGAAGGTGCCGACAATTGTGTTCGTTTGGTCGAGGCTGCTTTTGATTGCTATATCTCTGCTTTGGGTTTATGTCAGTCCGCCTGCTGGTGCGAAAACGGATTACATGGAGTTTCATTTCCCCTGACTGATACTGGCATTGTCAGATACTGGCAAGAAAATCTCTGATTCATGCAAATATTGACTGGCATAAATGTATTACTTTTGATTTGGTATTAATATCTTGTTAGATATTATTAGGATTTATTATTGCTTGATTGTGTGACTTTAATTAGCAATAGGGAACTATGAATTTCTTGTGTGGAAAAATTGAGATGGTTTCTTTCCAACTCCTGTGAACTAAATCTTAATTTTTGTGCTTATATTTTTTTATGAAATGCATGTGAAGCTTAATTGCATAAAGGAAACGCAAACAGGTAAATTTAAGGCCTATGTGCAACATTTCTTTTATTTTTAGTAATTCAATTATTTTTTGAAGGAACTATGACAATGTTTCTATTCTTCAATCAACATAAATATTTGGCAAAAAAAAAAAAAATCGCGTGCAATAAAAATAAGAAGGCTGTATAAATTGAGGCAATGTGCTAGATAAATTGAGGCTCAGTAAAACTAAATTTAAATTGGATGAACCCAACAGAATTCAAAGCACTGCGTTTTTCTGATAAAAAATGGTAACAGGGAATGTTCAAATTTTGCTCCTATTTGAGGAACTTATCTGTATATATTTTAATTCTCAGGATTTTATCCATGATTTAGAGAATCATATAGAACAGTTAATAATATATAATATTTAATAGCTAGCATCCATGATTAATTAATGATAATATGGTGGGGTTAAAATGTATTAAAATTAGGGTTAAAATGTCTTATTGGTTCTTTTTAAAAAATGTTTTGTAGTCGATTTTGTACATATCTAAAAAAAATAGTAAACAATTTTCATAAATTATAAAATTTGGTCTCCAATAATAGTTTAATATGGAGATCACATTGAGTGGTTCAAATTAACTTTTCAAATTTTAAAAATAAAAATAAACGTGTGAAACACGACTGGGACACTAAAACAATATGGCATTGCCCTACTCATGTGTTAACTGTTATCTTGATGATGGAAAATAATCCTCCCAAATTTGCAAACAATAAGGGGTAATGGAGCAAATATGAAAGTTCAAGGGCCCTAAACAAAATTTTCTCTTTTTGTGTTTTGCCTAAAGAATTGTTTACATTATAAAGGAAAACATCCAAATTGAAATACATAAAAGTTGCTGTCCGTGACTGAGTACTGTGATTTGAGAACTGTGTTAATTTTGTTTGAGCCCAACTCAGGCAGGCCCAATTTATTTTCTCTGCTACAACCTCTAAGAAATTATTTTAACAGAGTAGGTTCAGCAACATGCAGCGCAAGAGATATAGAATATAAGCAGCACTGCATATGGTTGGTGGCTTGGTGCTCTGCATGAAGACAAACTTACGCTGTTAATGACCCGAAGCTAAATAAGAGACGACTTGGTTCCTCTTTTCGGGAACAAACTTTTTGGGAAATATTTTAACAGAGCAGTTTTAGCATCATGCAACGCAAGAGGTATAGAATATAAGAAGCACTGCACACGGTTGGTGCGCTGCATGAAGCCTAAACTACGCTGTTAATATATTGACCCGAAGCTAAGGAAGAGACGTCTTGTGTTCTTGAATGAACCGGGTTCGAATTCGACCGGTTAATAATTGTAAGGTATAACGTATAAGGGTTTAGGGCTTTTGTTTCCGATTCGGTGGAGGAAGTGATAGGAGCTGAGAGCAAACTGGTACCATGGTCGAACTGGTACCAGTGGAACTTTGTCAGAGACACCATCTTCTCTTCTTCCTCTGAATCTGTTTCAACTGCTCTCCAACAAGTAATTTTTTCTTTTTTATAAGGGGGAATTTCATGTAAACCCCTCAACCATTTCTCTGAAGCATTTATCTTAAACAGGTTACATATTTTTTATATTTTTCTATTAAAGGTTAAAATGCATATTATATAAATTTAAATTGAGTTTTAATAGACAAGGCAGTAAATTGGGTAAATTTTATAGGGGTAGATATGATATTTTTAATTTTAGAGGGGGGGAGGGAATACTTAATTTTGAAGTTTTAAGGTGCATATATGAAATTCCCCCTTGTTTTATTCTCTCCTCCTCTTTTGGTCTGTGTTTCTCTCTCTAGCATATATTGTCTGGTATTATTCAATCATATGGTGATATATATATATGTTTAATTCTGGTGATTTTGTTTCAGATATCGGCATGGCGGAGTCAGGGCTGTTTACCAATTCCAATTGATGTCACTGCGGCATTTGTTGAGATCCAACAACAAGACCCATTCTTTAGGTATCAATCAATTTGATTTAATTTGGTATATTTATATACTTGAAATGTTAAATTAGTTGAATTTACCTTTTGAATCCTTTGGTTATTTAGGAAGGGAACAGCGGATAGTATCTCAGTCTCTGAAGAGATGCTTGCTCTTATTTGAACTTTGAAAATAGAAATATGCATATTATTGTAGCACTGGTCAATACGTAGTTAGTATGCATATTACCGTAGCCTCACTTTTGTTTGAAATTTGAATTCCGACTTCAGACAGTATTATAATTTAACCAGTAGTAACATATCTGCACATCCTTTAAAATTATCCTCTGATGTAACACACCAGACCTAGAAAGATTTTTTGAGTACTTTTTTTAGTAAAGCTGGGATGAGCTTCAGATTATGAATTCTAGTCATTGATCTTGATCTACTTCACAAACCATACATTTATGTTCCCATTGTACAACAGTGCAATTTCCTTTTCATTGATCAAGAGGTCGAAAATTGTTGCGAAATGAACGTCACTGAACTGAAATAAGTAGATTTAGATCAACAGTTTTAATTCGTTGTTTGAAGCTGCTCGAAAAACTTTTTTTTTAGGTTAAGCTTCTGATTCTCCTCCATTTCTGATTTTAAACTCACCCCATGTTTACTTGAAATATATTTTTCAATCTTGGAAGTTGCACTGAGTCTAATTTTGTAGTTGAATGCAGCCACAGTGAGAAATCCAAGCCTCTATGTGAGTCGTCACTTACCAGTATAGGCTGAAGAAGCTTCTCTTTCTAGGCTCACAAATTGGGTTCACAGGAGATGTAGCTCTCTCTAGCCACAAAACCATGCCTTCAAAACATGATAATTCAATAAAAAAGGCAACTGAGAAATTTGAGTATTTAAAACTTAAGCAAAATATTGTGATAATAATGCATGGAGTGTAGCCAAGTGCTGGACCCCATGTCCAATTGGTATGATTCCTTGTTCGTTTAGTTCAACCGCTGTACTTCCTTCCCTTTATTCGGGTACTACCACTGCAGTATTAGAAGTTAAAGGGATTACAAAAGAAAATTTGGTGCCTTTGATTAATGAGAACAATAAGAGGAATAAAACTCCATGTGCTGATGAGCGTGTGTTGCTTGGGAGTTCTTTGAAAAAACCAAGACAATCATTGAATTACCGGGAAGTGGAGTTACCGGAAGTGAAACATCTGATGAAAGGTATGTTGCTTATTGATGACACATGGAAGAATGTCAGTGAAGATGAGTTGAGTTTGTTACAGTCTGGTGTTAGAACTTTCGAAATATCAGATTCTGTACAATAAAAAAAAAATTTAGTGTTGCCATATTTATTGATGAAATAGTATTTTTCAAAGCTGTGTATCAGCAGTTTTGGATAGTAGTTAATATTTGTGACAATGATAGTATATTATTTATGTATTTCATATTTCATATTTAGTTGAAGGGACTTAATTTATCATTAAGTTAATCTAGCAAAGTATTCAACAGAACAGTACCATTGATGGTCTTCATCAAGGTTATAAAATGCGGTTTTCATGCGGTATGCGGAAGGCCACCGCATACCGCATATACGGTATACGGCCGCATATGCGGTTTTCATGCGGTACTTATATATGCGGATTTTAAAATGAGAATTCATATATATATAAACAAGTATGCGGTAGTATGCAGAAATATGCGGTAATATGTGGTAATATTCGATATCATACAATCAAGTATGCGGTAATATGCGGCTGAATATGTGGTAAAAATATGCAGCAGAATATGCAGTAAAAATATGCGGCCGAATATGCGACCGTATATGTGAAACCGCATATTGATTTTCCATGCAGTTGCCAACCGCATACGCATATGCGGCCGCATGAACCGCATTTTTCTACACTGGTCTTCATCACTAGGGTTGACCCAAGTCAATTTTACTGTAGCGTTTGATGGTCTTCATCACTAGGATTGACTCAAGTCAAGTAGTCAAGCTGATGTGAGCCTAACCAGACAATGTTCACATTTAAAGCTGTTTCTACCAGATCCAACAAATGGATTTTGCTAATTCTTGGCCAAACTATCTGCACTTGTTTGACCGAGTCAACCCGAGTCTGGGCGTGTCTGATCGAGTCTGGCTGAGTCAACAATTTTTTCAATTCTTTTTAAATGCTTACTCAATGAAATGAGAATAATGTCCAATAGATAATTAATGAGCATGAAACCAAAAACCACCAGCGAATTACTATACGTTCCAAATTCTGGTGGTTGATAAGTGCATTGTGACTCAAAGGAAAGAAACTGATTGAGCTTTTCGCCAATATATAATTCATTGTATCTATTAATAATCATGAACTGACTGCATTGACAAACAAAAAAAATGCATAAACAATAAAATATTACATAATTGATAACAAAGTTAATATGTTTAAATATTACATAATTAACATCTATTTATAATCCATATGTTGTTGGATATGAGAATGTTAATAATTTTTCATTGGACACTACATTAATGTCTTCATTTTTTGGATCTGTATAACAATATCTCCATTCGTATTTTAATACAAAGGACGATGAGATGATCCAGCCAGCTCGGTATAGCTTCTGGCAATAAAAAGTGTGTTCTATTTGTAATAGTTGTATTACATTATATAATTAGAGGATTATTTGAGTGTAATATTTTGTTTTAACAAAGTTTTTCTACAAATTATTTTTTACCAATTTTTTCCTACTTTTTGGCTACAAAACAAGATTCTACCAAAAAAATCCGAGTTTCTGAGCCAACTCGGCCGATTCCGGCCTATTCATCCGATTCTGATTCCACGGTCAAGAACCCGATTTCGATTCCGATTCCGAGTTTCAAAATCATGCTTACTATATGAAGTTTGCTATAAGTGATTATTAAAATGAGACCATACATAAGAAAAACCAAATAGATAGCTGAAACAATTTTAAAATGCAATTAAAGACCAAGGAAAATTTTCTTATTACGAGTCATATGACATTACAATTATTATGAAACTTATTCTCAAGAAAAAAATAAACTTGATTGTGAGAATTATTGCTAAAAATTTGAGAACTTTTGAACGCACCTTTGAATGTTTATCTTTCACATTACAAGTGGGTTGGTGCAGATGGTGACGCCCACTAAGAAGGTAACGCACTCATAAAGACCTCTGTTGGGCTCCCAATTTACATAATTTATGACTGAATAAACCCACTCATTCGTCAGTGCTAAATACTTTTTGTTGGAAAAAGTTACAAAAATGTCACTCATTTTGATTTATTATTATTTAATGGTGTGCTTTTTTGAACAATTTCTTTGTAATTTATACTGCAAATAATTGATATTATAGCTTTTCATGTTGAGAACAATATGTAGAACATATAAATATATGGCAAACTTTCAAGAATATCACGAATATTATAACAATAAAACATACAAAAATTGCTGCGCTATTTATAATCAAGAATATCTTTGAATAATTTCCAATAAATGATGATGTCATTTGAAGGAAAATTTTTGGAAAATTATTGTTTTTTATTGTTAAATACTTGTTTGCTAGTGATGATTGTCGTAAAGCATTTTCTTTGGAGTGACCATTAAGAAAATACCAAGCTTTCCAAAAAGAGGCTGGGTTGACCCAAGTCAACTGAACAGTAGTCAAGTAGTAGTCAAGCTGATGTGAGCCTAACCAAACAAATGAACAATGTTCATATTGAATGGCCTAACAGCTCTAAATGACTTTCTCAGTCAACGTGCATGAAAAAATTACATGTACTGTTTACAGCTTGGTTTTTATATATACAAGTTAATTTCATAATCCACCATTCACTACTTTGCTGCTGTTTCTACCAGATTGAACAAATGGATTTTGCTAATTCTTGGCCAAACTCTCTGCACTTGTGTCTCTACACTACTCTTCATCCTCTCATCTCTTTCTCTTCACTCTACTTCTGTGGCAACCCATGTCTCATGCCTTCCTGACCAAAGCTCTTCCCTTCTCCAACTCAAAAGAGGCTTCTTCCACTCTGATCTTACCTCTTGGCAACCCGGAACAGACTGTTGTCGTGGCTGGGAGGGAGTGTCTTGTGACAAAGCAACCGGTCATGTCACTGCCCTTGACATCAGCAACCGTAACATTCAAGGTAACCTCAGTGCCGCAATCTTTAATCTCACCTCACTCCAACACCTCAACCTTGCATACAACGACTTTTCACAAAACCAGATTCCAGCTCATGGGTTCGAAAAGCTAACTATGCTCACATATCTCAACTTTTCCAACACAGATTTCTTCGGTCAAATTCCAATTGCCATAGCCAAACTCACAAACTTGATCTCACTTGACCTTTCATGTTATGGTTTGAAACTGCAAGAACCAAATCTGCGGATATTGGTTAGCCAATTGAGCAATTTAAGAGAGCTCTATCTTGATGATGTTGATATCTCTGAGAATGGAACCGAATGGTGCAGAGCTCTGTCTGAGTCGGTCCCCCACTTACAAGTTCTCAGTATGGTTAATTGTAATCTGTCAGGCCCCATTGAATCTTCTCTTTCCCAACTTGGTTCCTTAACTGTCATTCGCCTCAGTGACAACAGCTTGAAAACCAAGATTCCTGACTACTTTGCTGAATTTCCATTAAAAGATCTCCAATTGTGGCAATCCGACCTTGAAGGGCTGTTTCCACACGAGATTTTTCAAATCCCAACATTGACCAAGCTTGATCTAAGAGTAAATGGAGAGCTATTTGGGACTTTACCTAATTTTCCAATCGTGAGTTCTTTGGAGAGCTTGGTTCTCGATTGGACCAACTTTTTTGGCAGCATACCAGATTCAATTGGCAACCTCAGAAATTTATCTGAGCTCATTCTTTCAAGTTGCAACTTTTCAGGACAAATACCCTCTTCAATTGATAAACTTGGTAAATTAGCAATATTGGACCTTTCGAATAACTTGCACTCTGGCTCAATCCCCCAAAGTTTGTTTTCTCTTCCAAGTTTGGAAACACTAGATCTTTCTTACAACAAGCTCTCAAGCCAGTTCCGACTAAATGAGTCTTCACTTGTATTTTCTCCATTGATTGAGCTTGACCTTCATGAAAATCAATTAAATGGACAAATTCCCTGGAAAATATTTAACTTCTCAAATCTTGAAACACTTGATTTAAGTAGGAAACAGTTTAGTGGACCAATTCCAAATTCAATAGTTTGGCTCCCAAGTCTAATTACTCTTGACCTGAGCTCAAACAATTTTCATGGAACATTTGACCTTAACTTACTTCGGCACCTCAGCAACCTCATCAAATTGTCTCTATCAGATAATCAGTTATCTGTGGAAGAAGTATCACATGAACAGCTGCCATTAGCATTTCCACAAATCAGATATTTTGGTTTCGGATCGTGCAACCTCAACCAAATACCTCGATTACTGAGATATGTAGGTGATCTGCAATATGTTGATCTCTCAAAAAACCAATTGCACGGAGTTATACCAAGGTGGATATTGAAGAGGTTGAGTGTTTATCAGGGAATGCTTAACCTTTCGCATAACATGTTTACTAGTGTAGAAGATGTGCCTCCTCCAGGTTTTTCCTTTGATGAAATTGATTTTAGTTTTAACAAGCTAAAAGGAGCAGTCCCACTTGTGGGTGCTTACTTTTTGGACTATTCCAACAATGAATTCTCAGAAATCCCACTGAACTATACACTCTATTTGGAGAACACTATATATCTCAGTTTATCTAGAAATATGCTAACTAGAGAAATCCCATCTTCAATTTGTGAACCAAGTCTTTACATACTGGATCTATCACACAACAACTTGAGTGGACCGATTCCTTCTTGCATCATAGGAAGACCAGGCATGGTGATACTGAGTTTAAGATGAAACAAATTTTCTGGAATACTATCTCGTCACATAAGCAGGTCCTGTGCACTCATCATATTGGATTTGAACAACAACAATCTTGAAGGCAATTTGCCTGGATCTTTAACAAGGTGTAAAGATTTGGCACTCCTTGACATAGGGAACAACCACATAGGTGGCACTTTCCCGTTTTCACTAGGAAAGCTTCCAAATCTCCAAGTCATTGTTCTAAGGTCCAATAAATTCAATGGTACACTAGACCTTCGTTCAAATTTTGGAAAAATGAATTATCTTTTCCCATTGTTAAGAATAATTGATCTAGCTTCAAACGACTTCAATGGAAGTTTGCCACCACTCTGGTTCAATAATTTCAAGTCCATGCATAATTTATCCTCATATGGCTCTTTTGATTATCGCCTTTCTCAATGGTCTAATAATTTTCAAATTTATGGGATCTCTGTTACTATCACGGATAAAGGGGCACAAATGACACTAGAGAAGGACTTGCCTAATTTAATGATTTTGATTGATTTATCGAGAAATAGATTCACTGGTGATATTCCTGAGACGATTGGAGAGCTTAAAGCAATAAAAGCACTAAACCTATCACATAATACCTTCACTGGATCCATTCCGCATCGACTTGGACGATTGACGCAAATCGAGTCACTGGACCATTCTTGGAACAACCTCTTTGGAGAGATTCCACAGGAACTAATCTCCCTGAATTTTCTATCCTACTTGAATCTTTAATTTAACCATCTGGTCGGGAGAATCCCGCAATCTGGTCAGTTCCTGGCATTCGACAATTCATCGTACGAAGGGAACCCTGGATTATGTGGTGTGCCATTATCTAAGCTGTGCAATGTCACAAGCCCTAGAAACAATTCAACCTCTCCTCCCACAAAACCTGCTAAGAAAATGACTGGAATTGTTCTATTGTGCCTTTTCATTAGATTGGGATTTGGTACAGGATTTGGTACCGGATTTGCCATAGTAATTATTGGCCCAAAAATCAAAAGAGCAAGAAATGAACATGCAACTCGTTAGGAATTACTCTGCACACCAGCAACAAGAGTGCTCTCTTTTCGAAGGGCTTGACTATAAAATTAGAACAATTTTTCTTCTATTTGATGTTTAATATATGAATATATTTTTCTTTGTTTTCAGTTTTACTCATTTCTTTCTTTTTCTTCTCTTTTTTTTCAAGTTTTGCGTGTTTACTTGTAAGAGGTTGTAACCAGCGTGTATTATTGTTACAATTTTATGTGTTTGCTTGTAACCAACAAATTTTATTCAAGTTATGTGTTTGCTTGTAAATAGGCACAATTGGCACCTTAAAATACAATCAAGCAAAACTTCATGGTAAAGAAAAATACAATACATATATTTTACATGCAACTACAATGCCAAGTAATTAAGTAATTTCTGCATCTAATTCTACTTTCATCTTTAATTTTGATAGAAGCATTCGAAACAATACAACCAGACAACTACTATGTGCACCAACTCTGCTATAGATAATTAAAAAACATAATTTGAACACAAATAATGAGCAGAACCCCTCACTCCAAATTAAAAATAGCCACAATTGATGAATCCCCAAAATAAACACAAGCTCTAAAACAAATATATATACACACACAAAGTGGAGTCTGGTAAACCCGACTAATTTTTAAACTCAAAACTTTAAAATAGTAAATGACAGACTAAGAGGTAAATGGTAAAAGATAATTAAAAAAAATTACACCACCAGACATTTCAGGTACAAAAAGGAAAGAAAAAGAAAATGATTACTGTGAGATGGATGAAAAACACAAACAGCAAATTAATCATAGCTAGCATTGAGAAATTTCAATAGTTCATTTCGCTTGCTCTCTGCCTCCTTGTCCTCCTTCGTTTTATCCACCTTTAGTAAAATCTACAAGCAAAACAAATTTAAAAGAAACGAATAAATTATAGTCCCCCCAAATGGTCCAAACTAAATTTTTGTTCTGAGCTGGTCATTAATTGGTTGCCAAAAGAATTTTTTTTTTTTGATGAGGTATAAAAAAAATTGGCGTTCTTAAGAGGGATGTTTGATGTATTGAAAATTTGGGAGTAAAATTAGGCTTTGCTGGGGACATAAAACAACTCTGAAATTACTATTTCCAAATGATTTCCCACACCCTCTAAAAAAACAATTAGAGAACACGAGGATACAAGAAAAATTGCAGAGGAGATGAATAAAATGCCATACCTTTTTACCAGAAATAGCACTTCGCCGCACGCCTTCGTCTTTGTCATGCCCCAGGAACTGTACGAAAAAAAAGAGCCCATTTTTAAGTTAATAATGCAAAGAAGATAATTAATAAGTTTGTTTTAATGCTTTGAAGTTTGAACAATAGGGATCATTTGTTGAAATCAAGGGCACAAAAATGGTAATTTGACATTTAATTCAAGAATGAAGTAATCAAGAAAACCTACGTCTGGTTTGCACAATTGAGGTACATAAGGCCTATACTGGTAAGATTGAGGCTAAATTACACTATAAAGGGCCATCTGAGTTTGAGTTGTATACTTGACCTTAGAATAGCACATGTACAAATTAAAACATTTTTTTCTTAATTATAACACATAATGGTGCAGAGAGAAAGAGAGAGAGAGAGAACCTTGGAAAGTTGAACTGGACTACTCTCCTTTCTCTGTGTAAAGCTCAAAATCGTCCAAATAGCAACAAAGAAACAACACATCGACCGGGTTACCCGTTTAACAACCCCAGCTCCAATTTTCAAGAGCCACCCCAAAATAAGGAGCACCAAAAAAAAAAATATAAGTACCACTATTAAAAAGAAACTACAGAGATATCATAATTACTCTGTACTTTGTACAATTAAAATGAATGTTAATTCATTTATGCATGACGAAAAAGGCAAAATTAGAGCAAGAATTAAGAAAGTCAATATTTACGCAATAAGAACATCATTAACTACTGCAAATTAGTGGTTAGTTGTCAATTGCAAACATAGTTGAGAGAAACTTAGGCGTTAATTGTGAATTTAAAACTGAGTATTGTGTGCAAAAAGGTCCCTCAGCTTTCATATATTGCGTGTGAGGTATCCTTCTTCAACAAATATTGACTTTCGGCTGAGCCCGATGACTCAATATATAGGCGACCATGCTGGTATCATGCAAGTTAGAATTTCTTACTATTTTTTACTATTTTACCATGCTATGTGGACATTATTATAGAAAGTAATATTTTTGTAAATTAGAATTTAGTAATTATATGGACCTGAATTTATAGTCTGTTAAGCAGCTATTAATTTTATAAATAAGCCCCACTAACATGTAACAAAACCCTTCTTTAAACAGTAGTAGTACATCTCAGTAACTAGTGTTTTTTGTTATTATCAGAATTTACAGAATGCAACAACTGAAATCAACGTAGTACATACATTTTATTCAACAAATTATTACTAGTATCAAACTCTGTTCCACCTGTACTTTCAAATGTAGCACAAGCAGATTATGAATTAACCACATCTTGACTTATGTTTCAGGTCATGCTGGCCCCACCGCCATCTGAACCCGTCATGGGAGGTGAATCCTCGCCTGAATCGACCACATGCTCTATTGACACACGTGGAGTCGATACGCGGCTCCCTATGCTGGTTTACGTGTCACAGGAAAAGTGGCCTGGCTACGATCACAACAAGAAAGCTGAGGCTATGAATGCTTTGGTGTGCACAAGTGCAGTGATGTCAAACAGCCCGTTCGTACTAAACCTCGACTGTGACCATTACGTGGCCAACTCACGTGCCCTCCGTGAAGGCATGTGCTTCATGCTTGACCGTGGCGGGGACCGCATCTGCTACGTGCAGTTTCCACAGCGATTTGAAGGCATTGATGCCAACGACCAGTACGCTAACCACAACCTTGTTTTCTTGGATGTAACCATGCGGGCCATGGATGGGCTTCAGGGACCCATGTATGTCCGTACCGGATGCATCTTTAGAAGGACAGTGCTTTACGGGTTCAGTCGAGATATTCTTCTCCCGAAACAATGCTTTACTGGTTCAGTCGAGATATTCTTACTTCAATGGAGCAATGTATCCTTTCACATCAGTGTTTCTCCTGCTCTACTGCATCCTACCAGCGGTTTCTCTGTTCAGGGGTAAATTCATAGTACAGAGTCTAAATGTAACCTTTCTGGTATTTCTCCCTGATAATCACTACCACTATGTGCCTCTTGGCATTGCTGGAGGTAAAGTGGAGCCGGATAACACTTCATGAGTGGTGGTGCAAGGAACAGTTCTGGCTGATTGGTGGCACCAGTGCGCACCCAGCAGCAGTTCTACAAGGCCTTTTAAAAGTGATAGCTGGTGTCGACATATCCTTCACTCTAACTAGCAAATCAGCACGAGACGACACTGATGACATGTACGCTGACCTGTATGTAGTCAAATGGAGCTTTCTGATGGTGCCACCTGTCACGATCATGATGGTTAATGCAATTGAAATAGCAGTAGCAGTTATGAGAACAGTTTACAGTATGTTTCCGAGATGGAGTGAACTGCTCGTCGGAGTGTTCTTTAGTTTCTGGTTTTTGTGCCATTTGTATCCATTTGCAAATGGGCTGATGGGGCAAAGAGGGAAGGTACCGACAATTGTGTTTGTTTGGTCGGGGCTGCTTTCGATTGTTATATCGCTGCTTTGGGTTTATATCAGTCCGCCTGCTGGTGCAAAAAGGGATTACATGGAGTTTCATTTCCCCTGACTGATACTGGCATTGTCAGATACTGGCATGAAGATCTCTGATTCATGCAAATATTGACAGACAGAAATGCATGTTAGTTTTGATTTGGTATTAATATCTTGTTAGATATTATTAGGACTTATTATTGCTTGATTGTATGACTTTAACTAGCAACAGGAAACTAAGAATTTATTGTGTGAAAAAATTGAGATGGTTTCTTTCCAACTCCTGTGAACTAAATCTTAATTTTTGTGCTTACATTTTTTTTTTATCAAATGCATGTGAAGCTTAATTGCATAAAGGAAACGCAAACAGGTAAATTTAAGGCCTATGTGCAACATTTCTTCTATTTTTAGTAATTCAATTCATTTTTCAAGGAACTATGACAATGTTTCTATTTTTCAATCATATAACACAAATATTTGGCAAAAAAAAAAAAATCGTGTGCAATAAAAATAAAAAGGCTGTCTAAATTGAGGCAATGTGCTAGATAAATTGAGACTCAGTAAAACTGAATTTAAATTGGATGAACCACACATAATTCAAAGCACTGCGTTTTTCTGATAAAAAATGGTAACAGGGTTCAAATTTTGCTCCTATTTTTGGAACATATCTGTATATATTTTAATTCTCAGGATTTCATCCATGATTTATAGAATGAATAATTATTTCAGTACCCACGCTACAGTACCCGCACTGTTATTTTAGGAAAATTCATATATCATTTGTAGTTCATTGTATAGGTATAAATACTTGCCCTGTTTGAGCTATTTACTTCACAGTGTTACTATTAAAATTTTCCTAAAAACAAAATTACAGTTTTGGAACAGTTGCGGTCCCCACATGCCGTTTGAGTGGTCCCCTAATGCGGGTATGACACGAGAATTTTTCAAGAAAAGGTGCGGGTACAGTTATTTTAGGAAAATTCATATATCATATGTAGTTCATTGTATAGGTATAAACACTTGCCCTGTTTGAGCTATATACTTCACAGTGTTACTATTAAAATTTGTAAAACAAAATTACAGTTTTGGAATAGTTGCAGTCCCCACATGCCGTTTGAGTGGTCCCCTAATGCGGGTACCACACGAGAATTTTTCAAGAAAAGGTGCGGGTACAATTATTTTAGGAAAATTCATATATCATATGTAGTTCATTGTATAAGTATAAATACTTGCCCTGTTTGAGCTATATACTTCACAGTGTTACTATTAAAATTTGTAAAATAAAATTACAGTTTTGGAATAGTTGCGGTCCCCACAAGCAGTTATGGCAGTTTAGGTGTGGGTACAGTGCGGGTATTGTAGCGTGGGTACTCATATCAGCTTCCTTATAGAATCAGATAGAACAGTTAATAATATAATATTTAATAGCTAGCATCCATGATTAATTAATGATAATATGGTGGGGTTAAAATGTTTTAAAATTAGGGTTAAAATGTCTTATTGGTTCCTTTTTTAAATGTTTTGTAGTTGATTTTGTACATATAAAAAAAAAATAGTAAACAATTTTCAAAATTATAAAAAATTTGGTCTCCAAGAATAGTTTAATATGGAGATCACATTGAGTGGTTCAAATTGACTTTTCAAATTTTAAAAATAAAAATAAACGTGTGAAACATGACTGGGACACTAAAACAATATGGCATTGCCCTACTCATGTGTTAACTGTTATCTGGATGATAGAAAATAATGATCCCAAATTTGCAAACAATAAGGGGTCATGGAGCAAATATGAAAGTTCAAGGGCCCTAAACAAAATTTTCTCTTTTTGTGTTTTGCCTAAAAAATTGTTTACATTATAAAAGAAAACATCCAAATTGAAATACATAAAAGTTGCATTTTTGGTGTCCATGACTGAGTAATGTGATTTCAGAACTGTGTTCATTTTGTTTGAGCCCAACTCAGGCAGGCCCAATTTATTTTCTCTGCTACAACCTTTTAAGAAGTTATTTTAACAGAACAGGTTTAGCATCATGCAGCGCAAGAGACATAGAATACAAGCAGCACTGCAGTCTGCATATGGTTGGTGCTCTGCATGAAGCCAAACTTACGCTGTTAATGACGCGAAGCTAAATAAGAGATGACTTTGGTTCCTCTTTTCGCCGCAATTTTTATATATAAGAAAATCAATAAAAAAATATTAAAAATAAGAAATAAATCAAGGGAAGTTGAAAAATGGTAAGGCAGTATGGCGCCATGGCGTTAGGGACGCCATGGCACACTCAAGACCATCGGAAAAAAACAGAAAAAGAAAACCAACTCTGGGCCGCCATGGCTCAGGCCAGCCCAGAAACAAAAAAAAGAAAAAAGAAAACTGGACCGCCATGGCTTAGGCCAACCCAGAAACAAAAAAAAAAGGTACGAAAGTGAGTAGTCCAATAATTTTGATCAGATTCAAAATTAAATTTAGAGAAAACGGCTACATGGATTTTTGTGTTCTTTATATCAAAATAAAGGTATGAAAGTCTAGTTTCCAGATAATATAATTTCTCTATACAAAAATATTACAGACGTGTACAGTTTTAGCAATTAATTGACAGAGGTCAGAAATCAGAAAAACTGAAATTCCAGTGAGCAGTCCAATAATTTTGACCAGATTCAAAATTAAATTTAGTGAAAATGGCTGCATGAATTTTTGTGTTCTTTATATCAAAATTAAGGTAAGAAAGTGTAGTTTCCATATAATATAATTTCTCTATACAAAAATATTACAGATTGGTATAGTTTTAACGATTAATTGACAGAGGTCAAAATTATTGAAATGTTCGCTAAAATTTCAGCTTTTCTGTTTTCTGACCTCTGTCAATTAATCGCTAAAACTGCACACATCTGTAATATTTTTGTATAGAGAAATTATATTATCTAGATACTAGACTTTCATACCTTATTTTGATATAAAGAACACAAAAATTCATGTAGCCGTTTTCTCTAAATTTAATTTTGAATCTGGTCCAAATTATTGGACTACTTACTTTCATACCTTTTTTTTGTTTCTGGGTTGGCCTAAGCCATGGCGACCCAGTTTTCTATTTTTCTTTTCGTTTCTGGGCTGGCCTGAGCCATGGCGGCCCAGTTTAATATATATATATTTTTTTCTTTTTTGCAGGTTGGATTGAGCCATGGCGGCCCAGAGCAGTTTTATATATATATATTTTTTTCTTATGTATAAAAATCTCGGCTCTTTTCGGGAACAAACTTTTTGGGAAATATTTTAACAGAGCAGTTTTAGCATCATGCAGCGCAAGAGGTATAGAATATAAGAAGCACTACACATGGTTGGTGCGCTGCATGAAGCCTTAACTACTTGTTAATATATTGACCCGAAGCTAAGAAAGAGACGTCTTCTGTTCTCGAATGAACCGGGTTCGGATTCAACTAGTTAATAATTGTAAGGTATAAGGGTTTAGGGCTTTTGCTTCCTATTCGGTGGACGAAGTGATAGGAGCTGAGAGGGAGCTCTCAGTGTTGGGATAAACTCAGCAATGTTGCACTGCTTTGTGCAATTAAGTATGCAAAAGATTGAAGAGAGAATAATATTTTTCTGAACAAAAACAACGCTTTATTTCCTTTCTCTCTTACTCAATTACTTAGAGTTCTGTAGTATTTAAAGCAATACAATGTTCCTAAAATAAACACCCACAACTTTCCTAAATTAAGCACCCACTACACAACATGCTAAAAATAGCTAACCACTATGCTAACTACTACTAAAATAACTATGCTTAAAATAACCAATGCCTAAAATAACCCATGCAGTTTTTATGCTGGTGAAAACTAATTCGTACATGCTCTAATCAATTTGAATTAATTTTCAACACTTAGCAGGGCACAAATTGGTACCATGGTCGAACTGGTACCAGTGAAACTTTGTCAGAGACACCATCTTCTCTTCTTCCTTTGAATCTATTTCAACTGCTCTCCAACAAGTAACTTTTCTTTTTTATAAGGGGGAATTTCATGTATACCCCTCAACCATTTCTCTTAAGCATTTATCTTAAACAGGTTACATATTTTTTATATTTTTCCAAGGTTCTAAATAGCATTTATAGCATCGTAGCGAGAAGGCTAAAAAAAAAGCTATAGCGAATAGCGTCACTATAGCGGAAGCTATTCCGAATAGCGTTTTTTTTTTACATTTCGTATATTCAATATTTGTACTAAATATCAACATTATCTAAAGTCTCATAGAACAATAAATAACACCAAAGTAATTAAGAAATTATAATATTCATATTGAACCCGTACAAAGTCCAAATTGCGGTTCAAAATACTAATAGTAATATCATAAACTATCAATTTTTCCTATTAAAAATATCTTAAGCATCATGATTCATGACATAATCTATTTTTTTATTCAAATTTTAATTTCGGTTTGGACTTTTTTTCTATTCAAATTTATTTTTATTCCCAATTTCAAATTGATTTATCTGTAGCAAGTAGCAACAAATTCAATTTTGGTTTGAGATTTTTTTTATCTTTATTTAAAACCCATATAAATTACTTAAAAATAAAAAAAAATAAAAACTCATATTGTATAGCGAAAATAGCGCAAATAGCGGACCGCTATAGCGCTGTAGCGGCCGTAGCGCAAATAGCGCATTTTGATGTCATAGCGTAGCGTTTGGGATCCAAAAACGCTATAGCGCGCTATTTAGAACACTGTATTTTTCTATTAAAGGTTAAAATGGATATTATATAAATTTAAAATGAGTTTTAATAGAAAAGGCAGTAAATTGGGTAAATTTTAGAGGGGTAGATATGATATTTTGAATTTTAGAGGGGGGGAGGGAATATGCAATTTTGAAGTTTTAAGGTGCATACATGAAATTCCACCTTGTTTTATTCTCTCCTCCTCTTTTGGTCTGTGTTTCTCTCTCTAGCTTATATTGTCTGGTATTATTCAATGATATGGTGATATATATACAGGTTTAATTCTGGTGATTTTGTTTCAGATATCGGCATGGCGTAGTCGGGGCTGTTTACCAATTCCAATTGATGTCACTGCGGCATTTGTTGAGATCCAACAACAAGACCCATTCTTTAGGTATCAATTAATTTGATTTGATTTGATGTATTTGCATACTTGAAATGTTAAATTAATTGAATTTACCTTTTGAATCCTTTGGTTATTTAGGAAGGGAACAGCGGATAGTGTCTCAGTCTCTGAAGAGATGCTCGCTCTTATTTGAACTTTGAAAATAGAAATATGCATATTACCGTAGCACTGGTCAATACGTAGTATGCATATTACCGTAGCCTCACTCTTGTTTGAAATTTGAATTCCGACTTCAGACAGTATTACAATTTAACCAGTAGTAACATATCTGCACATCCTTTAAAATTATCCTCTGATGTAACACACCAGACCTAGAAAGATTTTTTGAGTACTTTTTTTAGTAAAGCTGGGATGAGCTTCAAATTAATTATGAATTCTAGTCATTGATCTTGATCTACTTCACAAACCATACATTTATGTTCCCATTGTACAACAGTGCAATTTCCTTTTCATTGATCAAGAGGTCGAAAATTGTTGCGAAATGAACGTCACTGAACTAAAATAAGTAGATTTAGATCAACAGATTTAATTCGTTGTTTGAAGCTGCTCGAAAAGCATTTTTTTTTAGTTTAAGCTCCTGATTCTCCTCCATTTCTGATTTTAAACTCACCCCATCTTTACTCGAAATATATTTTTCAATCTTGGAAGTTGCACTGACTCTAATTTTGTAGTTGAATGCAGCCACAGTGAGAAAACCTCTTCAGAAATGTCTGAGTTTAACAGTTTTCGGTGATAAAAACATTGTTAGCTCAGCTCTTTTACTAGTTGATATGGTACAAGTTCACACTGTAAAAGACAAGCTGAAGAAGCTTCTCTTTCTAGGCTCACAGACTGGGTTCACAGGAGATATAGCTCTCTCTAGCCACAAAACCATGCCTTCAAAACATGATAATTCAATAAAAAAGGCAACTGAGAAATTTGAGTATTTAAAACTTAAGCAAAATATTGTGATAATAATGCATGGAGTGTAGCCAAGTGCTGGACCCCATGTCCAATTGGTATGATTCCTTGTTCGTTTAGTTCAACCGCTGTACTTCCTTCCCTTTATTTGGGTACTACCACTGCAGTATTAGAAGTTAAAGGGATCACAAAAGAAAATTTGGTGCCTTTGATTAATGAGAACAATAAGAGGAATAAAACTCCATGTGCTGATGAGCATGTGTTGCTTGGGAGTTCTTTGAAAAAACCTAGACAATCATTGAATTGCCGGAAAGTGGAGTTGCCGGAAGTGAAACATATGATGAAAGGTATGTTGCTTATTGATGGCACATGGAAGAATGTCAGTGAAGAGGAATTGAGTTTGTTCAACCTTTTTATTATGGTAATTTTTCAGGTTGGTAAGTGGTAAATTAGAAATATTACATCATGCCACCACACCATATTTTCTTATTAGTTCTTCTCATGGTCTTGTAGTGGATGAAGTGGTTGCTGGCATGGAAAGGCGATGAAGCTGACTACAGGTTGAGTTATACAGGCCAAATGGGGTTACTTTTAGTTAATTCAATAGAAATATGTGCAGGACGATTTGGTTGGGATGATCTCAGATTTGTAAGTGAAAACTATACAAAGATTTCACAACTCACCGCTTCAATCTGCTACCGGCTTCATCAAAGAATACACTCTAAGGCATGTTCTGTTTTTTTGTTTATTTGTCATTTTATTTATTTAATGGTGAAGTCTCTCCATAGTTTTGCATCATATTTAGGCCATCACTTTTATTTGTTGCTGTATTTCCTAATCTTTTGAAGGAACTTCTTTTAATTAGTTTACGCATAATTACAGTTAATCACAGTAATATTTGCTCGATTACTGGTACCATATTAACTACAATAAAAAAAATATTTAGTGTTGCCATATTTATTGATGAAATAGTGTTTTTGGATAGTAGTTAATATTTGTGGCAATGATAGTATATTATTTATGTAGAGGAGGGATCCAATTACACCTTTTTTGGTGACACATCATGACACTGTTTTTTATATAGGTCAATTTTGCGATTTTAAAATCCAAACAGTCGATTCGAACCGTTCAACATGATCACCATATTAAAATTTACTTGGAGATCAAATTTTACATTTTTTTGAATTTTTTTACTATTTATTAAGATGGTTACAAAATCGTTGTTTTTCAATGGTCTGAAAACAACGATTTTTGTAACCATCTTAATAAATAGCAAAAAAATTCAAAAAAATGTAAAATTTGATCTCCAAGCACATTTTAATATATCCATCATGTTGAACAGTTTGAATCGACTATTTGGACTTTGAAAATGGTAGGTGTCAAAGTGTGTCACCAAAAAAGATGTAATCGGATCCCTCCTCATTTATGTATTTCATATTTCATATTTAGTTGAAGGGACTTAATTTATCATTCAGTTAATCTAGCAAAGTATTCAACAGAACCGTACCATTGATGGTCTTCATCACTAGGGTTGACCCAAGTCAACTGAAGAGTACCTTTCAGGGTCTTCATCACTTGGGTTGACCCAAGTCAATTTTACTGTAGCGTTGATGGTCTTCATCACTAGGATTGACTCAAGTCAAGTAGTGAAGCTGATGTGAGCCTAACCAGACAATGTTCACATTTAAAGCTGTTTCTACCAGATCCAACAAATGGATTTTGCTAATTCTTGGCCAAACTATCTGCACTTGTTTGACCGAGTCAACCCGAGTCTGGGCGTGTCTGATCGAGTCTGGCTGAGTCAACAATTTTTTCAATTATTTTTAAATGCTTACTCAATTAAATGAGAATAATGTCCAATAGATAATGAGCATGAAACCAAAAACCACCAGCGAATTACTATACGTTCCAAATTCTGGTGGTTGATAAGTGCATTGTAAAAAAACCGACCCAAAGGAAAGAAACAGCTGATTGAGCTTTTCGCCAATATATAATTCATTGTATCTATTAATAATCATGAACTGACTGCATTGACAAACAAAAAAAATGCATAAATAATAAAATATTACATAATTGATAACAAAGTTAATATGTTTAAATATTACATAATTGACATCTATTTATAATCCATATGTTGGATATGAGAATGTTAATAATTTTTCATTTGACACTACATTAATGTCTTCATTTTTTGGCTCTGTATATCAATATCTCCATTTGTATTTTAATACAAAGGACGATGAGATAATCCAGCCAGCTCGGTATAGCTTCTGGCAATAAAAAGTGTGTTCTATTTGTAATAGTTGTATTACATTATATAATTAGAGGATTATTTGAGTGTAATATTTTGTTTTAACAAAGTTTTTCTACAAATTATTTTTTACCAATTTTTTCCTACTTTTTGGCTACAAAACAAGATTCTACCAAAAAAATCCGAGTTTCTGAGTCAACTCGGCCGATTCCGGTCTATTCATCCGATTCTTATTCCACGGTCAAGAACCCGATTTCAATTCCGATTCCGAGTTTCAGAACCATGCTTACTATATGAAGTTTGCTATAAGTGATTATTAAAATAAGACCATACATAAGAAAAACCAAATAGACAGCTGAAACAATTTTAAAATGCAATTAAAGACCAAGGAAAATTTTCTTATTAAGAGTCATATGACATTACAATTATTATGAAACTTATTCTCAACAAAAAAATAAACTTGATTATGAGAATTATTGCTAAAAATTTGAGAACTTTTGAACGCACCTTTGAACGTTTATCTTTCACATTACAAGTGGGTTGGTGCAGATGATGACGCCCACTAAGAAGGTAACGCACTCATAAAGACCTCTGTTGGGCTCCCAATTTACATAATTTATGACTGAATAAACCCACTCATTCGTCAGTGCTAAATACTTTTTGTTGGAAAAAGTTACAAAAATGTCACTCATTTTGATTTATTATTATTTAATGTTGTGCTTTTTGGAACAATTTCTTTGTAATTTATACTGCAAATAATTGATATTATAGGTTTTCATGTTCAGAACAATATGTAGAACATATAAATGTATGGTAAACTTTCAAGAATATCACGAATATTATAAGAACAAAACATACAAAAAATGCTGCGCTATTTATAATATAGAATATCTTTGAATAATTTCCAATAAATGATGATGTCATTTGAAGGAAAAAATTTGGAATTTTTTTGTTTTTTATTGTTAAATACTTGTTTGCTAATGATGATTGTCGTAAAGCATTTTCTTTGGTCAAAAAGAAAATACAAAGCTTTCCAAAAGGAGGCTGGGTTGACCCAAGTCAACTGAAGAGTAGTCAAGTAGTAGTCAAGCTGATGTGAGCCTAACCAAACAAATGAACAATGTTCATATTGAATGGCCTAACAGCTCTAAATGACTTTCTCAGTCAACGTGCATGAAAAAATTACATGTACTGTTTACAGCTGGGTTTTTATATATACAAGTTAATTTCATAATCCACCGTTCACTACTCTGCTGCTGTTTCTACCAGATTGAACAAATGGATTTTGCTAATTCTTGGCCAAACTCTTTGCACTTGTGTCTGTACACTCTACTCTTCATCCTCTCATCTCTTTTGCTTCACTCTGCTTCTGTGGCAACCCATGTCTCATGCCTTCCTGACCAAAACTCTTCCCTTCTCCAACTCAAAAGAGGATTCTTCCACTCTGATCTTACCTCTTGGCAACCTGGAACAGACTGTTGTCGTGGCTGGGAGGGTGTGTCTTGCGACAAAGCAACCGGTCATGTCACTGTCCTTGACATCAGCGACCGTAACATTCAAGGTAACCTCAGTGCCGCAATCTTTAATCTCACCTCGCTTCAACACCTCAATCTTGCATACAACAACTTTTCACAAAACCAGATTCCAGCTTATGGGTTCGAGAAGCTAACTATGCTTACCCATCTAAACCTATCCAACATAGGGTTCTTTGGTCAAATACCAATTGGCATAGCCAACCTCACAAACTTGATCTCCCTTGACCTTTCATGCAACTATTTTTACGATCATTTTGTCAAATACTTTGATTGTGATTTGAAACTGCATGAACCAAATCTGCGGATATTGGTTAGCCAACTTAGCAATTTAAGGGAGCTCTATCTCGATAATGTTGATATCTCTGAGAATGGAGCTGAGTGGTGCAGAGCTCTGTCTAACTCGGTCCCCCACATACAAGTCCTCAGTATGATTAATTGTAATCTGTCAGGCCCCTTTGAATCTTCTCTTTCCCAACTTGGTTCGTTAACTGCCCTTCGCCTCAGTTACAACAGTTTCCAAACCCAGATTCCTAACTACTTTGCTGAATTTCCATTAAAAGATCTCCTATTGGACATTTCTGACCTTGAAGGGCTGGTTCCACATGAGATTTTTCAAATTCCAACATTGACCAAGCTTGGTCTATCAGGAAATCAAGAGCTATTTGGGACTTTACCTAATTTTCCAATCGTGAGTTCTTTGGAGAGCTTGGTTCTCGAAGAAACCAACTTTTTTGGTAGCATACCATATTCAATTGGCAACCTCAGAAATTTATCTGAACTCATTCTTGGAGGTTGTAACTTTTCAGGACAAATACCTTCTTCAATCGAAAAACTCAGTAAATTAACAATATTGGACCTTTCCTATAACTCACACTCTGGCTCAATCCCCCAAAGTTTGTTTTCTCTTCCAAGTTTGGAAATACTATATCTTTCTAACAACAAGCTCTCAGGCCAGTTCCGACTAAAAGAGTCTTCTCTTGTATTTTCTCCATTGATTGAGCTTTACCTTGATGAAAATCAATTGAATGGACAAATTCCCTGGCAAATATTTAAGTTCTCAAATTTGCAAACACTTGATCTAAGTGGGAACCAGTTTACTGGACCAATTCCAAATTCAATAGTTTGGCTCTCTAGTCTGCGTACTCTTTACCTGGAATCAAACAATTTTAATGGAACATTTGACCATAGAAGGAAAAATCGGAATCGGAATCGGGATCGGCCCCAACCGATCCTGATCCGGATCGGAAAAATCGGTCGGGATCGGCCGAATCGGATCGGAAAATCGGACTTTTGATTTGTATCAATCTGTGATATAAGTATTATATATATACAAATGAGTTATGGTATAAATCAAAAACACTTGGATGGTGTGGTGCTAACTTGCTTGGACTCCATTCCAATGATCTAGAGATCGAATCCCAGCTGCTGCAAAAAATTTTCAACTTGTTTATATTTGCGTTTCGGCAGGAATTTGACTGGAACAGGCCGGAACGGTCCGAAATTTGACTGGAACTGACCGAAATATGGCCGAAATGGCCGAAATTGACCGAAATTTGCACTGTCCGCGTAAATCGGTCTGGAATCGGATCGGCACCGTCCGATCCCGCTCCGGAACGGCTGATTTTGCCTTCTATGCATTTGACCTTAACTTACTTCGGCACCTCAGCAACCTCACCTCTTTGTTTCTATCAGATAATCAGCTATCTGTGGAAGATGTATCAGATGAGCAGCTGCCATTAGCATTTCCACAAATCAGATATTTTGGTTTAGGATCGTGCAACCTCAACCAAATACCTCGATTACTGAGATATGTAGTTGAATTGGATTATGTTGATCTCTCAAAAAACCAATTGCACGGAGTTATACCAAGGTGGATATGGAAGAGGTCGAGGGATTCTGAGGCAATGCTTAACCTTTCGCACAACATGTTTACTAGTGTAGAAGATGTTCCTCCAGGTTTTTCCTTTAACACCATTGATTTTAGTTTTAACAAGCTAAAAGGAGCAGTCCCACTTGTGGGTGCTTACATTTTGGACTATTCCAACAATGAATTCTCAGAAATCCCACTAAACTATACACTCTATTTGAAGAACACTATATATCTCAGTTTATCTAGAAATATGCTAACTAGAGAAATCCCATCTTCAATTTGTGAACCAAGTCTTTTCATGCTGGATCTATCACACAACAACTTGAGTGGATCGATTCCTTCTTGCATCATAGGAAGACCCGGCATGCAGATCCTGAGTTTAAGAGGAAACAAGTTATCTGGAATACTTTCTAGTCACATAAGAAGGTCTTGTGCACTCGTCATATTGGATTTGAACAACAACAATCTTGAAGGCCATTTGCCTGGATCTTTAACAAGGTGTAAAGATTTGACACTCCTTGACATAGGATACAACCACATAGGTGGCACTTTCCCGTTTTCACTAGGGAATCTTCCAAATCTCCAAGTCATTGTTCTAAGGTCCAATAGATTCTATGGTACACTAGACCTTCCTTCAAATTTTGGAAAAATGAATTCTCCTTTCCAATTGTTAAGAATGATTGATTTAGCTTCAAACAACTTCAATGGAAGTATACCACTACTCTGGTTCAGTAATTTCAAGTCCATTCATAATTTATCCTCGAATGCAGTTCTTGGTAAAGACCCTGATATACTACCTAATTATGAAAATTATAGGATCTCTGTTACTATCACGGATAAAGGGGCACAAATGACACTAGAGAATGACTTACCTAATTTAATGGTTTCGATTGATTTATCGACAAACAGATTCACTGGTGATATTCCTGAGGCGATCGGAGAACTCAAAGCAATAAAAGCACTAAACCTGTCACATAATGCCTTCACTGGATCCATTCCGCATCGACTTGGACGATTGACGCAAATCGAGTCATTGGACCTTTCTTGGAACAACCTCTCTGGAGAGATTCCACAGGAACTAATCTCCCTGAATTTTCTATCCGACTTGAATCTTTCATTTAACCATCTGGTCGGGAGAATCCCGCAATCTGGTCAGTTCCTGGCATTCGACAATTCATCATACGAAGGGAACCCTGGATTATGTGGTGTGCCATTATCTAAGCTGTGCAATGTCACAAGCCCCGGAAACAATTCAACCTCTCCTCCCACAAAACCTGCTAAGAAAATGACTGGAATTGCTCTATTGTGCCTTTTCATTGGATTGGGGTTTGGTACAGGATTTGGTACCGGATTTGCCATAGTAATTATTGGCCCAAAAATCAAAAGAGCAAGAAATGAACATGCAACTCGTTAGAAATTACTCTGCACACCAGCAACAAGAGTGCTCGCTTTTCGAAGGGCTTGACTATAAAATTAGAACAATTTTCCTTCTATTTGATGTTTAATATATGAATATATTTTTCTTTGTTTTCAGTTTTACGCATTTCTTTCTTTTTCTTCTCTTTTTTTTCAAGTTTTGCGTGTTTACTTGTAAGAGGTTGTAACCAGCGTGTATTATTGTTACAATTTTATGTGTTTGTTTGTAACCAACAAATTTTATTCAAGTTATGGGTTTGCTTGTAAATAGGCACAATTGGCACCTTAAAATACAATCAAGCAAAACTTCATGGAAAAGAAAAATACAATACATATATTTTACATGCAACTACAATGCCAAGTAATTAAATAATTTCTGCATCTAATTCTACTTTCATCTTTAATTTTGATAGAAGCATTCGAAACAATACAACCAGACAAGTACTATGTGCACCAACTCTGCTATAGATAATTAAAAAACATAATTTGAACACAAATAATGAGCAGAACCCCTCACTCCAAATTAAAAATAGCCACAATTGATGAATCCCCAAAATAAACACAAGCTCTAAAACAAATATATATACACACACAAAGTGGAGTCTGGTAAACCCAACTAATTTTTAAACTGAAAACTTTAAAATAATAAATGACAGACTAAGAGGTAAATGGTAAAGTAGGTAAAAGATAATTAAAAAAAAAAATTACACAACCATGCATTTCAGGTACAAAAAGGAATAAAAAAAAAATGATGACAGGGAAATCGATGAAAAACACAAACAGCAAATTAATCATAGCTAGCATTGAGAAATTTCAAAAGTTCATTTCGCTTGCTCTCTGCCTCCTTGTCCTCCTTTGTTTTATCCACCTTCAGCAAAATCTACAAGCAAAACAAAATTTAAAAGAAACCCATAAACTATACAACTCCCCCAAATGGTCAATAGTCAGGTCCAAACTAATCCGTGTATTATTTCCATTTATAACGATTTTTTATGTATTTATAAATTTGGGGGTACAATTAGGCTTTTGCTGGGGACATAATTATTTTTTAATTACTACTTCCAAATGATTTCCTGTACCCCTTAAAAAACAATTAGAAAACATGAGGATATAAGAAAAATTGCAGAGATGAATAAAATGCCATACCTTTTTACCAGAAATAGCACTTCGCCGCACGCCTTCGTCTTTGTCATGTCCCAGGAACTGTACGAAAAAAAGAGCACATTTTTTAAGTTAACAAAGCAAATAAGTTCATGAACTTGCACAAAAATAAATCAAGGCTCACACCACACCTTCATCTTTTTATGCATTGAACAATAAGGATTGCAATTCTTGAAATTTAATTCAAGAATGAAGTATTTAGAAGTAGTTATGAAAACCTACCGCTTGATTGCACAGTGGAGGGTACATTAAGGCCTATGCAGGTAAAACTGAGGCTAAATTACACTATAAAGGGCTAACTTGACCTTAGAAACAAGTACAAATTAAGACTAATTGTAGAACAGAAACATTTTTTATGTCAATTATAACACCTAGTGGTGCAGAGAGAGAGAGAGAGAGAGAACCTTGGAAAGTTGAACTGGACTGCTCTCCTTTCTCTGTGTAAAGCTCAAAATCGCCCAAATAGCAACAAAGAAACAACACATCGACCGGGTTACCCGTTTAACAACCCCAGCTCCAATTTTCAAGAGCCACCCCAACACAAGGAGCACCAAAAAAAAAACTATAAGTACCACTATTTAAAATAAACTACAGAAATATCATAACTATTCTGTACTTAGTACAATTAAAATGAATTTTAATTCATTCATGCATGACGAAAAAGGAAAAATTAGAGCAAGAATTAAGAAAGTCAATATTTACGCAACAAGAACCTCTTCAACTACCGCAACTTAGTGGTTAGGTGTCAATTGCAAATATATTTGAGGAAATTTGGTGGTGACAAGCATGATAAAAACTTAGGTGGTAATTGTGAATATAATACTGAGTATTGTTTGCAAAAAGGTCCGTCAGCTTACATATATTGCATGCATCAAGTATGTTGAGGGTACATATTCTTTGTATGCATCAAGTATGCATTTACTTGTGTAATAAAATAATTTCCTAGTTATGTTGAGGGTACATATTCTTCTTTAGTATACTATAATATACTAGAACAGCATAGCATTTTTAGTTATGAAATTCATGATACTTTAAGAGTTTAATCCTACAAGATTCTGTCAGTATGGTATAAATAAAAATCATGGGGCAGCAAGACAGAGAACTTAAATGATAATTTTACAGTAATATGATAGTTTACCTCTTTCTCTCTCTTGTGCCGTTTATGGTGACTTGACTTGGTTTTATCTCTCTCCTTTTCCTGACATAAAAAGAAATCAGTACTGGTATGACTACAGCAGTTCCTGCCAGTATCTATACCAGATACCAGTACAGTACTGGTATTGATCTCTGATGTAAAAACCATACGAAGTAAATATACCTTCTTTGATCTCCGATGCTTTTTATGCTTCTTTCCACGACTCGAAGCTTCATGCTCACTATCAGATGAACTGGCACTAAAGAGATTTCAGTAACGGACACAAGTCAATCAACTAACAAGACAAAAACCATGGAAAAGAGAACGAACCTGTGGCTATCAGAGAAGGAAGAAGAAGAATCGACGGGAGATCTACGGCGGCGGTGGCGGTGGCGGCGCTTTTTCCCTGTGCGCTGATCCTTGCGCGCCTTCAGCGAGGATTCCTTGTGGCGGCGCCTCCTCCGAGATGATTCGCCAGAGGAGTCGCTGGAGGAGGAGGAGGAGGAATCGCTGGAAGATGCTGTCGAAGAAGCAGCCATGGCGGCCACAGAGAGAGAGAGAGAGAGAGAGAGACGCGTAACAGAGACGATCTAGAAGGAAGGGAAGGGTTCGATCTCTGCTCAGAGATAATAAATTTATTATGGGCCTTGATTTGATTTGAGCTGGGCCTTCTAGAAGGGTTCGATCTCTGCATAGAAATAATAAATTTTATTATGGGTCTTGATTTGGTTTGGGCTGGGCCTTTTTCGTTGTAGATTGAAGGGTGAATTGTTGTCGCCTCTTGTACCAGACACAGTAAATTAGGCCTGGGTTGGGCTTAGAATTCGGATCAACCCAGGTACCTGACTCAAGCAAATTGGAAACGGATGGCTCAGTATCGTTCTTTTCACTTGGCACGAATCTCAAAGCACAAATAATACTGACTCTCTGCGCCATTTCCGAATAGGCACCGTTTTGAGTTAATCTGAGCCGTCCGTTTCAATTTGCTTGAGTTAGGTACCTCGGAGGATTCAGATTCTTGGGCTTAAAGAATATCTCAGGTGAAATCCAAATAGGATATTAACAGAACTATTTTGACTTAAAACAACACATGACAAATATAGACAAAATTTAAAACGAAAAGTTTACAGTGTATTCACAAAAACTTTTAAAATAGTTGATTTTCTCATGAAAATAATTTTATATTCAGTATACCCATAGAAATTTAACATTGTTTTTCTATCATTTTTGTTCATTAAATATATTATTTAATTATTTTAAAATTTAAATTAATAAACAAAACTCTGTGAAGCAATTGCTAATCCACTGGAGCTTTGAGGGCAGCTAATCTCTCTATACTCAATTTTGTCAGACAATTAGTTAATCTATATTTATATTGTTTGTTCAAAGGATTTCGAGTTCAACTATGACGTAAAAAATTTGGTATTAAGAGAGCGGTGTGCAAACAAGAGGATCAAGAGAGAATGACTTCTCGGGAGAGCATAGTGACAACTTAATGATTCGGGAAAGAATTGGCGGGGTCAAAATTCGTGATTTGGGTATATTTCAAAATTATACATTGAGTCCAGACCGGAGATCTTGGCCCCACAATAGAGAAAAAAAAATCACGGATAATTCGTAAAATTTTGGAAAAATTCATAAAATTTGCGAATTATTCGGGATAAATCTTGGTCCCAATCCAACAGATTATCATTAATAAATCATGGCTTCTAGCTATTATATATCAATAACTGCTCTATCTGTATGAAATTTATTAGTGCTAGTTCATTAGATAGTGAGGATGAAGTTTCAAGTCGTGCAAAAGAAGCATAAAAAGTATCAGATATCAAAGAAGGTATACATCCTATGTTTTTTAGTCTATCATCTACTATTTTAAAGTTTGAGCTTAATTAAGAATTAGTCATGTTTACCAGACTTCACTTTATGTATATATTTTTGTTTCAGATTCATGTGTTTATTTTGAAGATTCATCAATTATATTGTTGTTATTGGAGCTTAAAAATTGCCAATATTTTAGGCTATTTTTTGCCATCTTTCATAAATCATAAAAAATAAGTAAGAAAATTTCAAAAATAGTAAAAATTAGTATTCTAGAAGGCCATTATATAACCAATTTACTGAGCTACTTAGATCGAAATTTGAAGGTTATACGATAGGTTTGAGGACGTAGCACGGAATGCCTTATGCTATCCATAGCACCTAAGCCTTACTCCAAGTATTTAAATGAAATTTTTGCTCGACTGCGTTCTAAGGTACACATTATGCCTACTTACAAGCAAGCACATATAACTTCAATAAACTTTTGTTGGGTACAAGCAAATACATATATTTTACAACCTCTTACAAGCAAACACGTATATACCCAAACCCTCTGAATACTTGTACTAATTATATATAAAACAAAGATAAAGATGCTTATAAAGAAAAAAAAATCAAATATAAGAAAAGTTGTACTAATTATATATACCCAAACACTGTGAAAAGCAAGCACTCTTATTGTTGATGCAAGAACAAATCCCTAACGAGTAGCATGTGCATTTCTTGCTCTTTTGATTACCGGGCTAATAATTGCTATGCCAAATCCGGTACCAAATCCCAATCCAATGAAAAGGCACAAGAGAACAATTGCAGTCATTTTCTTAGCAGATTATCCAGGAGGAGAGGTTGAATTGTTTCCCAGACTTGTGACATTGCACAGCTTAGATAATGGCACACCACATAATTCAGGGTTCCCTTCAAACGATGAATTGTCAAATGACAAGAACTGGCTAGATTGCGGGATTCTCCCGACCAGATGGTTAAATGAGAGATTCAAGGTGGACAGGAAATTCAGGGAGATTAGTTCCTGTGGAATCTCTCCGGAGAGTTGGTTCCAAGAAAGGTCGAGTGACTCGATTTGCATCAAATGTCCAAGTCCATTCGGAATGAATGCCGTAAAAGCATTATGTGACATGTTTAGTGCTTTTATTGCTTTGAGTTCTCCAATCGCCTCAGGAATATCACCGGTGAATCTATTTGTCGATAAATCAATCAAAACCATTAAATTAGGTATGTCATTCTCTAGTGTCATTTGTGCCCCTTTGTCTGTGATAGTAACAGAGATTCCATATTTTTTTAAAGCAGCCCATCCACGAATGTAATTATAAACTATTTCAATGTACCCTCCACCAAGGTTTCTACCAAGAGATTCATATGAGGATAAATTCTGCATGGACTCGAAATTACTGAGCCAATGTGGTGGTAAACTTCCATTGAAGTTGTTTGAAGCTAGATCAATCACTCTTAACAATTGGAAAGGAGAATTCATTTTTCCAAAATTTGAAGGAAGGTCTAGTGTACCATAGAATCTATTGGACCTTAGAATAATGACTTGGACATTTGGGAGGTTCCCAAGTGAAAACGGGAAAGTGCCACCTATACGGTTGTTCCCTATGTCAAGGAGTGCCAACTCTTTACACCTTCTTAAAGATCTTGGCAAATTGCCTTCAATATTATTGCTGTTCAGATCCAATATTACGAGTGCACAAGACCTTTTTATGTGACGAGATAGTATTCCAGAAAAATTGTTTCCTCTTAAACTCAGGATTTGCATGTCTGCACTGCCTATGATGCATGAAGGAATTGATCCACTCAAGTTGTTGTTCGATAGATCCAGCACGTTAAGACTTGGTTCACAAATTGAGGATGAGATTTCTCCGGTTAGCTTATTTCCGGATAAACTGAGATATGCAGTTTGCTCCAAATAGAGTGTATAGTTGGATGGGATTTCTGAGAATTCATTTTTGGAATAGTCCAAAAGATAGGCAGCCACAAGTGGGACTGCCCCTTTTAGCTTGTTGAAACTAAAATCAATGCTGGCAAACAACACGCAAGGATGGGAAGAGCATGGAGGAACATCTTCTACACTAGTAAGCATGTTTTGTGAAAGGTTAAGCTGTGCATTGGAATGCATGAACTTCTTCCATATCCACCTTGGTATAACTCCATGCAATTGGTTTTTTGAGAGATCAACATAGTACAGATCACCTACATATCTCAGTAATCGTGGCATTTGGGTGAGGTTGCACGATGCTAAACCAAAAGAAAAGATTTTTGGAAATGCTAATGGTAGTTGTTCATCTGATATCTTCCACAAATAGTTTATTATCTGATAGAAACAAAGTGGTGAGGTTTCTGAGGTGCTGAAGTAAGTTAAGGTCAAATGTTCCATTAAAATTGTTTGAGCTCAGGTGAAGAACATGTAGACTAGAGAGCCAAACTATTGAATTTGGAATTGGTCCACTAAACTGGTTCCCACTTAGATAAATTATTTCGAGATTTGAGAACTTAAATATTTGCCAGGGAATTGGTCCATTCAACTGATTTTCAGAAAAGTCAAGCTCAACCAATGGAGAAAATGAAACAGACGAATCTTTTAGTCTTAACTGACCTGAGAGCTTGTTGAAATAAAGATTTAGTGTTTGCAAACTTGGAAGAGAAAACAAACTTTGTGGGATTGAACCAGAGTGTGAATTATAGGAAAGGCCCAATATTGCTAATTTACTGAGTTTTTCGATTGAAGAAGGTATTTGTCCTGAAAAGTTGCAACCATGAAGACTGAGTTCAGATAAATTTCTGAGGTTGCCAATTGAATCTGGTATGCTACCAAAAAAGTTGGTCAAATCGAGAACCAAGCTCTCCAAAGAACTAACAATTGGAAAGTTAGGTAACCTTCCAAATAGATCATTTCGAGATAGATCAAGCTTGGTCAATGTTGGGATGTGAAAAATCTCATGTGGAAACAGCCCTTCAAGGAGACAATTCTGCAGTAGGAGATCTTTTAATGAAAATTCAGAAAAGTAGTCAGGAATCTGGGCTTTCAAACTGTTGTGACCGAGGCGAATGACAGTTAAGGAACCAAGTTGGGAAAGAGATGATTCAATGGGGCCTGACAGATTACAATGAACCATACTGAGAACTTCTAAGTGGGGGACCGACTCAGAAAGAGCACTGCACCACTCGGTTCCATTCTCAGAGATATCGGCACCATCAAGATAAAGCTCCCTTAAATTGCTAAGTTGACTAACCAATATCCTCAGATTTGGTTCATGCAGTTTCAAATCACAATCATTAATAAAGTTTTCATAGTCGCACGAAAGGTCAAGTGAGATCAAGTTGTGAGGTTGGCTATTGCAATAATTGGGATTTGACCGAAGAAATTTGTGTTGGATAAGTTGAGATATGTGAGCATAGTTAGCTTTTCGAACCCATGAGTTGGAATCTGGTTTTGTGAAAAGTCATTGTTTGCAAGGTTGAGGTGTTGGAGTGAGGAAATATTAAAGATTTCGGCACTGAGGTTACCTTGAATGTTACGGTTGCTGATGTCCAGAGCAGTGACATGGCCAGTTGCTTTGTCGCAAGACACTCCCTCCCAGCCACGACAACAGTCTGTTCCAGGTTGCCAAGAGGTAAGATCAGAGTAGAAGAAGCCTCTTTTGAGTTGGAGAAGTGAAGAGCTCTGGTCAGAAAGGCATGAGACATGGGTTGCCGCAGAAGCAGATGGAAGCAAAAGAGATGAGAGGATGATGAGTAGAGAGTAGAGACACAAGTGCAGAGAGTTTGGCCAAGAATTAGGAAAATCCATTTGTTGGATCTGGTCGAAACAGCAGGTGAGTAGAGAATGATTGATTATGTAAGTAATATATATAAGCAACCAAGCTGTAAACAGTACATGTAATTTGGTCATGCATCTTGACCGAGAAAACCATTTAGATCGAGCGACCATTCAACACTACCATTAGTTGGTAATCCTCATATTAGCAATAAATGTAGATTTGGAATAAGCCAAAAAGACCAAGAAAGGTAGTCTTCAGTTGACTAGTTGACTAGCTTAACAGGAGATGTGTAATAGTGGGTATACAACTACAACTACAACTATACATAAACCAAACGGCTATAATATTGGCAGGTCAAGAGGAGGTATGATTCTTCTAATGATAAATATGAAATACATAACTAATTATAAAATATTATTGTCCCAAATAATGCCGAGTGACACAAATGGCAATATATAACAAAGTAATGATAATCAACTACTATCCAAAACTACTACTGAAACACTTCCTTAAAAAACACTATTTCATCATAAATATGGCAACACTAAATAATTTATTATACAACATTTGATCTTTCGAAAGTTATAATACCAGACTGTAACAACCTCAACTCCTCTTCATCAACTGTCTTCCATGTGCCATCGATAAGCAACATACCTTTCATGGGATGTTTCATTTCCGATAACTCCACTTCCCGACAATCCAATGATTGTCTAGGATTTTTCAGAGACCAGGTTTAAAGGACATGCAGATATGTCACTACTGGTTAAATTGTAATATTTTATGAAGTCGGAATTCAAATTGCAAACAGAGTCAGGCTATGGTAATATGCATATTACGGACTAACCCGTGCTATGTCTCTATTTTTAAATTCAAACAACCAATCTAAAAGTTAGACATAATGATTGTATCGAAATGTACTTGTAGACCAAATTTTATAATTTTCATAATTTTTGTTACTATTTTTTTTAGATATGTGGAAAATAGTTCTTTTGGATGGTCCAGATTTTTCAAATCAATTGATATTTTACCTATCTAAAATAAAACAAAAAAAATTCTAAAAAATATTATATTTTGTCTTCAACTACATTTCCATATCAAGATCATGTTGAACGGTTCAGATTGATTGTTTTTTTTGAAGAGAAGAACAGGGGTCAAGCCCCTGTTTACTTAATTGATTGAAAAGATGAGTTTTTGGTCTTTATGAAAGACCTTTTACAAAGTATTTAGAAAAGCAGCTCAATACAGTTGAGCTATTTAAAACAGTTAAATTAAACGGCTAAGTATAACTAATAAAAAGTAAATAAGCGAGAAGACTAAAAATAGTAGCACATCCAGAGGCGTTGCCGCCTTCATGTCATCTCTATAGATTGCTTGTTATTTGAAATTCCGTTGTCAGGTTTGCCATTTCCCATTGTTCGTGTATTTCTTCGACCAGATATTCTACGGTTTTATCTTGGTCTTTGAATATTCGATTACATCTCTCGCGCCAAATCACAAATTGTGTGATTAGAAGCATTTCCCTCTCCTTTTTGTGCACCTTTTTCGCTGTTATTGCTTCTGTGTATATCAATGTACCATCCTCGTTGTGCACCGGTATTGATAACCGTTGCGAAGCCATTTCGTATGTGTGTCTGGTTATATGGCATTGATTAAACAAGTGGGCTACAGTTTCCGCATCCCGTCGGCATAGGTGACATATATTCGGCATTTCCCATCCGCGCTTCATCAGGTTGTCAGTAGTCAAAATCTTGTTTAGCGACATTAACCATGCAAAAATTTTAATCTTAGGTGGGACCCGTAGTTTCCAAATTCTTTTCAGGTCTGATCTAATTATAGGACCATCTTTCATTGCTAGATAGGCTGACTTGACTGAGAACCCCTTTATTGGATCCGGCTGCCATATTGGCTTGTCTTGTTGGTCCACGAGACATATTCCCCTGTGATTTATTATCCCCATCATGCGCCTCATCTCTTCAGTTGCCGACTGCGACAGTGGGATGAACTGCTGCGCTGCTAGTGCTCTGGCTAGTGTTATGTCAGCTTCTATAGCATGCGTGTAGAGAGCCTCGAAATCTTGCCGGAGGATACCAATGCCCCAATTATCGTGCCAGAATTTTATTGTTTCTCCGTCGCCCGTTACCCATGATAGGAATGTTTTGAGGAGCGGCATGGCCGTATCTTGCATCTGTTTGAAGAAGCGTGAGTCTGGCATTTGCGGACGGTTTCTGCCCGTTGCGGTGTATATTGCTTTCCATAGCTGTTGTTCCGGGCTCAGCCACTGCCATAACCATTTTGCCAGAAGTGCCTGATTGAAGGTTTTCAGATCCATTATTCCTAGGCCGCCTATTTGCTTAGGCGTGCAAATGACTTCCCAGCTCACCAAGTGTATTTTCTTTTTTTCCAAGAGCACTCCATGCCATAGGAAGTCCCTTCTGATTCTATCGATTTCGTCTGTCACCCATACCGGCAATTTGAATACCGACATGAAGTAGGTCGGTAGTGATGACAACACTGAATTTATTAGCACCACTCGACCTGCCATGGACAAGAATCTTGTTGTCCATCCTTGTAGGCGAGATCTGAATTTTTGAATTAGCGGCATGTATGCTCCCCTCGGAAGTGCTCTGTCTGATAGCGGTAGGCCTAGGTAGTTGAATGGGAATGTGCCCTTTTTACATCCCATTGCACTTGCCAAACCGACTGTGTTGTGCTCGGATTCTCTTGAAACGACGAGCTCAGATTTCTGCATATTTACTGTTAATCCAGAAATGCCTTGGAATGCTAGTAAAACGATCTTCAGTATCTGTATCTGTTGCCGTTCCGGTTTGATGAAGAATAGTGCATCATCCGCGTATAACAGGCATGCGTGCATTCCAGTGAATGGCATCTTTAATGCTCCGTTTTGTTGGAGTTTGTCTAGCCAACGCGGTAAGAAATCCATTGCCATAATGAATAAAAGCGGAGACAGTGGGTCACCTTGACGGACACCCCGCCTTAATACAATTTTTTTCCCTAGTAGACCATCGATTATTATCTGCGAGGATCCTTTCAATACTGCCTCCATTACCCATGTAATCCATCGTTCTGGAAGTCCCAGACTTCGCATTATGTGTCGCATGAACTCCCAATTTACCGTATCAAAAGCCTTGTGTATATCGGCTTTGAAGATCGCTATCGGTACTTTATTTTTCTGTGTGTATTGAAGCACTTCCTGTGCATAAATAAAGCCCTCCATTATTTGTCTTCCTTTGACAAATCCAGTTTGCGAGTTGTGCAGTATGCCATCTATTCTCCCTTGTAGCCTGTTTGCTAGGATTTTTGAGAAAATTTTTTGTACTGAGTGGATCAAACTGATTGGCCGGTAATCCTGAACTTCAGTTGGGTTTTCTTTTTTCGGTATAAGTATTATATGCGCGGTGTTCAATAGGCCCAAATCGGATCCTGTTTCCATGACAGTTGATAGTGTCGCATATAGGTCTGGGAGGAGTTCGTCAAGAAAAGTCTTGTAAAACTCACCCGTTAAGCCATCCGGGCCCGGACTCTTTCTATTTGGCCATGCTCGAATGACCATTCTGATTTCCTCATGGTCTAATTTTTTTCCAAGTTCTTGGCCGGTTATGGGATTGCCATAGAGATTCTGCCAATATATATCCGGCATACTGCTTGAAGTTTTTCCCATTAGGTCCACATAGAAATCGAAAAATGCTTTGGCCGTGGCCCTTTGATCAGGTTGCGATGTTCCTTGCGGTTGGACTAGCCGTATCGTGTTTCTTCTTTTTTTGTTCGAGGCCACTGCGTGGAAGTAAGCCGTGTTGCGATTGATTGTTTCCATGACTAGCCATATCGTGTTTCTATTTGGCCGTATCGTGGTTCAGATTGATTGTTTGAACTTTGAAAATAGAAATATGAGTTCATAGCATGGGCCGTTGTGTAATAAGCATATTACCATAGCTTCACTCTGTAAACATTGCCAGCTAAAAAAAATGTAAAATTGTTCTTTTTAGTAAATAAAAAGAAATTGCATTTCAATTTTCAATGATATCCTAAAAATTTCTTTAACACTAAATTTACACTGACAAAGAACTAATAAATTGACAAAAGAGTGAGGCTATGGTAATATGTATATTACTGATTAACCCATGCTATGGATATATATATTTCTATTTTCAAAGTTCAAACATACGATCTGAACTGTTAAACATGATCTCCATATGAAAATGTACTTAACAGAAGCAGAGGGAAGCAAAAGAGATGAGAGGATGATGAGTAGAGTGTAGAGACACAAGTGCAGAGAGTTCGGCCAAGAATTAGCAAAATCCATTTGAATCTGGTAGAAACAGCAGGAGATTAGAGAGTGGTGGTTTATTATTAACATACATAAGCAACACAGCTGTAAACAGTACATGTAATTTGTTCATGTATGTTTACCAAGAAAACCTTTGAGAGCGGCAATTCAACATGACCATTGGTTGGTTAGTCTCACATCAGCAATAAATGTAGATTTTGAATAAACAAAAAAGACCATGAAAGGTACTCTCAGTTGACTAGTTGACTCCATATATAGATCAGATGGCTATAACTACAACCATACATGCATGGATCAAATGGCTATAATATTAGGTCATGAGGGGTTATGTATGATTCTTCTAATGTTATATATGAAATACATAAATAATAAACTATTATTGTCCCAAATAATACCGAGTGACACAAATGCCAATAAAGTATAAAGTAAAGACACTTAACTACTATCCAAAACTGCTGGTACACTTCCCTAAAAATATATATATATTTCGTTATAAATATGGCAAGGGTATGGGCTGGGCTTTCTAGGTTTTTTTTTTTTTTTTTTGTGTTGTATGATACAACACAAAAATTACCAGATACAAAAATAACAGGACCTAGACAATAATATTATATGACCATTATTTGTTTGCCAAGAACATTATTATCATGAAATAAGTTCGACAGTTCCACAAAATTAATTATACAATCTCCCTGCAATAATTGTACTGAAGAGTGAAGACTAAAAAAGAAGGATACAACAAATTTTTTTAATAGATAATGAATGGAGGTTATTTTTTATCTTTTTTGTTGTTGTTGTTGTTGTTTTGGTTTTCTTGTTTTTGTTGTTGTGGTTTTATTTTTAATTCTGGAGATGAGGTTGTCTGGGGGATTGGAAAATTGGAGGTGCATGGTTGGGGCAATTGGACATATGGAGAGACGGTAAAGAAGAAATTGAAGAAGACTAATGGAACAAGTCCATCTTTTATTTTGCAAGAGAAACATAGCAGAGACGAAAAGATTAGCATCTTATAGCATTGACAGAGCAGAGAAAATTTATGGCTTTTAGGGTAAACAAGAGCGTGTATCAGCACGCATTCAATATCCTCCGCGAGAAGTGTTGTAAGTTCGAAATTTAGTTGAGAAATTTCTTGCGGATATTTAAATTGGAAGGTAATGGATTTTGAGAGAGATGAATATGATGAAAAGAAAGAAATTCGTATGATTGAATTCTGAATTTACAAGTGCTATACAAGTATTCTTATAGCCTATTCTACTCTATTAGCCGTTGGCTGTTTTCCTTAATAAGAGATTGCTTGATCTCTTGCCTAATTACATACTGAATATAGGCTAGGTACCAATTACAGCTATACAGCTGTATTTTGCATGCTAGCCTAATTGTTGCCTTAATAACCGATGATGAATCTTCTGAGGTTATTCTATTTCTCAACACTCCCCCTCAAGTGGGGTTCAAATAAGTTGATTGAACCCAACTTGACAAGTATGTTTAGATGACTTGTCTTGTCGAGTGCCTTTGTGAAAATATCCGCCAGTTGCTCTTTGCTTCTGACAAACGGAGTTTCTATTTCTCCCGACTGTATTTTTTCTCTAACAAAGTGACAGTCCACCTCTATATGTTTTGTTCTTTCATGGAAGACCGGATTGGATGCAATATGTCGTGCGGCTTGATTGTCGCAGTACATTTGCATGGTTCTTGTATGCTCAATCTTCATGTCACCGAGTAATTGTTTAATTCAGATAAGCTCACTTGCTGTGGATGCCATGGCTTGATATTCTACTTCTGCACTTGAACGAGCGACAACATTCTGCTTCTTGCTCTTCCAAGTTATCAAGTTTCCACCTACAAAGGTACAAAAGCCAGTGGTTGATTTTCTGTCACAGCTCCCGGCCCAATCTGCATCAGAAAAACCAACCACATCATTAGAACCATTTTTTCTCATCCAAATTCCTTGACCTGGAGTGCTTTTTAGGTATCTAAGTATTCTATCAATTGCACTCAAGTGACTGGTACGCGGAGCATGCATAAATTGGCTTACCATACTAACTGCAAATGCAATATCAGGTCTGGTAACTGTAAGGTATATTAGTTTTCCCACCAGCCTTTGATACTGTCCTATGTCAGATAGTAGTTCACCCTCTTCTAACCGCAGTTTAACATTTGTTTCCATTGGGGTACTGGCTGGCTTGGCTCCTAGTTTACCAGTTTATTTTAACAGGTCAAGTACATATTTTCTTTGAGATAGAAATAAGCCTTTGTTAGAGTGAGCTATTTCTATTCCAAGAAAATATGAGAGTTTTCTGAGATCCTTAATATCAAATTCATTTTGCAAGTATTGTTTGACATTTTTAATTTCTTCATTATCATTTCCTGTAATGATAATGTCATATACATAAACAAGAATAATGGTGGTAGAGTCCTGTCTATGTTTGATAAACATAGAAGAATCAGCTGTGCTTTTAATAAAATTATTTTTTACTAGAGAAGAGCTTAGTTTGGCATACCATGCTATTGGAGACTGTTTTAGACCATAAATTGACTTCTTTAGCTTACATACATGTGATGCGTCTAATGTAGCATCATGACCTGGAGGAAGAGTCATGTAGACTTCTTCTTCCAGAACTCCTTCAAGGAATGCATTTTTCACATCCATTTGAAACAAATTCCATCCTAAGTTGGTAGCTACCGATAACAGAATCCTAACTGTGCTCATTTGAGCTACTGGTGCAATGGTTTCTTGGTAGTCAATACCATAGGTCTGGGTAAATCCTTTGGCCACTAATCTAGCTTTATACCTTTCAATCGTACCATCACTATTGTACTTAATCTTGTATACCCATTTACACCCTACAGGTTTTTTTTCCTTTTGGTAGGCAGACAATATCCCATGTATCATTTTTTTCCAAAGCTTGAAGTTCTTCTTTCATAGCTTTATGCCAGACTGGTTTTTGTCTTGCCTCCTCAAAAGTAGTTGGTTCAGTTTGATTTGTTATGTTTCCTAAATAGGCCCGGTATTCTGGTGATACCCTTTTATAAGAAATATAATCTTGAATTGGATACATCACCTGATGGGATACATAATCCCTTAACTTGACTGGAGGTCTCGTTTGTCGTATGGATCTTCTCACGGCAATTTCTTCTTGAGTTGATTCTCCACTTGACTCACTGTCCTCATTTTCTCCCCCTGAAGGAATTGCTGTTGTTTCTCCCCCTGAAGGAATTGCTGTTGTTTCACCTTGTTGGTCTTCATTCACAACCTGTCCTTCATTTGTTTCTTCTGGAAAAACAAAGTTATTTGGAGGTGCCACAATTGGGTGGCTTGGTGAAGTTATTTGTTCATTTGTTAGATAATAGGGTGTGTTTTCAAAAAATGACACATCTCTTGAAAAATAAACTTTGAAATTTTTCGGATCATAGCACTTATACCCCTTTTTTTCAGAAGAATATCCCAAAAATATAGTTTTAACAGAATTTTTGTCTAACTTGTCATGTCTTTTTATGTGGACAAAGCATGTGCATCCGAAGACTCGAATATGGTCAAGGTCAATTTTTCTACCTTTGAGAATTTCTAAAGGACTCATGTTTTTTAACCTTGCACTTGGTAACCTATTTATAAGGTAGGTTGCGGTTAACACTGCATCCGACCAATATGTTTTTGGGACATTATTTTGAAAAAGGAGTGATCTAGTGACTTCAAGGAGGTGACGATTTTTTCTTTCTGAAACACCATTTTGTTCAGGTGTATTAATACATGTGGTTTGGTGTAAGATTTCTTTGGACCTAAAAAACTCTAGAAAATTTTTGTTTACAAATTCTGTCCCATTATCTGATCTAAAAATCTTAATTTTTGCATTATATTGATTTTCAACAAAATTAAAGAATTCTTTGAAACATGAAAAAACTTCATTTTTTTCCTTTTAAAAGATAAACCCAAGTAGTACGAGAGAAATCATCAATAAATGTGACAAAATATTTAAAATGATTATAAGAGTCAACCGGGGCTGGACCCCACACGTCAGAATGAATTAAATCAAATTTAGTTTCTGATGTACTAGTAGATAAGGGAAAAGGTAATCTAGTTTGTTTTGCAAGCTTACAAACATCACAATTTCTAGAATCTAGTTTATAACAAAACAGTTTATTTAAAACTTGATCAGAAGGATGACCAAATCTCCAATGCAGTAATTTGTCACGGTCTATTTGATTTAATGACACATGGCATTTATTTATGGGTTCTTCAAGGTAATACAGCCCATTTTTTAAAAAACCTTCACCAATCTTCTTCCCTGATTCTTGGTCCTGAAATATCACTTTGTGTGGTGAGAATATTACTTTGCAATTCAAATCTTGTGTTATTTTGCTAATTGATAAAAGATTTGAATTAAAATCTGGTAGATACAAGATGTTCTTTACATTTTTTGAGAAAAATTTTGTGGTACCCAAACCTTCAATTTGGACTTTATTTCCATTTGCAACAAGCACATGTTGTGATTCTATAGTTGGTACAATATTTTCTAGTTTATTTTGGTCCCATGCCATATGATCAGTAGCACCGGAGTCAATAACCCATTTACTAGTATTATGCCCCAAATTTGCAAGTTTTGGACTACTGTTATTAACAGAAGATAAATTCGAATTATATAGTACAAAACCTGCTGTCTGTTGTTGTAACAGACTGTTCAATTGAGTCAGCAGCTGAGTTATCTGTGTTGTTGATGCCACAGAAGATCCCATGGAGTCACTAGTCGGTTCGGCTTGGGTTAAATGAGCCCCTGTTTGCTTTGTTGGATCCGACCCCGACCCTTGGCTAGCACCTCCGAACCTTTGCTCATTTCCGCCTCTTCTAGCGCCGCCCCTCTCTCCCTTGTTCCGAGATGGCCTGAGATGCGGATGGAGGACCCAGCAGGCTTCTCGGTTGTGCCCTGCGCGCTTACAGTGGTCGCACCAGTCGCCGGCTGTGGTCCCCTTTGCCTTGGCTGTCGGGTTAGGGTTAGACGGCTGTGCTCGAAAGGCTCGGTTTTCGGTGTGGTTTGATGGCTGAGGGTTCATAAGGGTCCGCCGAGATTCCTCTTGTTGGATTCTTGCCACCACATCATCAAATTTGGGCATTTCGGCTGAGGCAAGAATTTGGGATCGGATTGCTTCATAGGTGGTGTCGAGTGCACCCAGGTATGTAAAAATTAGATCCTGTTCGGATCTTTTTTGGGTTTCATTTGGGTCTATTGTTGGTGGAAGATACACATTTAGTTCTTCCCATTTAGACATGATTTCGGTTACTAATTCGGTGTTGCTTTGACCGTTCTGTTTGATTTGAGCAAGTTCTTGTTTGAGGCTAAAAATATGTGCAAAGTTTCTTTGCTGGCCATACCTTCTTTTTGCCTTGTCCCAAATTTCTTTTGATGTGTCGGAATACATGAGAACATTTGAAATTTTGGGCTCCATGGTGCTCAGTAGCCATGACATGATCATCTGATCTGCCGTCTCCCACTCTTCGATTTTTGCTGTTTCTTCAGCAGTTGCCTCATCGGGTTTTGATGCTTTTGGTTTTTGTTTGGTTCCAGTGACAAAGTTTAATTTGCCTTTGCCACCGAGACCAATTGTGACAGATCTGGACCAAGGGATATAATTGCTGCCATTGAGTATTATTGTGGTTAGTTTGGTGTTGTCTGATTGTTGAGACATGGTTTTTGGAGAAATTGTTGAGAACTGAATTTTGCGGAATTTTGGTTTGTTGCTGGTGCAGGATTAATCATGCTCTGATACCATAATGGATTTTGAGAGAGATGAATATGATGAAAAGAAAGAATTTCGTATTATTGAATTCTGAATTTACAAGTGCTATACAAGTATTCTTATAGCCTATTCTACTCTATTAGCCGTTGGCTGTTTTCCTTAATAAGAGATTGCTTGATCTCTTGCCTAATTACATACTGAATATAGGCTAGGTACCAATTACAGCTATACAGCTGTATTTTGCATGCTAGCCTAATTGTTGCCTTAATAACCGATGATGAATCTTCTGAGGTTATTCTATTTCTCAACAGAAGGCTTAATCTCATATTTCTCTACAAAAAATTAAATAAAATTATCGTTGTTAGATAATTCCACCTCTTAAAGACTATGCAAGTAGAATTTTACATGCAGCATCATAAAACAATAAAAAAAAAAATTTATTCTAAAATATAATCGCCTACCTCCTTATTGACCCCAATAGTAATGTAATTATGCGCCCACATGCTAGCAATTATGCTGGGTAAAAAAATAAGATTGCAAGGTGTGAGGAGTTGTTAATTATAATATTTAAATTAACTTTTTAATAGGACAATTTTACAATTTTTGTATATCAACCAGCTTTTATATGTTGACAACTTTGATTTTGTAATTATAATACGCAATTGTTGGATCTGGTAGAAACAGCATGCAGGAGAGTAGAGAATGATTGGTTATGTACCGAATATAAGCAACCAAGCTGTAAACAGTACATGTAATTTGTTCTTGGCAAACAAATTGTGCAACATTCAACATGACCAAGAAAATTGTGTACGCTGTATATTGACCAAGAAAATCATTTAGAACGACCATTCAACATGACCATTGGTTGGTTAGTCTCACATCAGCAATAAATGTAGATTTTGGACCAAGAAAGGTACTCTCTCAGTTGACTAGTTGACTAGGTTAAGTGAATGATAAATCAAGTCCATTCAATTGATGAGCATCTCCATAGTACACGTCTTCTTTTGAGTCCACTGATCCATAGATCAAATGGCTATAACTACAACCATACATGCATGGATCAAATGGCTTCTAAATGTGAAATATGAAATACATAAATAAATAACTATTATTGTTCCAAACAATACCCAGTGGCACAACTGCCAATAAATGACAAAGTAATGATAATCCACTACTATCAAACTTAAACAACTGAAACGCTGCCTTAAGAAACACTATTTCATCATAATTAAATATGGCAACACCAAATAATTTATTGTACAACATCAGATCTTTCGAAAGTTCTAATACCAGAGTTTTATTAATTCCTCTTATGCTTTTCATTATTCAAAGGCACCTTAATTTGTTTTGTGGTCTCTTTATCATCTAAAACTGCAATATTAGTACCTGGATAAAGTGAAGGAAGTACAGCGGTTGAACTAAACGAACAACAAACCATACTGATTGGACACGGGGTCCAGGACTTGGCTACACTTCTTGCATTATTATCACTTGATCACTATTTGCTTAAGTTTTAAATACTCAAATTTCTCAGTATCCTTTTTTATTGAATTATCATGTTTTGACAGCATAGTTTTGCGGCTAGAGAGAGCAATTTCTTCTGTGAACATAGAACCGGTGAAACTTGAATGAATTTACATATGAAAATGAAAGTTCTAAATATAGCAAAGGCAATTAATGCTCAGTGAGTCTCATTAACCATAAATTCTATAGAGAAAGGAGAGATAGCACAGTTGGCTAGAAAAAAAACTTTTAGGATTGTTGGTTACCCAAAGGTCGAGAGTTTGATTCTCCCTCACGACTTCGCAACATCTGCGAAGGATTTAAAAAAACCATAACTTCTATTATTTTAAAGATTTGCATAGCGTTTTTGTTAGTTTCCTTTATGAAGGTCATTACACTTCAAATAAAATCTCTCGCTGCATGAGCCAAAATGTTGTTGTTAAAATCTACACCTGAATTTCATGTATACTACTCAAAAACTTCAAAATTATATATTCTCCCTGTAAAATTCATAATAGCATATTTACCCTTTTAAATATCTAAAACTCACAAATTTATCCAAATGATTGATTTTTCTACTAAAATTCATTTTAAATTTATACAGTATGCATTTTACCCCTTACCAAAACAATAAAAAAAAATGTGTCGTCTATGTCAGAAAAATGTTATGCATTGTAACAAGTGTTCTAAATAGCACGCTATAGCGACGCAGTAGGGGGCCCTATAGCGTTTTCACATCTTAAACACTAAGCTATGGGATAAAAGCATGCTATTTCAGCTACAACCGCTATAGCGGTCCACTATAGCACGTAGCGTGTAGCGGTCCACTATAGCGTACGCTATACTATATAGGCTTTTATTTAAAGGCCCATACTGAAAATTTATTTTAAGGACCAAATTTTTTCAAGGCCGAGATTGCTTTTTTCTTTTAAATAGACAAAAATAGATAGTTTATGGCATGATGCTTAGGTTAGATTCCATGATGTTTAGGTTATTTTCAATGGAAAAATAGATATTCTATGATACCAAAGAACTTTTTTTTAGCAGCAACTTTGACCATTCTATTTGAAATTGTGTGTTTTAATTGGCTACAAATTTTGTGTTACTTATTGCTCTATGAGACTTTAGATAATGTTCATAATTGATGGAAATGTAAAATATAATTTTGGAAAAAAAAAACTATGTAGGATAGCTATCGCTATAGATACGTTATTCACGGTAGCTTTATTTTAGCCTTTTCACGATGAAGCAATAATCACTATTTACAACCTTGATTCTAACTGATTGAAATCTGAAAATAAATAGTTCATTTATCTAGTTGTGATACATACACGGTATCATATGCTTGTGTGTGTGTCACAATAAAGAAAATGAATCATCAGCTCTCAAAACTGACCAATTAGAAGACTAAAAGTTTTCTTAAAAAACAAACATATTTTATTATTTATTAATAAAAGGTAAAATGATAACTTTATAAATTTAAAACGAGTTTTAATTAAAAAGAGTCAATAAATTGGGTAGATCTACGAGCTTTTGAAACTTAGAAGGGTAAATATAAGATCATAAATTTTAGAGGGGTACGTAATTTCGAGGTTTTTGACTATACATGAAAATTTCCCCAAAACGTGATTAAGGCCGAACTATTGGGCTTCATTAGAGATAACGTGATTGTTGGGCCAACAAAAATAATACCTCAGAACTAGTATATTTCGTTATCTTGTTCAAGTTTCAGAAATCTCAATTTGTGTAAGATTCAGAAAAAAAAAAAAATTACACTGGCATGCCAGAAACGTAAATAATTAATAAAATGAATATAAGTATCTCAATATATTTTTGTTTTCTGCTAATTATGAAAATGAATAATAAAACAGTAAATAGCAGTTTTTTGTTGCATCAGTCATTCAAGACTCTGCACATAATTTGATCCATCAGCAGTTGGCTTCTTTGAACTGCAAGGAGAGAGAAGTATGATATATAATATATTGTAACGATTGAGGTTTACCAAATATTTATGTTTTTCTGGAGATAAAAATGGAAATAGTTGATTCGGTCAGACGTGAAACGGACCAACAAAAGGGCTGATACAACCCCTCTACTGCTTTGCAAGAACACAGACAAATTATTTCCATGGAAAAAAATTGCAGAGACAAATGGATATATATATGCTTACCAGGTCTCGATGGGCCCCGGGGGTGCTGCCAGTAGGAGATCAGAGACTGGGTCAGAGTTGCTACCCGAATTCCTATGAAACACCATTCAATAAAACACTTTTTGTTAGAACACAAGTAATAATAGGGGTATGTAAGTACATGTCAAACTACGAACAAAAATAAGTGCAAGTTGTTTCCCTGATTCAACATATCATTGCCATTAAGAGGTGCCGAATGTTGAACAGCACTGGTACTGGCACAGGCACTAGTTCTGGCACTGGCACTGGCTCTGAGCTTCAATATCTCTAACTGATTGTCCAAAAGAAGAACAAAGAATCAATCTCTAGTGTAGCTTAGTAGCTCCAATTATAGAAAGAAATTAAAGACCATTTGTGTAATTTCAAAATGTATGCACCTTAAATTCGATCAGCTCGATTGAAGTTTTGAAGGCAATTTGCAGGATCTTCAATTTTTCTATGCTTCTGTACATACAGATAATTCACAAAAACATGTTCAAGTCTTTCCTTAACCACAGATTATTCCCTTGAAATGTAACTCACTCGTAATGAGATCTCATTAGGCCCTGTTTTGCTCCAGTTTAGAAACTAAAGCCATAAAAAATTCCAATTTTCAAAAACTAAACCTAATTTGCTCAACTGAACCTCAATTAAGATGATTTGTCTTGGCCCCAGTTTGTTATTAAGCTATACTAATGCACACACAGAACAGGAAAAGAAACAATTAGTTCAACTGCTTATCAAAAAGTGCACTCCATTGCTGTCAAAAGAAAAAAGAAAAAAGAAAATGGAACCATCAGTTGAACTTATAGGTTTGGTGAAATTATTACCCAAGCTCGGCAAATGTTTTTTGCTGGCCCTGTAAAGAAAGATTATAGTCAATAAATAGCAATAATAATAATTATAACAATATGATCTTTTAACATATCAATTATTATTAGGGATTTATTATACAAAACATTGTGGGATCAATGTGGCAGCTATAGGATTTTTCGACATTTTTTTTATATTTCAATAAATAAAAAAATTTCGGGAATACCTTTTGGCAAAAGATAAGAAAAAGCAGTAGATCATAGTACCTGCAGGACAGCATCAAAAATTGCATATTCCCTGAAAAAGACCATTAAAGAAATTAACAGAATTCCCTGTATAAGATCTGATTTAATCGACATAGAAATTAACAGAATTCTCCATCTCTCTGACTACGTTCATTTTGGTTAACTGGTAGACCAAAATGAAAATGAAATGAAGGATAAAACTAATTACCCAAGGTTCAACAGAGAAAGGTTCTTCAGATCATCCCCAATTAGTTCAGGCAACATGTTACCAGTATCTGTAGGGCAATTTATCACAGTTGGTACAGTTGGTATGCTACAATATGGCACATCATATGAATGTTGAACAGCACCGGTACTGGCACTAGCTCTGTCTCTGAGAATAGACTTCATCTGATTTTTTTCCTTTTTCTTTCTGTTGAGCTCGATTGAAATTTTGTTTAATTGTTCTATGTTTCTTCTGTACATACAGAGAATTCGTAAATAAATGTTCAAGTTAGTCTTTCCTTAACCACAGATTATTCTTTCTTTAATAAAATGACATTAGGCCCTATTTTACTTCATGCAGTGCATGAATTGTATAAAGCACTGCTCTTGCTCTAATATTTGTGCGCTACATCAAATCAAAACTGCTCTGTCAATATCTGTACCCCCAAAATTCCACACATCTAAAAAATAACAACAAAAACTAAACACTAATAATGTAAACTTATAGAAGATTGTCATTTCATACCTTTGAACATCGATTTCTTCTTGGTTGGTGGTCCATTCGAGGGCTTTTTTTAATGCCTATTTATTTAAAGTAAGAATGTTTATCAGAGTAATATTAGTTACAGCCAAACTTATTGGAAGAAATTAAAAATAAATAAAATATTGAAATAACTAGAGATTATTATGTCTACCTGAATTACTTCCAGCTTACTTCTCATACACCTGAATTAACACAGATTACTCTTTCACCAAATAATGTAAACAAGGACTAAACATATACAAAATGAAAGATAACAGATAAGGAATTAGAAGTTACGTATTCGTTTCTAAGACAAGATTTTCCTTCTCGTTGGTATCAATTGAGAGGATAATGCATACAATGGACATTTCTTTCGCCATCACAATTTTCTTCTTCTTTCGATCCATCCTATTAAATTTTCTTTTTAAAAAAAAAAGAGAGTTGTTATTTGTCAAAGCACCCTAATTCTCAGAACAAATAAATCATTTTTCATTTTTCTCTTCTAACAAAATAAGTTCTTTCTTGGAAATAACCAGGAAAAAGATTAATTAAACCCAGCAGTTAAACTTGAAAACAATTGGAACAAACCAAATTATTCAAGATCAAATCTTTAGAACAATACAACTAAACCCAGGTGAATAAAAGGATATATTATAAACCTGTCAAAAGCGCACCAACTAAAGAGCATGCAACTGTTGGTAGAAAGAATTAAAAGAAGGGTTTATCCACATGCGAGGGTTTAAAATTGAATATATTTATTTTAGTTTTATGCAAATAATTAAGAAAAAGGAGATAGAAATTGGAAGCTAATTAGAAATAATACTTCTTGGAATTCAATAAGAAAATAAACTATTTTTAAAGGAATCCAGTTACAAAATCAAGAATGTGTCAAGAAATCTAAAATACAAATCGACTAACTAATAAAACAACCTCACAACAAATTGCTATAAAAAAAAAAACTAAACAAGTTACCAGAAAGAAAGCGAGCTAGAGTAGAGTACAGAGAGAAACCTCGGAGAAGAGAAGAAGGGAAACAGGCGCCTCCAGTTTCTCCAGAGGATACCGTATAAAATGGACAGTTCTTTTGGCTTGTTTGCAATGTCATTTGTCCTCGTTTGTTGGCTGGGTTCCTTATTTCCATCCATTTTCTTCTTGTTTTCATCCATCCTATTAAATTAAAAAAAAGAGAGTTGTTATTTGTCAAAGGAACCTATTTTTCAGAAAAAAAAAGATAATTTTTCATTATTCTCTTCTGACAAAATAAGTTATTAATTTCTTGGAAATAACCCGGAAAAAAGATTAATTAAATCCAGCAGTTAAACTTACAAACCATTGAAGCAAACCAAATGATTAAAGATCAAATCTTTACAACAGTACAACTACACCCAAGTGAATAAAAGGATAAACTATGAATTAAGAGAAGGGTTTATCCATGCGAGGGTTTAAAATTCAATATATTTATTTCAGTTTGATGCAACTAATGAAGCAAAAGAAAGATTAAATGCAATTGTTACATCCAATCTAGTGACCTAAGAGAATAAAACAAACAAGATTGCATGGTTTAATGAAATAGAAATAGGGAGCTAATTAGAAAGAATACTTGTTGGAATTGATGTGACATAGAATGCAAAAATAGAAATCATACAGCTAGACAAAACAATCCAGCAATACTTTGAAACCAAGAAATCTGAATAGGAGCAACGGATGATTCATTAAAACCATAAATGCATCTATAAACTAACCTAATTGATACCAAATCAGTAGTTCTAGAACATCAGTAAGGAGATAAACTATTTTTAAAGGAATCCAATTACAAAATCAAGAATGTATCAAGAAATCTAAAGTACAAATCAACTAACTAGTAAAACAACCTATAGGTTATCCGTAGATTCACAGTTCACTATAGATTATTACTCGCAAGGACAAGATGTCAATCCTTGTCCAAACATGAATCCGTCCATAATATACGGACAATATTTTTTTGTTTTTAGATTTTTCAGAGAATTTTTTTGTGAGACTATACCAATTAAAAATAAGACTGATTACACATCAGATTTGTAACTGGTTTCTCAAAAAAAAAAAAAAAAAGATTACACATCAGATTAGACCTACACAGAATAAAAAAAATACAAATAATATTTTTTTTTTGTCATGCTGAGAATAACAGATCAACTCCATTTTTGAAGTTGAGAATAGCAGATCAACCCCATTGGTTGGTGCCGTGTTTCCCCCATATCAACTTCAGATCAATTCTACATTCAATGTTGTCTTTCGAAGATGATATGGGGGAAACACGGCACCAACCAATGGACTTCTCTTCTATATTTCTTTTCTCATTTTTTTCCCCTTTTAGAGCAAGGCAGGAGATAAGCTTTGGGGTGGAGGAAGTGGGGGTTTGGGGTAGGCTAAGAAATATCTTTCTCGGTGAAAGCTTTATATATGCCATTATTTAGGGTTTCATGGTGCACCAATATATATAAATTTTCCTTCTTATTTTCAATAGTTTCTTGGAGAACAGAAAAATACTCTTTTTTAGATGGATTTTAAAGAGATTTAATGAGAGTAGGTGAGCTTCTTGGATATCAGAGAACAGCTGTAGAAGGGTTCTTGGAACTAATGCAAGGGTTGATTTTCAAGCCTCCAAAATTAAATCAACATTTACTTTGAAATGTGAAATCTCTCTCTATTTCTCTTGTCAGTTTTCGTGCATCTGCACTCTATTTCTGCCACCGTTTTACGATTCCTACTTTTAAATAGAAAATCTAAACTTTATACAGAATTTATTTTTGTTATTAAACTTTAATTTATCTAATTTCAATTAATCAACTTTATATGTAATATTTTTTGTGATTAACTTCCATTTATCTGTCCGGATCCGGATATGTATTTGAAATTTTACGGATTCGGATACGGATAATTTGCGGAAACAAATATAAATGCGGATACGGATTCAGATATAGATTCAATTTCAGAAGCGGATACGAATACAAATTGAGATAATAATCAACTTTTGGATATGGATACGAATACGGATATAATTTTCAATTTTCGGATATCCACGAAGCCTGCGGCAGAAATTTATGTGCTGCTACACCTTCTGATTCGCTTTATTTTATTAAAAAAAAAACAATTCACATTATGGTTTTCGCTTCAAATCCATTCAACCTATTACATCAACTTATAAATGATGCACCAATACAAAACTCAGATAAAGCAACTCGGAAACCCTATTGTATATTTGTTAAGCCTATTTGGAAGTTGTTTCTTTCGTAGAACAAACATCTCCCACTTTTGCTTCTTTTATCAGAATTTTTAAGTTTAAGCTTCTCTTCTTTGGTCCAAATTTTAAGCACACTTCTTTTTAATTAAATCTTCTTAGTCTTACTTAAAATTTAATCCTGTATAGGTTATTGAACAATATCAAACGATCCTGATAGGACGGTCCGCATGTAAACTCAAAACTTTAGTTAATTAAGGTGATATGAATGCGATAGAGCTTGATGAACAAAGAGAAAGTGAACAGGTGGCATCATTTATGACATTTATGACAAACGGTTGAATTGCCTTTGCAGATAAAATTTTGTTATCATTTATGACTTTATTTAATTTTCCTTCAATTTTTGAAAAGAGAGTAGACGTGCCTTAAAAATAACAGGTGGAATTATTCAAGATATGATTGACATATGGTTTAAAATTTCAATTGAGATGAAATATGACCTATGGTTTTATTTTCTTAATAATAAAGATAAAAATGTGGGTATATTGGAGCACAGGAGATCCCAATATTAATATATTTATTCTGAATAAGAGAGCGAATAAATTAAAAAATAAATCATGAAAATATTTATACTATTAAGGTATAAATTAAAAACTAGAGGGCCAACTTGTCACAGACCAAAAATTTGGAGGCCTCACATGATGTAATTTTTATTTATTTTTTTTGCTTCCAATTGAAAATTTAGATTTGTTGGTGAAATTTTTCAATTTTAGCCTTCTTAAACCTCGAATTTTGTTTATTACTTTATTAGATGTTCAATTTGAAAATTTACATTTTTAAATGAAATAATATTCCGATCAAGCTACACGAATATACGCTTTAATTAGTGTTTAGTCCGAAACATCCAAATTTGTCTAAACTGTTAAATTCGGCATTACCCATGTATTTCAGATCGTCCTAATTGTTCCATTATCAAATTTAATTCAATTTCATGGATCATGCACCAAATTTCATTCTTTCTTTTGTTTCCTAATTTTTAGTACTTTTTAGTATTTCTTATTCATCAAAATTCTGTCTCGATTTTAATACTTTTTAGTACTTTTTAGTACTAGAAAATTTAACAAGTTGAAACAATATTAAGCCATATATAATCTTTGTTAAGCCTAGCTAGACCTTTGTCGCATATTTGTTCATTTAATTTCAAAAAAAAAGAGAGGGCATAATATGATATGCAGCAGCTTATTTTTATCAACACAGGAACCTTCTTAACGTACAAGCGATCTTCAAATTGTTTAGAAAGGAAAACTAACAAAGAAGAGAAGAAGAAAAATGATCAAAACACAGCATTTTTCAATTATTTCCTTGATTCAAAATAAATAAACTCCTGAAACTCAGGATCAAGAATTCAAGATAATAGTTCTATAATTCATACCCAAAGTATTGAAATTTTTAGATAAAATAGCCGAAGTGAATCGCATTTCCAATAGGTATTAATCAGTATACTTTATCCAGCTTCAACAAAATCTACAATCATAGCAACAAATGCTCAGTTTTCAGAGAAGGAAGAGGAGGAATCGACAAGAGATCTCCATCTCCACTGGTTGTTGATAATACTATTCTGAGAAGATATTGGTAGAGAATTTTTACCAGTGTGGACAGCTCTGACAACGCCTAGGGAGATGCATAGAGATCAGCTCTCAGCTCAAATGATGGAAAATTAGAGATGGTATTGAATGTTGCACCTTTTCTGACAGTAGTGGGATGGGGACATTCAAAAGTTTGCAAGTAGTAAGTTAATTCAATTCAATTATCTCTCACACCAAAAGCAGTCAGTGTTACACCTAGTCTGGTACCGGACAAACTGATACTAACTTTGTGCGAAATCAGGCAAATTTTCAGTACAAGACGGAAAGCATACCAGCTCTAATCGGTGACACCTCATCAGATCGAGGTAGGTAGGCTTCTGGTAATTAATTTGGAAGAGAAATTTATTAAGTACCATAATAATTTGCAGTGATACCTGATTAATTAAAAAGAACCAGCCAACCTCGTCAGATAACTTCTCCACTTGAAGTGATTTTGTTTCCTCATTCCGTTCGTAACTCTTTCATCTCGAGTGGAACAACTAATCTACTCCTATGCTGCGGGCTCCCATGGAATAGATTACTTGTCACCACTCGAGATGAAGAGGAAGAGGAAGAATCTGTAGTTATTCGATAAGGAAAAGGAAGAATCGACAGGAGATCCTTGTGGTGGCGTCTCCTTCGAGATGATTCGCCATAGGAGGAAGCTATCGCAAGAAGCAGCCATGGCGGCCGGAGAGAGACGCACACTAGAAATAGATCGATGTTCTGGCTTCGCTTTCTAGTGAGAATTGATAAATTTATTATGGGCCCTGATTTGGGTTTGGGCTGGGCCTTTTTTGTTCTAGATTGAACGGAAATAAATTGTCATCAAATTCTTTGTAGATTCAAGACACTGTACTGATTTTGTTGGGTACGGATCCTCTAAAGTAACCCAATTTTTGGGTTTTGAATTGGGACTGTCCAATTCAAATCCGTTGTTCAAGATCACCTTGGGATTCGAATCCGTCACATGGGATGTGTGCGCTCCACTCCAGAATAGATTATCACGGATTCGAATCGGATGGTCCCGATCTAAAACCCAAAATTGAGTTACTTCACTGGATCTGAATTCGATTTTGTTCCCCTCTCTTTTATGCTATAAATCAAGCAAGGAGCGGTAACAATATCAAGTTTATTTCTCTTCTTGAGTGAGATTATGGTACTATGTATAGTCCACATCCGAGATTTTTATTTTTACCCAAAAAAAAATATATTTTAATATAATTATCCAAGTTTTTGAAAAATTTAAATTTATACCCAAACCGTAAAAAAAATTTACGGTTTGAATTCGGAATTCAAACCGTAAATTTTTTTTACGGTTTGAAACTTTTTTTTTTTTTTTTTTAGAGAAAAATAGCTAAAATGCTGAAATGAAATATAACACAAAAAAATCGAATTGTTTTTTAAAATATTTGTTAGAAAATACGCTACGAATAGGGCCGATTTTGTGCTAAAATACGGTAAATTACAATAATTATGCCAAAATACGGTAAATTTACTAAAATGCTGAAATTACAATAATTATGTAGAATTATGCTAAAATACGCTAAAATACGCTAAATTACGTATGAATTGGACCGATTTTGTGGCATCTTTCATAAATCATAAAAAATAGTAAAAAAATTTCAAAAAATAATAAAAATTGGTATTCTACAAGTTCATTAGATAACTAATTTACTGAGCTACGTAGATTGAAGAATAGAATTGAAAATCTTAATTGAAAATCTTAATTCCGAATTCAAACCGTAAATTTTTTTTACGGTTTGGGTATAAATTTAAATTTTTCAAAAACTTGGATAATTATATTAAAATATATTTTTTTTGGGTAAAAATAAAAATCTCGGGTCCACATTGACCCATGCTATGGATTCATATCTTCATTTTGAAAGTTCTAACGATCGATCTCAACCATTTAACATGATATCCATATGAAAATGTATTTGCAAATCAAATTTTATATTTTTTAAAATTTCTTTATTATTTTTAGAAAGGTCGAAAATCACTTGATGTCATATTTTGGACCATTCAAAAACAGTGATTTTCTACTTATTTAAAAAAATAGTAAAACAGTTTTAAAAAGTGCAAAATTTAGTCTACAAATACATATTCATATGAAGATCATGTTGAATGATTTGAATCAACCGTTAGGATTTTGTCCCTTGTAAAATCGACAAGCAGTCTGTCTTATCATACAAATGTTCACATAAATAAACTCACAATACACACATATAAAATGCACACCACATAAAGTGACTAGCACAAGTTGATAACTCAAAACAATATTAAACATACAACACACACAAAAAGGTACCACATACAAATAAATATGACATAGACAGTCACAAAAATATTATAATTATATAAAATAGAACAAAAACACAAGCACTCCCATGAAGCTCCCTTCCCTCCCTTATTTTTATTAATTTAGAAAAAATATTACAGAGTATTTTCAGATGATCAAATATATGAGCAACACACCTTCATATATCATCTTTATCAAAAACATAGAAAGTCATACAAGATATAGAACGTAATATTCACTCTAACAAAAAAAGTAACAAATACAAATAAATAGGACATAGACAATAATAATATTGTATCACCTGGACTTAAATTAGGGTACAATATTTTTTTTCTTTTTTCTTTTTTCCTTTTTTTCCTTTTCCTTTTTTTATCTTTTTTTTTGGTTTTTTCTATAGTTTGCAAAGAACAATTAAAACATCAAATAAATTACAATCTCCCGGCAATAATTGTACTGGAGAGTGAAGACTTAAAAAAGATGGATAGAACAAATTTCTTCAAACTGATAATCAAAGGAGAATCTTTTTTTGCTTTTTTTTTTTGTCTTTTTTTGTTCTTATTTTGATTTTTTTGTTCTTTTTTTTTGTTTTTTGTTTTTTTTTGTTTTGTTTTGTGGATGAGGTGGTATGGGCGATTGGAATATTGGAGATATGGAGAGAGAGCATAGAAGAAACTCGAGAGAGTGAGCCTAAGAAAAAAGGTACCTTCCTTCTGCAAAAGAAACAGAGTTTAGAAGAAAAGATTAGCATCTTATAGCAATAGCATAGCAGAGAAAATTTATGGCTATCAGATTGATAATATATAAATATTGCAATGCCAGCACTAATTACTAACAACGTAAATGTACCATTGTGTTTGTGAAAATAGATATATATTTAAATATGTAAACGTTTACTGAATACAAGTTGCAAGTTTGGAACAAACACATTGAGACTTAAAATAAAAGGCCAAGGAAGAACAAGCACGGTATACCAACAAATCAAAAAACAGTATGAGAAAGGAAAAAGGAAAAGAGGTCTGGTACAGTGGTACCGTTCATGAGTGCTAAACCATACTAGCAGTCCAGCACAAAACCAGACCAGCACGATCGAGGATGCCTTGTCTCGTCTGTTAGTTAATAGCTTTTGCCAAAATATGGGCAATTATGTTTCTTAATGTCAAGTGCCAAGGTCGTACCAATAAGGTTTTTTTTATGAGATTATTGATTTTCCAGTCACAGAAAAACAACAGGAATTTATATGCTTTGGTGAACCAAAAGGATAGAGGGCGCTAAAAACATTTATTTTAGATTATGATTCCTTCCCTCTTGAGGACTGATCAAAATGATGTATCCATCAATAAAGAGAAGATATAAAATTACAAATAGAAGTGGTTTACTGTGGGGTGTCAAAAGTAGCTTACCTTCTGTTGGAAATCTCACAATGGTGCTTCCTTCGTCACACGAGACCTGGAATTTAGGGCCACCCTTCTTGAACTTCTCCATCAGAGTTGGACATTCCTTAATTTCCAGATGACGAAGATTCCTGGGAAGTTCTTCCAATTCACATATAAGGTTCGGACAGTTATATAGACTCAAAAACTGAAGAGATGCAAGATTCTTCAAGTTCTTCGGCAGATGGATAAAATTGCATTCATAAAAGGCCAAATGCTTGAGAGAGGTAAGAGACTCAAAAACCTCATCATCAGAGGAATCTCCTTCGAGTAAAGAAGTGGTCAAACTATTTATTGAAGATATAGTTTCATTTGATAGTAGCAACTTCAATAGTAATGGGTTGTCAACTGAAACCTTTCGAAGTGCAGATGCGTACAGCTTGTCCATCAAAGATGAGGGGTTGATCTCAGGGATCCCCCACACCTGTAGACTACAAAGTGCAGTTAATGAATTTAATCCCTCTAAATGACCATCCAATCCCACTATAGTCAGCTCCTTGAGACTAGGCAGGTGACCAACACATAAAACTCCCCTCGGGTTCTTGAACACTATATGCCAGACCTCAAGGGAAAATAGTACAGGTAGATTTGATTCGGCAAGAACAACATCGACATTTGAGCAATCACGGAATTTTAGCCTCTCCAAGGAAGAAGGCAATGGTTCATTTGATGTGCTCAAATTGAGGCAGCCATATAATTTGAGTGCTATTAGGGAGGTCAAGGCTCCAATACCTCCCAAGGAACTGAGCAAATAGCATCCTTTAATGCTAAGAAACCGGAGATTCTTCAATGAACATAGGACTTCCTTGGAAGAAAGAGAGGTTATTGTCATAATATTAGATAGTTTTAGTTTAGAAAGGGAAACAAGGCATTGTATGCAGGAGGATAATGCATCATCAGTAATGCTACATGATGATATCTCAAGATAAGTGAGTGAACACGGTAAAACCAACTTGGACTCCTCATTTTTATAGAACATTGTTTCCATGTGGCAATGCATGAACATAACCCAGGCATCCAAAAGCTGCTCTCGAGAATAATCTTCATTCCAAGGGTCAAATGTCAATATCTCTGCCCACTCATCCAAAAGCAGATCTGGAGAATCATCAAATGCTGCTTCGAATCTGTGTTTCACGAAAAGAAAAAAAAGGTTCACATTTGACTCAAAATTTTCTGGAGAATCCTCTGATTTCAGGCAGTCTACTATTAGCTTCATGACCTCATGTTTGGATTGGTTTCTTTCTTCCTTCTTCAACAAATCATCCTCAGAGAAATAAGTAACTTCAGGGATATTGCTAATCTCTAAAGAAGTGAGATTTGGTGGAAAGGTAGGCATTTTCTTAAGGTTCTTAAGCTGACGTAATATAAATCTTTCACAATTGGGAAGGGATTCAATAATGGATGTGATTTCTTTTACTTTATCACAATCCATTAATGTTAGCGACGTGAGATGCTTTAGTGAATTCTTACTTTGGAGCCAATTTGGAATTCTATCTCCTCCAAATCCTTTAAGTGTGAGAACACTTATATGAGGATGAGGTTGTAATGCATCCAATAATTCAACATGTGGAGTAGAGAGACATGTAGCATTATCAGTGTCTCTTCCATCAGAGTTCCACTCAAAATCTAGTGTCGTGAGATGCATTTCATTTTGCATCTTGGCCTTTTTAGCATCATCTGGACTCTCTACATTCTCAAGACCTGCAATGTGCATTTCACCTCGAAGCTGATTTAAATTTTCTAGTTGGTGCAATTCATACCCACATTCCTTCCTTACAACGAAGTCATTAAGCTCTTGGAGGGACGTCAGCCTTCCAACATGAGAAATACGGGACCTTATCTCCCTACTTGTATAAAACCACCTCAAGCTAATGAGTTTACAAAAATCCTTGGGTAGGGATTCACAAATTGACAGGACAAGAATTTGGAGGTGGTAAAGTTTGCAAATGGAACCAGGAAACTTCTTCAGAGGCTCATAGCCAATAACAATGAGGCAACGGAGATGTTTCAAATTTCCAATAGAGTCTGGGAAATCATCAAAACATTTGGAAAGATGTAACACCCGTAGTTTTTCCATGTGTTTCAATATCTCTCGCAATACATTCTTTGGGACAATATGACCATCAGGTTCCACCCAAAAAGTGCGTATATTGTTCATGAGGCATAATTTTTCTTTTAGTTCATTTATCATGCTTGAGGGCATACAGATGTGGCGAATGTTCTCACTTCTAGATAACATGTTGCTTATGTGGGAAGAAACTTCTCTGGAATTAGTTGAGTCTATTCTGATAAAATCATCACCTTGAACCCGCTCTGCAAGATCATGAAGCAGGTCATGAAGTTGATATTGTTTTTCCCCTTCAGCTTCAACTTCTTCAATAAAAAACCTCGATACGAGCTCATCCAAGTAATTTTCACCAATATCTTCCAACCTTTCTTGCTTATCTATTGGTCTAATAAAACCTTCTGCCATCCACAAAGGAATTAATAATTCTCTTGAGAACCTGTTTCCTTTTGAAAATAAGCAACAGATTGCAAAACAACGTTGGAGATTTGGAGGTAACTGCTGATAGCTCCACATCCTTGCTTTCATGTTATCTCCCAACCAATCTTTTTCTGCTACTTCCTCCCAATACCTTAGGTTTTTTTTACTCAATTGTTGACCCACTAGCTTTGCCGCACCAGGGTCTCCTTTTAGCTTAATAGCTATTTTTTGACCTATTTTTTCGAATTCCTCTTTCTGTAAATGAGAATTGCTATGCCAAGCATAGTGCATAAAGAGTTGCAAAAATTGATCCTCCTCTATCTCCTTTAAATAATAGGTGTTTACTTCCGTAACACCGGGAAGGTTGGCCTTCTCTGCAACATTTTTGGATTGAGTTGTAAGTAGAATACTGCTCCCTGGTGAGCAACTACTTAAGCAACTAATGAAATTCTCCCATTGTGCAACAAAATCCTCAGTATCACTCCAAAAATCGTCTAACACAAGTAGAAGTTTCTTAGACCGTAACATGCTTCTTATTTTTGTTAAAAGAGCTTCAAGAGATGTAGTGGGATAATCATTACTAGCACATCCTTTTGCCTCTATGATTTCTATCATATTCTTAATAACATCAGTGGCCTTAAATTTGCGAGGGGTATGCACCCATACAGGAATATCAAAATGATTTTGTCCATCCATATGTTTATATACATACTGGGCAAGTGCAGTTTTCCCGACACCAGAACGGCCCGTAATGGCAATTATAGGGATAGCTGGCCTAGTGCTTGGTCCAGGCTCAGAATTTGATGGTTTTTTCGTGAGTAAGCTGACTATGTTTTCTTTATCTATCTCACGACCGAAAAGTCTGACAGGAGGCTCTGAGATTGTTTCCCTATCAGAGTCACTACCACTAGCAGTTTGTTGGACCTCTAACAAATCATGAAATTCGTTGGCCTCCTTTGCAATTTCTATGAGTTTGTTTATACAACCCTTTAGCATGACCTTTTGACGAGAGAAAATAGATAAGCTATCTTTTAACTTTACTGAAACAATCTTAAGAGGACGGGGTACAAATTGGGATGGCAAACTAATTCGGGTTCCCCTCTCGTTTTTTCCGTTTTGTTCTAGTGTTTTTCTATCATCCTTTACCTTCTGTTTAAGTAGTTCATACTCGAATAGGTCGATTGCATCCTCCGCCTCATAGTACGCACTCTTGAGCCTATTGAGCCAGTCCACTAGCTTCTCCTTGTTGGGGCTCTTTTCAGCTTTCTCAATCACCAGAGAGAGGCGAGGAAGTATTGTGGCTGCAAGTAACTTCCTTCTTTCGTCAATGCCGGTGCCGAGATGGTGATGCGCTTTGTCGAAAAGCATTTTGATCAAGGGGGACGCCACCCACCCTAAGGGGGTGAGAAGAGCCGCCTCAGCCATGGCTGGGCCTTCTCTTCGTACGGGCTTTAAGGAAAGTTGTGTCACTTAGTTTTGGAGAGAGTTGAAGGAAGTTGAGAGAAGTAGAAAGGAATTAATGGTTCAAGATGAGATGGTAATGTGGGAAATTTTGTGGGTGGCTGGCAAGGTGAAACAAACTTTGATCTGATCGAGTTCAATGGTTCTTTCTATGTTCTCTTTTCTTTTCTTTTTTACTTTAAAATTAGAGCAACGGTGTTTTGCAGGAAAGTGTAAAGGAAAGGACCTATAATTAATCTGAAACTTTTAGAAGTGCGCACTCGTTTGGCATGTGCTGCACGCAAAAATGGACTGCATAGAACTAATAAATTATTTAATTAATCGTGTGACATATTAATTTGCTCTGGCTAGACTGTACAACATAGTCTGTGGTACGTAGAGGTGAAGCCACACAGTCACTGGATGTTGTACCGTTGAAGAATAAGCATGCTGTCGAGTTAAATCACATTCTTCGCCACAGCAATACAGCATGCATGCTGCACAAGATTATAATAATGTAATCTCTGTAACTCCAATTGTAGCTGGAACGAGTAGGGAATTGACTAAACTTTGGGCCGAAATATTTTTAGCTACCACCTTAAACTTTTAAAATTCTGATCTTATCACCGCTTGTTTGGAAATTCAGATCTTGACACGTGGATAGACCGAGTCTGAACACCAAAATTCTGTTCTTATGTACTGAAAGAGAACATAACAGAAGAAAAAACCATCAAAATGATGCGCAGACTAGGTCTGCGCACGCGTAAAAAATTGTACGCAGATTCAGTCTGCGCCATGTCAAGTTTTGAAATTTTTCCTGAAGCGGTGTTTAAATCAGAATTTTGAAAATTTAGGGTGGTAACTAAAAAATTTCGGTACTTTGAAGCCGATACGCTGGATTAATTTTTATCGCTCGTATCTCTTATTTTGAGACAATTATTTATTTAATTATTTATTTAATTATTTTTCTATATTAAGATACCGACTTCATTTTTTTTTCTAATCCGACCATAACAAGGGTCAACAAGGATTGATTAAATCTTCAAATTTCGTCCTACCAACTTATATTTTTACTAATAAAAAAATAAGAAGAGCTGAAATTTTATTCACCTCCCCTACTCCATTCCCTGCCATCTCCCCATTATCATATTTTCACAAATCACTCCATATTGTTTCGTTCCAGCCATAATTTTTTGAAAGTTAGTGGCTTTAAATGCCTACTAACAATTTTATTGATAAAAAACGGATTACAACGAGTCAAATGACCCTCTTACCTAGATCTAAATTTTTTTATTCTCATAAAATCTCGGAAACTACTCTAATCAACTAATCTTACTTATATACTCTTAAACAATCTATTACCTCTTTCTCCATTTCTGTAATTTTTATGAACTAGTCCATATTTTCAAAATTAGCCAATATATTAGTTACATATTTAGGAATGTGCGAAATACACCTGTACTAGATCAGATTGTTACAAGCAAAATAATTGACCAAATTAGTCATTTGTGTCATGCTTTTAACATGTGTATCATCCAAACCAATAATATCCGTTAAAGCTTGTAGGAATGGTCATGTATTTTCCAACAAGTTCACCAATTTAATCTGATAGAAATGAGGAGATGGCTCAACTAATTAATCTCATTATTCCCAAATATCCAAAAAATACAACAATGTTAACCAGGTCATAAGAAACAGATTTGGGTAATTTTGTTATTAAGGTGAAATTTCCTATGTACGTACCTACCCTTGAATCTCTTCTTTTAAGACAATTTGTTTTTCTAATACGGCCATAACAAGGGTCGACAAGGATTAATTAAATAAACAAGAGAAGAAATCTTATTCGCCTCCCCTTCTCCTTCATTACCATCTATCTCCCCAATGAAATATTCTCTCAAATTGCTCGCCTATATATCTCCCTTCGTTCTCTCATATTGCCTCTTCGTTCTCTCATATTGCCTCCTCTCCGTGCCTCTCTCTCATATTACTTATCCACTACGTACAATATGTAAACTGGGCCGTTGTTAGCTGTCTTTTGGGTTGGGCCTGGTTATTTCTAGATTAAACAGTCAATAATTCCTACTTGGATAAAAGCATCAGGAATTATTTGTTTGTATAGTCAGCTTCCTTTAATGTAGGAGAGGAAAGTGAAAGAAACAAATTAGTTTGCGATTTAATATGTGAAGACTCTTAATAACGCTGTAGATTAGTATATGATTATTAGTGAACTTGTGTTCATCACAGAAAAATGCTGTTGAGCATCTCTTTTTCCTTCTTCTTTTTGTACAATTTTCATGTAGGCTGTAACACTGTGCATGTTATTAGATATATACATCTCATGTACTGTGTCATTTATAGTTAAATTAGCATGATTTTTTGTAAATAAGTTTTTAAATAGTTCAAATAACAATTAGTGTGAAACCAAAAAATAATGTTTCATCATATATTTGGTTGATTTCATCATTATACAAATGCCAATTTTTTAGGTACTAATTTTGTACGGAGCAAAAAAGAAAAATGCTAGATAGGACAATTTAAGCAATTATTTTTAGGTACTCCTGTTGTTGTGAAAACCAATTATCTTGTATGACTTAATTTGTATGACAATATAAGTCAGCCATGTGCCTTCGCCAGCGTCTTTATTCATTCATGGAAATAGCAATCACCATCTCTCCTCTGTTTTTTTTTCTACCTTTCTCTGTTTTTACTGTTTTTCATTTGATAAACCTTTGCCAGCGTGCCAATACCACTGCAAATACGCTGAGATGATGCGCCGGAGGAGGAGCTGGAAGAGGAGTCACTGGAGGAAGCTGTCAAAGAAGCAGCCAAGGCAGCCACGAAACAAAGACGATCGTGGTAGACTTGATATCTGATTAGAAATGATAAATTTATTATAGGCCCTTATTTGAATAGTGAATTATTTCTGTTGGCATCAAATTATGTACTCATTTCTTTGGTGATTGAAGAATGAATGATGCCTTTTTCCATTAAGCTATAAATCAAGCAAGGAACCTAAATAATATCACGTTTTTTTTTTCCAGGAAAAATTGTGAAAATACCACAGTTCTTACTAGGACCCCTAAAAACAAACAAAATTTTTCTACTCCTAAATAGCAAAAGTACAGTTCTTTTAAAAATGGTTCAATTAGGCGAACAACCTCAAAAATCTTTAATAAAAATGTGCTTCAAAAAAGAAAAAACTATAGGGCAAAATTATAATGATAAAACACACCATATAAAACACTTCTCGAGAATCTTGTGCAACCAGAAACAATAACAATATAGACCAAACCAAAATTGTCCCATATAAAAATCTGCAAGCAGTCTTATCATACAAAAGTCCACAAAATTACACACCATATAAAATACACACGGCATAAAGTGACAAGCACGAGCTCTTAAACATACAACACACAAAAAAATACCATATAAAAATAAATAGGACATATACACAACAATATTGTATCACCCAAACTCAAATTATTGACAATCTTTTTTTCATTTTTTCTTTTCTCCTTTTTTTGTTTTCCTTTTTCCTTTTTTTCCCCATTTTTTTGGTTTTCTTGTATAGTTTTCCCGGAATATTAAAAGCATCAAATAAGTTCAACAGTAACACAAAATTATACAATGTCCCACAAAATAATTGTTTTGGAGAGTGAAGATAAGAATATAAAAACTACAAATTACTTCTAATAGAAAATCAAAGGAGATTATTTTTTTTGCTTTTTGTTTTTTGGTTTTTTGTTGTTGTTATTTTGGTTTTTTAGTTTTTTTGTTGTGGTTTTAATTTTTTGGATGAGGTGGTGTGAAGGGCTGCCAAATTGGAGAAGGTGGGATCATATGGAGAGACATCATTGAAGAAACTGAAGAGAGTGAGCAAACGAGTTGAGAAACACAGTTGAGAAAAAAGATTAGCATCTTATAACATCGGCAGAGCAGAAAAATACTATGACTATCAGACTGATAATATATAAATATCGCAATGCCAACATTAATTACTAACAAAAATACATAAAAAAAGAATTTCATGCTTTTACTTGTGACATGGACATGTCTGGGAAAAAAGATTTATTGAAATATGCAAGGCAGCAGTTTAAAAATGAATCAAAAAGTTTTGAAGTTTTTGCTGAGAAATGTTGATGGTTTGATTACAAGAATTTATGTAAATTAAATAATTTCTGTTTGCAAGGACAACTCTTATACTTTTATTTTTCAAGTGAAAATGTAGCAGAATCTGTGACTGAAATCCACGTTTAGCAGAATCTGTGACTGAAATCCACGTTCACATAAATTGAAGAACTTGTTGGAAATAAATTTATAAATAGAAGTGTTTTATCATGGGTTCTCAAACATAGCTTACCTTCGGTTGGAAATTCAAAAAGAAGAAACTGAAGAGTGAGAGCAAAATAGTCCAGCCTAAAAACGGTTCCTTTCTTCTGCAAAAGAAACACAGTATTGAGAAGAAGAAATTAGCATCTTATAGCATCGGCAGAGCAGAGAAAAATTATGTCTATCAGATGGATAATAAATAAATATTGCAATGCCAACATTAATTACTAACAACGTAAATATATCATTCTGGCTTTTACTTGTGACAAGGACATGTTTACAAACAACGTAAATATATATTTAAATATGTAAACGAAAATAGTTTACCAATGAATCAAAAAGTTTCAAAAGTTATTGCTCCGAAATGCTAATGGTTGGGATACAAGTTTTCTGTAAATTAAGGTTGCGTTTGGATGTGGCAAGAATAGAGCTAACCTTGGGTTAGCTCCACTATTCTTAACCTTGGGTGATCCAAACAACAATTAGAAAATTGAGTTAGCTCAAGAATAACCCATATAAATTGTGGGTTAGCAAGAATAACCCATAAATCAGACTATGAAAAAAAATAAAGGAAAGAGGCTTGGTACACTGGTACCGTTCAAGAGTGCTAAACCATACTAGCATTCCAACACAAAACCAGACCAGCAGGAGGATGCCTTGTCTCCTCTGTTAGTTATGGCTTCAACCAAAATCTAGCCAAATATGCTCCTTAATGTCAAGTATCAAGGTAGTACCTATAAGGTCTTTTTTATCATATTTTATTCAAGGTGCACTCTATCGATTTTCCAGTCACAGATAACCAACAGGAATTTAATTCCTTTGGTGAACCAAAAGGATAGAGGGGGGTTTAAATACATTTGTTTAGGAGTGAGGCTATGGTACTTTACAATGCGCAGATCGTTTCGTGCATTGGATTCATATCTCCGTCTTCAAAGTACAAATAGTCGATCCAAACCACTCAACATTATTATCATATGAAAATATACTTGGAGATCAAATTTTATATTTTTTGGAATTTTTTTACTATTTTTTTGGTAGGTAGAAAATCACTACTTTCGGATGGTCCAGAATTTTTAGACCAAGTGATTTTCTAATTGTCTCAAAAATAGTAAAAAAAAGTTCGAAAAAATATAAAATTTTCCAAGTATATTTTCATATGATAATGATGTTGAGCGGTTCGGATCGAATATTTGGACTTTGAAGACGGAGATATGAACTCAATGCACAGAACGATCTGCGCATTGCAAAGTACCATAGCCTCACTCTTTGTTTAGATCACTCTAATATCTGATCAAAATGAAGTACCCATCAATAAAGAAAAGAAATAAATTTATAAATATAAGTGGTTTACTCTGGGGCCTCAAAATTATCTTACCTTCTGTTGGAAATGTCACAATGGTTCTTCCTTCGTCAAACCTGACGTTGTAATTAGGGCCACCCTTCTTGAACTTGTCCTTCAGAGTTGGACAGCCTTTAATTTCCAGCTCACGAAGATTCCTAGGTAGTTCTTCTAATTCACATATAAGGTTTGGACAGTTTTCAATTTCCAACACACAAAGATTCCTGGGTAGTTCTTCCAGTTTACATAGGTTTGGACAGTCAGCTAACTTCAGCCACTGGACAGATGCAAGATTTTTCAAGTTCTTCGGCAGATGAGTAGTTTTGCAACTATAAAAGGTCAAACCTTTTAGAGAGGTAAGAGATGGAAAAACCTCATCATCTGAGGAATCTCCTTGAAAGCTAAAAATTGCCAAATAATCTATCGAGGAGATAGTTTCATTTGATAGTATCAACTTCAATAGTTTCAAGTCATCAACAAAAACATCTTGAAGTGCAAATGCGTACTTGTCCATGGGAGATGAGAGGTTGATTGCTGGGCAGTCCGATACCAATAGAATACGAAGTGAAGTTAATGAATTCAATCCCTCCAAATGACCGTCCCATCCCATTAAAACCAGCTTCTTGAGAAGAGACAGGTTACCAACATCAAGGGCACGAATAACATCTGAGACATTAAGGGCATGAATAACATCAGCATTTGAGCAATAATGGAATATTAGCTTCTCCAAGGAGGAAGGCAAAGGTTCATTTGATGTGTTCAAATTGGGGCAGTTCTCTAATTTGAGCTTTATCAAAGAGGTCAAGGCTCCAATACCTCCTAAGGAACTGAGCAAATAGCATCCTTCAATGGTAAGAGACTTGAGGTGCTTCAATGAACATAGGACTTCCTTGGGAGGAAGAGAGGTTATTGTTTGAATATTAGATAGTTTTAGATTAGAAAGGGAAGAAATGCATTGTATGGAGGTGGATAATGCATCATCAGTAATGCTACATGATGATATCTCAAGGTAAGTGAGTGAAGACGGTAAAACCAACTTGGACTCTTCATTTTTATAGAACATTTTTTCCATGTGACAATGCATGAACATAACCCACTCATCCAAAAGCTGACCTCGAGAATAATCTTTATTCCGAGGGTCAAATGTCAATATCTCCGCCCACTCATCTAAAAGCGGATCCATAGAATCATCTAATGCACCTTCCAATCTGTGTTTCACGAACAGAAAAAAATGGTTCACATTTGACTCAAAATTTCTGTGTAATGGTACATCCTCTGGTTTTAGGTACCCTACTATTTGCTTCACGACCTCATGTTTGGATTGGTTTCTTTCTTCCTTCTTCAACAAATCATCCTCAGAGAAATAACTAACTTGAGGGATATTGCTAATCTCTAAAGAAGTGAGATTTGGTGGAAAGGTAGGCATTTTATTAAGGTTCTTAAGCCCCCGTAGTATAAATCTTTCACAATTGGGAAGTGATTCATTAATGGATGAGATTTCTTTTACTTTATCACAACCCATTAATGTTAACGACGTGAGATGCTTTAGTGAATTCTTACTTTGGAGCCAATTTGGAATTCTATCTCCTCCAAATCCTTTAAGTGTCAGACCACTTATATGAGGATGAGGTTGTAATGCATCCAATAATTCAACATGTGGAGTAGAGAGACATGTAGCATTATTAGTGTCTCTTTCATCAGAGTTCCACTCAAATTCTAGTGTCGTGAGATGCATTTTATTTTGCATATTGGCCTTTATAGCATCCTCTGTACTCGCTACATTCTCAAGACCTGCAATGTGCATTTCACCTCGAAGCTGATTTAAATTTTCTAGTTGGTGCAATTCATACCCACATTCCTTCCTTACAACGAAATGATCAAGGTCTTGGAGGGACGTCAGCCTTCCAACATGAGAAATATGGGACATTGTCTCCCTCAAGCTAATGAGTTTACAAAAATCCTTGGGTAGGGATTCATGATTTGACAGTTCAAGATGTTGGAGGTGGTAAAGTTTGCAAATGGAATCAGGAAACTTCTTAAGAGTCTCATAGCCAATAATAATGAGGTAACGGAGATGTTTCAAATTGCCAATAGAGTCTGGCAAATCATGAAAACATTTGGAAAGATGTAACACCCGTAGTTTTTCCATGTGTTTTAATATCTCTTGCAATACATTCTTTGGGACAATACCACCATCAGGTTGCACCCAAAAAGTGCGTATATTGTTCATGAGGCACAATTCTTCTTTTAGTTCGTTTACCATGCTTGAGGGCAAAAGGATGTGACGAATGTTCTTACTTGTAGATAACATGTTGCTTTTGTGGGAGGAAACTTCTCTGGAATTAATTGAGTCTATTCTGATAAAATCATCACCTTGAACCCTTTCTGCAAGATCATGAAGCAGGTCATGAAGTTGGTATTGTTTTTTCTCTTCAACTTCAACTTCTTCAATAAAAAACCTCGATACGAGCTCATCCAAGTAATTTTCACCGATATCTTCCAACCTTTCTTGCTTATCTATTGGTCTAATAAAACCTTCTGCCATCCACAAATGAATTAATAAATTTCTTGAGAACCAAGAACCTTTTGAAAATAAGCCCCAGATGGCAAAACAACGTTGGAGATCCAGAGGCAGCTGCTGATAGCTCCATATCCTTGCTTTCATGTTATCTCCCAACCAATCTTTTTCTGCTACTTCCTCCCAATACCTTAGGTTTTTTCCACTCAACTGTTGACCCACTAGCTTTGCCGCACCAGGGTCTCCTTTTAGCTTAATAGCTATTTTTCGACCTATTTTTTCGAATTCCTCTTTCTGTAAATGAGAATTGCTATGCCAAGCATAGTGCATAAAGAGTTCCAAAAATTGATCCTCCTCTATCTCGTGTAAATAATAGGTCTTTACTTCCGTAACACCGGGAAGGTTGGCCTTCTCTGCAACATTTTTGGATTGAGTTGTAAGTAGAATACTGCTCCCTGGTAAGCAACTACTTAAGCAACTAATGAAATTCTCCCATTGCGTAACAAAATCTTCAGTATCACACCAAAAATCATCTAACACAAGTAGAAGTTTCTTAGACCCTAACATGGTTCTTATTTTTGTTAAAAGAGATTCAAGAGATGAAGAGGGATAATCATTACTAGCACATTCTTTTGCCTTTATGATTTCTATCATATTCTTAATCACATCAGTTGCCTTAAATTTGCGACGAGTATGCACCCATACTGGAATATCAAAATGATCTTGTCCATCGATATGTTTATATACATACTGGGCAAGTGCAGTTTTCCCGACACCAGAACGGCCTGTAATGGCAATTATAGGGACAGCTGGCCTAGTGCTTGGTTCTGGCTTAGAATTTGATGGTTTTTTCGTGAGTAAGCTGACTATGTTTTCTTTATCAATCTCCCGACCGAAAACACTGACGGGAGGCTCTGAGATTGTTTCCCTTTCAGGGTCACTACCACTAGCAGTTTCTTGGACCTCTAACAAATTACGAAATTCGTTGGCCTCCTTTGCAATTTCTATGAGTTTGTTTATACAACCCTTTAGCATGATCTTTTGATGGGAGAAAATAGATAAGCTATCTTTTAACTTTACCGAAGCAATCTTAAGAGGACGGGCTACAAATTGGGATGGTAAACTAATTCGGGTTCCCCTCACGTTTTCCCCCTTTTGTTCTAGTGTTTTTCTATCATCCTTTACCTTTTGCTTAAGCAGCTCATACTCAAATAGGTCGATTGCATCCTCAGCCTCATAGTACGCACCCTTGAGCCTATTGAGCCAGTCCACTAGCTTCTCCTTGTTGGGGCTCTTTTCTGCTTTCTCAATTGCCAGAGAGAGGCGAGGAAGTATTGTGGCTGCAAGTATCTTCCTTCTTTCGTTGATGCCGGTGCCGAGGTGGTCATGTGCTTTTTCAAATAGTATTTTGATCAAGGGGGACGCCAGCCACCCTAAGGGGGTGAGAACAACAGCCTCAGCCATGGCTGGTCTTGTTCTATCTTTGTAAGGGATTTTTAAGTAAAGTTGGATCACTTAATTTTTACAGTACATGTTTTGAAGAGAGTTGATGGAATTTCAGAAAAAGTGGAAAGGAATGGTACGAGATGAGAGGGAAATGCATATGGGAGAAATTTTGTAGATGGGGAAAAAAAGAACTAAATGAAATTAAGCTTTTTTTGGGAAAAAATCACAACCAGCAAAGAAGAAGTCAGCTTGGTTTATTTATTCAGTGCGTGTTTCGCGTTGCACAGACTTGCATGTCATTTTTCTTATGCTTATCACTTAGTTAATTAATTTAACCTTATCACTTTACACATAGTCACATGGGGAAGCACTCGAGTGCAAGAAGTCAAAGAAGGGGAGATCGAGGGGAGCTTAAGTTCATATTCTTTAACATGGAGAGTTACCGATGATACAGAGAAATAAGAACATGAGGTACGTGTTTGTTTTTAAAAATGAAAGGATTTAATTGCTTCAGTTATGTATGCGTTAGAAAAAAAATAAAGAAAAAAAAAACATGGACTCTTTGCATTCTTTTTTTCTCTTTTATTAGCCTAATCTTCTTTTCTCATATTTTTTGCTTTCCTTAGCCTAATCTTCTTTTCCACTAAATTTTTATTAGCCTAATATATATTTGCTACTCTGGATGCCATTATACTTTTGTAATTGAAAATTAATTTTATTTAATTAACGGATGGACGTGTGATTCTGTACTTGGCTGGATAATTCCAAGCTTTAATTATCGTGCAATTAGATCTGGCCGTCACTTCGATCTTGCATCAATTATATGTTCTATGGTTTCATATGTGCGTTGATCTCTCTATCTTCTACATTGCAATTTCAAATTTCAACTGTATATCTTAATTTGATTTAGTTATTATTTTGATTTGTAAACACAATATATAGACAATACAATAAGTGCCCAAGAGTGTTATGAAAAGGCTTACCCAATAAGATAGAAGATTGAAGTCAACGAGTGAATATAATATGCCTGTAAATAGGGTCAGAACAGTTAGCTTACACGCAACCAACAAGTCTGATATCTAACCTTCTTTTTTATTTTATGCTTCTCAAGTTGTAGGCGACAAGTATTTTTCTGATTTATCAATTTGTTTAATTTTACCGTTCATTTGAATTTATTATTTTGTAACACATCATGCTAGCTCAAAGTTGATGAATCTTTCCGAGATGGAGACATGAAAGCTGTCCATTTATTTAATTAATATCCCAAAGTGCATCCATCTCAGCTCAGAAATGCTAAATTTAATATGGGCCCTGATTTGTATGAGTAGCTAATTCAACAGGCCCTGAGTTGGGCTGACAACTCTTTCATTGTAGATTGAAGAGTGAAGAGGAAATTGTTCCCTTCTCTACTATTTCTGTTGCCATCAAATTCAGTTGTCATTTCTATGTAGATTTAATTAAGAGTGAATTGTTTTCGTGTCTATTATGCTATAAATCAAGCAAGAAGCTTAAACAATGTCATGTTTTTTTCTTTTATTATTTAGGAAGAATAGTCAAATTAAGTACCACAGCTCTTCCTAGAACTCCTAAAATCAAACAAACTTTTATCTACTTCCTGGAAAAAAATTGGTAACGGAGATAGAAAAAGAAGAAACTTGACATGAAATATTTGAAATTTCATTGAAAAGTAATGATTTCGTTAAGGCACATCATAATTAGCAAAAACTAATATAATAATTAATAGGACTTTGAAAGAAAATTACTTTTTTCTTTAAAGAAAAAGGTTCAGTTGGCAAATAACCTCAGAAAATTTTATTAAAATGCAACCATAAAAAAATAAAAATAAATAAAGGGTAAAGTTGCAATGACATCCATGCATGCAACTTAACAAGCATCAATACCAAATTTCATCATAATATTTTAAAACCAAATTTGTCCCATATAAAACCAAATTTGTCCCATATAAAAATCAACAAGCAGTCTTATCGTACAAATGTTCACATAAATAAACTCACAATACACACATATAAAATGCACACCGCATAAAGTGACTAGCACCAGTTGATAAACTCAAAACAATATTAAACATACAACACACACAAAAAGGTACCACATACAAATAAATAGGACATAGACAGTGACAAAAAATATTAGAATTATATAAAATATAACACAAACACAAGCACTCCCATGAAGCTCCCTTCCCTCCCTTTGTTTTATTAGTTTCAAAAAAAATTATTACAGAGTATTTTCAGATGATCAAATTCATGAGCAGCACACCTTCATATATCCTCTTTATCAAAACATATAAAGTCATACAAGATATAGAACGTAATAATCACCGTAACAAAAAAAAGTACTAGATACAAATAAATACGACATAGACATTGATAATATTGTATCACCCGGACTTAATTAGGGTACAATATTTTTTTCTTTTTTCTTTTTTCTTTTTTCCTTTTTTTTCCTTTTCCTTTTTTTCCTTTTTTTTTGGTTTTTTCTATAGTTTGCAAAGAACAATTAAATCATCAAATAAATTCGACAGTTACACGAAATTATACAATCTCCCGGCAATAATTGTACTGGAGAGTGAAGACTTAAAAAAGATGGATACAACAAATTTCTTCTAATTGATAATCAATTATTGCATTAGCATAGCAGAGCCTAATCAATTACTGCAAGACTTGGAGATACTGTTAGACCTGTCATACCGCATAGAAGAAACTCGAGAGAGTGAGCCTAATACAAAAGAAACAGAGTTGAGAAAAAAGGATTAGCATCTGATAGCATTAGCATAGCAGAGAAAATTTTTGGCTATCGGATTGATAATATATAAATATTGCAATGGCAGCACTAATTACTAACAACGAAAATGTACCATTGTGTTTGTGAAAATAGATATATATTTAAATATGTAAACGTTTACTGAATACAAGTTGCAAGTTTGGAACAAACACATCGAGACTTAAAATAAAAGGCCAAGGAAGAATAAGCACGGTATACCAACAAATCAGAAATCAAGAGTATGAGAAAGGAAAAAGGAAAAGAGGTCTGGTACAGTGGTACCGTTCATGAGTGCTAAACCATACTAGCAGTCCAGCACAAAACCAGACCAGCAGGAGGATGCCTTGTCTCCTCTGTTAGTTAATAGCTTTTGCCAAAATATGGGCAATTATGTTTCTTAATGTCAAGTGCCATGGTTGTACCAACAAGGTTTTTTTTATGAGATTATTGAGTTTCCAGTCACAGAAAAACAACAAGAATTTATATGCTTTGGCGAACCAAAAGGATAGAGGGCGCTAAAAATATTTATTTTAGATAATGATACCTTCCCTTAAGGACGGATCAAAATGACGTATCCATCAATACATAGAAGACATAAAATTAAAAATAGAAGTGGTTTATTGTGGGTACTCAAAAGTAGCTTACCTTTTGTTGGAAATGTCACAATGGTATATCCTTCTTCGAACCAGACCTGGAAATTAGGGTCACCCTTCTTGAACTTCTCCATCAGGGTTGAACAATCTTTAATTTTCATCTTACGAAGATTCATGGGAAGTTGTTCCAATTCACATATAAGGTTTGGACAGTCAGCTAGCTTCAGATACTGGACAGATGCAAGATTTTTCAAGTTCTTCGGCAGATGGGTAGTTTTGCAACTATAAAAGACCAAATATTTTAGAGAGGTAAGAGATTGAAAAACCTCATCATCTGAGAAATCTCCTTGAAAGTCAAAAATTGACAAAATATCTATTGAGGAAATAGTTTCATCTGATAGTATCAACTTCAATAGTTTCAAGTCATCAACTAAAACAACTTGAAGTGCAAATGTGTACTTGTCCATGGGAGATGAGAGGTTAATCGCAGGGCACTGTGATACCCGTAGACTACGAAGTGTAGTTAAGGAATTTAATCCCTCCAAATGACCGTCCCATCCCTTTAAAACCAGCTTCTTGAGAAGAGACAGGTTACCAACATCAAGGGCACGAATAACATCTGAGACATTACGGGCATGAATAACATCAGCAGTTGAGCAATAACAAAAATTTAGTATCTCCAAGGAGGAAGGCAAAGAATCATCTGATGTGTTCAAATTGGGGCAGTTCACTAATTCGAGCTCTATCAAAGAGGTCAAGGCTCCAACACCTCCTAAGGAACTGAGCAAATAGCATCCTTTAATGGTAAGAGACAGGAGGTTCTTCAATGAACAAAGGACTTCCTTTGGAGGAAGAGAGGTTATCGTTTGAATATTAGATAGTTTTAGATTAGAAAGGGAAGAAATGCATTGTATGGAGGTGGATAATGCATCATCAGTAATGCTACATGATGATATCTCAAGGTAAGTGAGTGAAGACGGTAAAACCAACTTGGACTCTTCATTTTTATAGAACATTGTTTCCATGTGACAATGCATGAACATAACCCACTCATCCAAAAGCTGACCTCGAGAAAAATCTTTATTCCGAGGGTCAAATGTCAATATCTCTGCCCACTCATCTAAAAGTGGATCCGTAAAATCATCAAATGCACCTTCCAATCTGTGTTTCACGAACAGAAAAAAAAGGTTCACATTTGACTCAAAATTTCTGTGTAATAGTACATCCTCTGGTTTCAGGTACCCTACTATTTGCTTCACGACCTCATGTTTGGATTGGTTTCTTTCTTCCTTCTTCAACAAATCATCCTCAGAGAAATAACTAACTTGAGGGATATTGCTAATCTCTAAAGAAGTGAGATTTGGTTGAAAGGTAGGCATTTTATTAAGGTTCTTAAGCCCCCGTAGTACAAGTCTTTCACAATTGGGAAGTGATTCATGAATGGATGAGATTTCTTTTACTTTATCACAATCCATTATTACTAGCGACATGAGATGCTTTAGTGAATTCTGACTTTGGAGCCAATTTGGAATTCTATCTCCTCCAAATCCTTCAAGTGTCAGACCACTTACATGAGGATGAGGTTGTAATGCATCCAATAATTCAACATGTGGAGTAGAGAGACTTGTAGCATTATAAGTGTCTCTTTCATCAGAGTTCCACTCAAATTCTAGTGTCGTGAGATGCGTTTTATTTTGCATATTGGCCTTCACAGCATCCTCTGTACTCGCTACATTCTCAAGACCTGCAATGTGCATTTCACCTCGAAGCTGATTTAAATTTTCGAGCTGGTGCAATTCATACCCACATTTCTTCCTTACAACGAAATGATTAAGCTCTTGGAGGGACGTGAGCCTTCCAACATGAGAAATACGGGACATTGTCTCTGCAGTTGTATCAAAGTGCCTCAAGCTAATGAGTGCAGAAAATTCCTTGGGTAGGGATTCACAATTTGACAGGTCAAGATTTTGGAGGTGGTAAAGTTTGCAAATGGAATCAGGAAACTTCTTAAGAGGCTCATAGCCAATAATACTAAGGTAACGGAGATGTTTTAAATTGCCAATAAAGTCTGGCAAATCATCAAAACATTTGGAAAGATGTAACACCCGTAGTTTTTCCATGTGTTTCAATATCTCTTGCAATACATTCTTTGGGACAACACTGTCAGGTTCCACCCAAAAAGTGCGTATGTTGTTCATGAGGCATAATTTTTCTTTTAGTTCGTTTATCATGCTTGAGGGCAAAAGGATGTGGCGAATGTTCTCACATCTAGATAGCATGTTGCTTATGTGGGAAGAAATTTCTCTGGAATTAGTTGAGTCTATTCTGATAAAATCATCACCTTGAACCCGCTCTGCAAGATTATGAAACAGGTCATGAAGTTGATATCGTTTTTGCTCTTTAAATTCAACTTCTTGAATAAAAAACCTCGATACGAGCTCATCCAAGTAATTTTCACCGATATCCTCCAACCTTTCTTCCTTATCTCTTGGCCTTATAAAACCTTCTGCCATCCATAAATTAATTAAAAACTTTCTTAGGAACACAGCGCCTTTTGGAAATAAGCTACAGATTGCAAAACAGCGTTGGAGATCTGGAGGCAGCTGTTGATAGCTCCAGATCCTCGCTTTCATGTTATCTCCCAACCAATCTTTTTTTGCTACTTCCTCCCAATACCTTAGGTTTTTTCCACTCAACTGTTGACCCACTAGCTTTGCCGCACCAGGGTCTCCTTTTAGCTTAATAGCTATTTTTTGACCTATTTTTCCAAATTCCTCCTTTTGCAAATGAGAATTGCTACGCCAAGCATAGTGCATAAATAGATCAAAAAATTGATCCTGCTCTATCTCCTGTAAATAATAGGTCTTTACTTCCGTAACACCGAGAAGGTTGACCTTCTCTGAAACATTTTTAGATTGAGTTGTAAGTAGAATACTACTCCCTGGTGTGCAACTACTGAAGCAACTAATGAAATTCTCCCATTGCGCAACAAAATCCTCAGTATCACTCCAAAAATCATCTAACACAAGTAGAAGTTTCTTAGACCCTAACATGGTTCTTATTTTTGTTAAAACAGATTCAAGAGATGAAGAGGGATAATCATTACTAGCACATTCTTTTGCCTTTATGATTTCTATCATATTCTTAATCACATCAGTTGCCTTAAATTTGCGACGGGTATGCACCCATACAGGAATATCAAAATGATTTTGTCCATCCATATGTTTATATACATACTGGGCAAGTGCAGTTTTCCCGACACCAGAACGGCCTGTCATGGCAATTATACGTATAGCTGGCCTAGTGCTTGGTTTTGACTCAGAATTTGATGGTTTTTTCGTGAGTAAGCTGACTATGTTTTCTTTATCAATCTCACGACCGAAAACACTGACGGGAGGCTCTGAGATTGTTTCCCTATCAGGGTCACTACCACTAACAGTTTCTTGGACCTCTAACAAATCACGAAATTCGTTGGCCTCCTTTGCAGTTTCTATGAGTTTGTTGATACAACCCTTTAGCATGATCTTTTGACGGGAGAAAATAGATAAGCTATCTTTTAACTTTACCGAAGCAATCTTAATAGGCCGGGCTACAGATTTTAACGGTAAACAAATTGGGGTTACCCTTTCATTCTTTGCCTTTTGTTCCAGTGTTTTTCTATCATCCTTTACCTTTTGTTCAAGCCGTTCATACTCACATAGGTCAATTGCATCCTCTGCCTCATAGTACGCACCCTTGAGCCTATTGAGCCAGTCCACTAGCTTCTCCTTGTTGGGGCTCTTTTCTGCTTTCTCAATCGCCAGAGAGAGGCGAGGAAGTATTGTGGCTGCAAGTGTCTTTGTTTTTTCATCGATGCCGGTGCCGAGATGGTGATGTGCTTTGTCGAAAAGTATTTTGATCAAGGGGGATGCCACCCACCCTAAGGGGGTGAGAAGAGCCGCCTCAGCCATGGCTAAAGTAAAGTTGGATCACTTAATTTTTTTTTTTTTTTTGTTTTGGATTTCTAGATCACTTAATTTTGAAACAAGGTTTGGAGAGAGTTGAAGAAAGTTGAGAAAATTGGAAAGAAAATGGTAGGAAATGAGATGATAATGTGGGAAATATTGTGGGTGGTGGGTAGAGGTCAAGCCACACCAATCTCTAGAAGTTGAACTGTTGAAGATTCAACAGATTCATTGACGAAGTTTCTTGGATTGCAACTATGGAATCAAATCAGATCGTTCGCCACCACATACATGCTGCACAGGATAATAATGTAGGCCCTCCAAGTAGGACTGTAGCCTGTAGGAGGGAATTGAATTGACTACCACACGTTTATAATTAAGGGTGAAATTATCTATATACCCCTCGAATATCTTCCTTTCAGACATTTATCCATCTAATTATTTTTGGAACATTTTTTTAATGTTTAACATTGGGAACTATATCCTGTATCTCATTTGGGCCGTTATAGGCTGTTTTTTAAGTGAGTTCCAACGCTGATTATTTGGGCCCTGATTTGGGTTGGGCCTGTTTCTCTCTATATTAAACATCCAATTATTGAATATAGATAAAATGGTTTGTATTTTTAAGCAAGAATAGGTTTTCAAATTGTTGAACAGTCCCCAATCATGGAATAAAATAGAAGATAGGTTTTTATAGAGAATTCTGAAGGCACAACCTCTAAATTCCAATATAGATAAAATGGTTTGTATTTATATTATAAGGGTTGATATGAAGTAAAACAGTCCATATGTAAAATAAAATTACCGCTTGAAAACCCCAACGATATTTCGAAGTTTTCCTAGATTTTGGTTCATAGGGAGCCACAAGGGTGTTCATCGGGTCTGGTTTAATCGGTTTTAAACCGAATTAAGAGAGTTCGGATTAAACGGTTCAGTTTTTCCGGTTAAATGGATTGGTTCGGTTCATTTTTAAAACTAGTTTAATCGTTTGATTCGGTTCGGTTTGGTTTAGAAAATTTAAAATTGGTTAGACTGAATTGACCGAAAAGAGTATATAATCTTTCTTATTTCGATCAATCGAACAAACCAAAATTTAGTTCAATTTGTTTGGTTTGGTTTTAATTCGGTTAATAAGTTTATTTATTTCGATCAGTTTAGATATATTTTTAAAAACTAAATAAAATTTTAATTTTTATATTTTATTTCGGTTTTAACTGATCAGAACCGATTAACACTCTAAGCAAGTCATTTGAAAAAAAAAATATAGTTCCATCTGTCGCTCTAACCTAAACGGCTAGCTAGTGCTTGAAGCAGCTCTAATTGTATTTTTACCAACCGATCAATAAATCAGTCGTTTTATCTTATCAACCGTTCAACAATATATATATATATAATTTGGTTAATATGCTATGCGTAGCATAGAGGGTCTCCGTGCTACAGCTCAATATTTGAGTTTTCAAAATCCTAACGGTCGATCCAAACTGTTTAACATGATCTCCATACGAATATGTACTTGCAAAACAAATTTTACATTTTTTAGAATTTTTTTACTATTTTTTTAGATAGGTAGAAAATCACTTGATCTGGAAATTATGTACCATTCAGATCAAGTGATTTTCTACCTATCTAAAAAAATAGTAAAAAATTCTAAAAAAATATAAAATTTTGTTTGCAAGTACATATTCATATGGAGATCATGTTGAACGGTTTAAATCGACCGTTAGGATTTTGAAAATTCAAATATTGAGCCATAGCACGGAGGCCCTCTATGCTACGCACTACTACAGAAATGGTCATTGTACACGGCACATTGTACACGGATTTGGCAATTTTATATAAAAACCGTGTAGAAGTTGTAATTTTTTGGATGCCTGAAATATCTGTATTGTTTCTACACGGATATTTACGAAAGAAGAAGTGTAGAAAGACGTGAGAGAGCTACACGGACGTTTACCAGGAACTGTACACGGCTTATTGTTTAAATATCCGTGGAGAAAGCCTTGAGAGAGCTACACGGATTCTTAATTAAAGAACCGTGAAGATAGGCAAGAATTGTACACGGATAAATGTTTAAATGACCGTGTAGATAACATGTAGGAGCTACACGGATGTTTAATAAAGAGCCGTGTAGAAATGTCGAATTTGTACACGGTTTTTTGTTTAAATGACAGAGTAGAAAGCCTTGAGCGAGCTACACGGACGTTTAATAAAGAGCTGTGTAGAAAGGATATTTTAGGTTTTTTGTTATATAAAAGGCCTTCTCCCCAGCGCCGTTTTGATCAATTTATACTTTCCCCTCTCACAGTTAACAATTGGGTTGAGATGTAGGTTTATCAATTGTTTCAGATCGCAAAATTAGATCGATATGAGCTACTGTTTTGGGAGCTCACAGATGAGCGATCCGATATAATTGATAACCTACATCTCGAATTCCCATGCGAAGTGCTTCATTTCCCCAATTTTTTCGAGATGTTATAACTGGAGGCCGGATCTGAGATATTGGAAGTTAATTTGTATTTCTCCTCTATATCTTGCTAAGGTGTTTAGTTTAGGACATATAACCAAAAGGCTACTTAGATTAATGTAACTAGTAGTCCTTACTTTGGTTACATTAACCTAGCTAGGTAGTCTTTTGGTTAGTTCCTTGCATGTCCTAACTAATTCGGGCAAGCAAGATCCAGAGGAGAAATTATCTCTATTTTTCCGATCAATTTTACTGGACGAAGAGTTAGCCGGTAAGAGTTGGGTGAAAGACCTTCAGAAAGAGGTGAATGTGACCCGGATGAAGAGGTGAATGTGACCTTCAGAGCCGGGTGAAGAGTCGAATGAAGTCGGAGATCATCCAACTCTTCATTCGTCTCTTCATCCGGCTCTGAAGGTCCTTCATCGACCTCTTCCATTTTTTTTGAAGGTCATTCATCTAACTTTTAACTCAACTCTTTAGTAAAACATATCTTCATATCACCCCTCTGTAAACCCTACCGGCACCAAAAGGAAAGAACCACCCTATTCTACTCCTTAATGGAAATGTTTAGTTTACAATATGACTTTTTATTCCAACTTTTGTAATGCTTTAATTTTGTATAATTTAGGGTACATGAATTTTTAGTTTAAATGTCTTCCTCTGTTTTGGAAATTGTTTGTTATGAAAAACATAGGGAAAAAAACTAGCTGACAGCCAAAAAAAAAAAAAAAAAAAACAATGCTACACGGACGTTTAATAAAGAGCCGTGTAGAAACGAGAAATAGTACACGGATTTTTGTTTAATTAACAGTGTAGAAAAATAATTTACACGGCTGTTTATATAAAAGTCTGTGTGTCTTTCTACACGGATTTATAGCTAAATATCCGTGAAAACAAAGATACTTGCTCGAAATAATGGAAGGCTAAACCAAAAAAAAAAAAAAAAATTAGGAAAAAAAAAAGAATTCTAAATGTCCGTGAAGAAAGTTTATCTTTTATATTACACACGGCTGTTTATATAAATGTCCGTGTATAAAGGTTATCTTTTATAAACGGCTACATATGTAAAAGTCCGTGTAGCTCTCGTAATGCTTTTTTTACACGGATTTATAGATTATCATCCGTGTAGAAAGGTTATTTTAGGGTTTGAAACTATATAAAAGGCCTTCTTCCGGCGCCGTTTTGATCAATTAATACTTCTCTCTCTCTCTGTATTAAATTGGTCTGATTTCTGCGCACAAGGAACGAGGCCGGATCTGAGATATAGCTTGGAAGTTAATTCGCATTCTCCTCTCTATTGCCAAGGTTAGTCATACATATATATATTTCCCTCTTCTTTATCTAATTTTCTGTTACTGATTAATATTGCTTAATTATTTCTGTCAATTATTTAATGCATGCGTGCTTGATTTGTTAAGATAATGTAAATAATTAGTGTATTGTGGTCCAATAACCGACCTACTGATGCTTTTAGGTCCATGCCCGTTCAAAATTAATCCAATAGGGATTAATTTTGGATAGTCCCCCGTTTGGGACTGCTCTTTGAATATTGTCTCATTTAGGATGTGAACACGTATTAGCGGGATTTAATTAGTATTTGAGGAAAGTTCGACAGTATTTCTCCTTATTGCTCCTACGAGTATGTGGTTTTTACGCATACTTTGGGAGTTAAGGAGAAATGCTGCCGAATTTTTCTCAAATACTAATTAAATCCCGCTAATATGTGTTCACATATGAGGCATAATATTCAAAGAGTGGGTTAGGATTGTAAACCGGCCCTTTATAAGCCAAGAATTTGGAACAATATATATGCTGACCACCATATATGTTTAATTGGAATTTTTTTTTTTACTTTAATTTACAGATGGATCGAAGTTGGATGTACGAATTGCGACGTGATAGTGCAGAATACTTGGCTCGCGTTGATGAGTTCCTAAAATTTGCTGAGAGTTATAGAGTGGACACAAAAGATAACGACATCTTGTGTCCTTGTAGAGATTGTAAAAATTATATAAGATTTGGGGATTCGGAAGAAATTAGAGCTCATTTGATTTGTCGGGGATTTAAGAAAAAATATACATGTTGGTTTATGCATGGTGAGAAAATTGGGGAATGTAGTGGAACCAATAGAAATTTTGTTTTGGACGAGAATGATGATAATGTAGAAACTGTTGATAATTTTGAATTTGTATGCAACGATGATTTTGAGAATGTCGAAAATTTCGATAATGCTGGGCTTGATTGCAACGAGGATGATGAGGTGGAGATTGATGAAAATGCAGATTACAATTTTACTGAGAATCTAGAGGACATGTTACGTGATGTGGAAGATGAAATTAGTGATAAAAATTTTAAAAAATTTCAGTATCTGTCTAATGAATCTAAAAAGCCGTTATATCCCGGGTGTACCAAATTTACAAAACTATCAGCTGTGTTGAAATTATTGAACTTAAAAGCAGACAACGGTTGGAGCGATAAGAGTTTCACGTCCTTATTAAAGCTTTTACGAGAGATGCTCCCAGATAACAACGAGTTACCCTGTACAATATATCAGGCGAAGAAGTTGATCTGTCCAATGGGTTTGAAGATTGAAAAAATACATGCATGTCCAAATGATTGTGTATTGTACCGTGGCGAGTACGAGGCCATGCATGTTTGTCCTAAATGCGGTGTTTCACGGTATAAACACAAGGACCAGGACACTGACGATTGTGATGGAGGAAAAAAGGCAAGGCCTCCGGCTAAGGCGGTGTGGTATTTCCCGATAATACCGAGATTCAGACGGTTATTTGCAAATCCCAAAGATGCGAAATTGTTGCGTTGGCATGAAGAAGAGCGCAAAAGAGATGGTAAACTAAGACACCCTGCTGATTCAATTCAATGGAGAAACATTGATAGACATTTCGAAGGATTTGGTGGCGAATCACGAAACCTTAAGTTAGGGGTGAGCACAGACGGAATGAGTCCGTTTGGAAGCATGAGCAGTCAGCACAGCACTTGGCCAGTTCTTATATGCATCTACAATCTTCCTCCTTGGTTGTGCATGAAACGCAGGTACATAATGATGTCATTACTAATCCAAGGACCCAGACAACCCGGAAATGACATAGATGTGTATCTCGCACCATTAATTGAGGACCTCCAGAAATTGTGGAGGGATGGCGTCCGGGTGTGGGATGCGTATGGCAAAGAGCAATTTAATTTGCGGGCCATGGTATTCTGCACCATAAATGATTTCCCCGCGTACGGGAATTTATCGGGTTACACTTGTAAAGGAGCAAAGGCGTGCCCCATTTGTGAAGATGACACGCAGGTGCTGAGGTTGAAAAATTGTAAAAAGAATGTTTTTATGGGGCACCGTAGGTTTCTTCCTGTTAATCACCCATACCGTAAGAAGAAGAAGGTATTCAACGAGAAAATTGAGCTTGGAGTGTCACGTCGTCCGTTAGATGGGAAGAATGTCTTCATGCGGGTTAAAAACCTTGTTGTTTTGGAAAATGTGCCAAACCACCACCGAAATATATTTGGAAAAAGAAGTCCATATTTTGGGAGCTACCATACTGGGAATATTTAGAAGTGAGACATTGCCTAGATGTCATGCATGTTGAAAAAAATGTCTGTGACAGTTTGATTGGCACATTATTGAACATTTCGGGGAAGACGAAAGACGGTCTTAAAGTTCGAGAAGACATGAAATTAATAGGAATACGACCCGAGCTTGCACCGCAGGATAAAGGGAAGCAAAAGGCATACCTCCCCCCCGCAATGTGCACAATGTCAAAGATCGAGAAAACGAGCTTTTGTAAGTGCCTTCATAGTATTAAAGTCCCATCAGGGTATTCTTCGAATATTAAGAAGCTGGTGTCGATGAAGGACCTGAAATTGATTGGTCCGAAATCCCACGACTGTCATGTTTTAATGACACATATGATTCCTGTTGCAATTCGGGGAATTTTACCGAAGCCCGTGCGGCAAACCATTACGAAGCTTAGTTTTTTCTTCAATGCAATTAATTCCAAAGTGATAGACCCGCTCAAATTGGACGCTTTGCAGCAGGAGGTCGTCGTTACCCTTTGCCATCTTGAGATGTATTTTCCGCCATCTTTTTTCGATGTTATGGTTCACCTTGTTGTTCATCTCGTGAGGGAAATTCAGATCTGTGGTCCCGCGTTCCTGCGGTATATGTATCCATTCGAGAGATTCATGGGTATTTTGAAAAGTTACGTAAGGAACCGACATCGTCCCGAAGGTAGCATTGTGGAGGGATATTCCACAGAAGAGGTAATTGAGTTTTGCACCAACTACATGACCGGTGTGGGTCCTATTGGCGTTCCAAAATCTCGATACGAGGGAAGGCTACAAGGAGTAGGGACAATAGGGTTGAAAGCCATAGTTGCTGATAACGATGACCTGCGAAAGGCACATTTTATTGTACTGCAGCACATGGCTGATGTTGCTCCATATATAGATGAGCACATGACGATCCTTCGACAACAGAACTACACGAGAAGTCAGAAGTGGCTTACTGACGAGCATAACCGTTCTTTTATAGGATGGATGAAAGACAGAGTGAAATCACACCCCGAAATGTCCCCTGTAAATGAAACTGTTAGATTGCTGGGCGAAGGACCCCAAATGGTTGTTAGAACATTCCAATGATACGAGATTAACGGATATACATGTATAGATCTCCACTAATGTACACGGTTGTTTATGTAATGATCGTACACGGCCTTTTAGTTAAATATCCGTGTATAGATCTCCACTAATGTACACGGTTGTTTATGTAATGAGCCGTACAGAATAACTATGTCTACACGGATATTAACCTAAAAGTCCGTGTAGACAGAGAAATCGTACACGGCTGTTTATGTTCCAATCCATGTACCTCTGTTTTGGAGAGCGCCACTTGGCAAGGAATTGGACACAGTTGTTTATGTAGTGATCCGTGTAGCTCGGCTTTGGAGAGCGCCACTTGGCAAGGAATTGGACACGGTTGTTTATGTAGTGATCCGTGTAGCTCGGCTTTGGAGAGCGCCACTTGGCAAGGAATTGGACACGGTTAATTATGTAATGATCCGTGTAGCTCGGGTTTGGAGAACGCCACTTAGCAAAGAATTGACCACGGTTGTTTATGTAATGATCCGTGTAGCTCTCAGGAATTGCACACGGTTAAATATCCGTGTATAATTTATTCGGGGGATTATACACCCTCGCACTCCACACGGCAGGAAATCCGTGTAGCTCCCCTGTTTATGTCCGTGTACAATGACCATTTCTGTAGTAGTGGCATAGCACCGTAGCCACTTCCTATATATATATATATAGATAGACTATCATGCTTTGGGAAGTAAAGAGGATGTTTTACTTCCCGCTCATATCTCTATTTCTAAATTTCAAACAATTGATTCGAATATTCCAACATGATCTTCATATTAAAATGTGCTTGGAGACCAAATTTTTCATTTTTTTTCATTTTTTTACTATTTGTTTAGAATTTTTGAAAATCACAGCTTTTCATTAAATAAAATAATAATAAAAATTCAGAAAAACAATGTTTTTCAAAAATTCTAAAAAAATAGTAAAAAATTTCCAAAAAATGTAAAATTTGGTCTCCAAGTACATTTCAATATGAAGATCATGTTGAGAAGTTCGGATTAACTATTTGAACTTTGAAAACAGAGATATGAGAGGAAAGTAAAACACCCTCTTTACTTCCCAAAATACCATAGCATCACTCTCTCTCTCTCTATATATATATCATCAGTGTGTATTTGCTTCTGGAGTTTTACAGAACTTGCCTTAGTTGAGTTCGATATATTTTTAAAATTCTAGCCCGAAACTTATTTCTCTAATTCTTCAATTATTTATGTTTCACAACCTTAACATATAATACTAGACACACAAATATTAGATTAAAATAACATTTAGATATAAATGTCACGTGTAATTTATGATTAAATTGGCATGATTTGTTTGTAAATAAGTTGCTAAACTACACTCATGTCAGCTCAATTGATTAATTAGTTTATAACTATTTCAATAACAAATTGGTAAGAGAAAAAAAAAATTTATATCGTTTCATCATATATTGGTTGATTGCATTGTTATACAAATTGCAATGCAATTATATATGGAGGGTCATAATGGAAACTAGTAATTTTGGAGGTAGCAAAATAGAAAAATGGTAGAGAGGACCATTTATGCAATTATACTTTGGTAAGGGTATGACATAAACCAATTATACAATGTAGCAACTAATGTTGTTGTGAAAATAAGCAAACAATACAAGTCAGCCATGTGACCATTTCCTATTATTCATTTCATGAACCTTCAAATACAGTACTGTCCATGTGTCAACTTAAAATTGAGGTTATAAAATTGAAAGATGTAAACAGTAAACAGGATAATAAATGCAGCGGAGAAGAGAGAGAAAGTTAAAGAAAGAAACCCACGAATTAAACGCAAAAGAATGATTGCCATTTCCTCCCAATGCCGGCTTTGCCGCACGAGGATCATAACACCTGTAAGACTGAGAATAGTAACATAATATAAAGCATATACATATAGGCATGCTTAGCTGTTAATAGAGGTATACAATACTATTCTGAAGCTCATTGAAGAATTTAATAAACCCGGAACCACAACAGCGCGACAAGGACATTCAGAAGTCACTAAGTTAATTTAATTCAATCGCGACACCTCATCAGATCGAGGTAGGTAGGCTTCTTGGAATTAATTTGGAAGAGAAAGGTAACATTACTGTGGAACTGGTACCTTCCTTTCTCCAGAAAATCTGTTAGGGAAGGATGCATATATTTCTTTGTCCGTTTACAATTTGTTCCCGGACTGAGCCCATGTGCATTTTGTAACCCAAAAAGAGGAGAATTATATATTGACTAGGTAGAATATGCTATTTGGGCCGTTATTAGTTGTCTTTAGAGTGAATTCCATCGCTCATTATTTGGGCCCTATTTTGGTTTGGGCCTGTTTCTTTGTAGATTTCCCACTGAATTATTGCTTCTTACTTGCATCAAAGCAGTATAAATTATTTCTTTGTATAGTCAGTTTCCATTTTGCAGCAGAGAAAAGTGAAATAAACTCATTAATCATTAGTGAACTGGCTGTGTCCAATAGTTCATTTCTGGAGTATTCAAGAAATGCCAAACCGACATATTATAGATGTACTGGAATTTACTATTGTATTGTGGTATTTTGTAAGAGTTGTATATGTATAATCTATAGAGAGAGCAAACCGACATAAGCAAACTTGGTAATAAGAAAATAATCTATTATCTAGGCTGTAACATTGTCAACATTTTTCATGTAGGCTGTAACATTGTGCATGTTATTAGATATTTGTTGCCTGAACTGTGTCATTTGCAGTTAAGTTGGCATCGATTTTTGTAAATAAGATGCTAATTAAACAACGCTCATAATAACCTAATTGATCAACAGTTGGTGTGGAAAAAACAATTATCGTATCATCATATATTCGGTTGATTGCATCATAATGGAAATATTTGATTTCGAGGCCGGGGAGCAAAATAGAAAAATGCAACAAAGGATGATAGGACCGTGCCGGTCAGGACTGCTTCACTTTGAGGCTTCGCTCAACCCTACCTAGGTTAACGGACACAAACCAATCAACTGACAAGACAAAAACCATGGCGAAGAGCACGTTGAAGCTGTAGCTATTGGAGAAGGAAGAGGACGAATTGATGGGAGATCTCCGGTGGCAGTGGCTATGGCGTCCCTTCTACCCGGAGCGCTGATCATTACGCTCCTTGAGCGAGAAGTCCTTATGGCAGCGCCTCCGCCGAGATGAATCGCCGGAGAAGGAGCTAGAGGAAGCTGTAGCATGGCGCCCCGAGAGTGAGAGACACGAAACAGAGACGATCTGGAATCAAGCCAGTTTTCAGTTTGACAAACAACCTTGGAAATCTTTATTAAAAATGTGAACATAAAAAATAAGAAAAAATAAAGGACACAATTACAATGACACCCGTGCTACTTAACAAGCAACAATATTTTCAACATAATCTTTTACAACCAGAAATAATCACATTATATCAAACCAAATATGTCCCATATAAAAATCAACAAGCAGTCTTATCAGACATATGCCCACATATATAAACTGACAATATACACCATAGAAAAACACACCGTAGAAATTAAGTGGCTAGTACCAGCTGATAAACTCAACACACTTAAAAAAAAAACAACACCTCTTAAACATACAACACACAAAAAAAGTACCAGAAACAGACAAATAGCACATAGACAATAATATTGTATCACCCGAACTTAAATTAGTTTACCTACAATATTTTTTCATTTTTTTTTTGTATAGTTTTCCAAAAACATTTAAACCATCAATTAAGTTCGACAGTTACACAAAATTATACAATCTCCCAGCAATAATTGTACTAGAGGGTGAAGACTTAAGAAGATAAATACGACAAATTTGTTCTAATACATAATCAATGGAGATTCTTTTTTGTTTTTGGTTTGTTTTTGGTTTGTTTTTGGTTTTTTTTATTGTTATTTTGATTTTTTTAGTTTTTTTGTTGTGGTTTTATTTTTATTTTTTTTTGGATAAAGTGGTATCGAGGGTTACGGAATTGGAGGAGATAGGGGCAGTTGGAGATACGGATAGACAACAAAGAAGAAATTGAAGAGAGTGAGCCACCAAGTCCAGCCTAAAAACGGTTGCTTTCTTCTGCAAGAGAAACAAAGATTAGAAGAAAAAATTAGCATCTTATAGCATTGGCAAAGCAAAGAAAAAATATGACTATCAAATTGATAATATATAAATATCGCAATGGCAGCAGTAATTACTAACAAAAATACGTAAATTTCTATTTACTCGTTACATAGACGTTTCTGTGAAAACATATATATTGAAATATGTAAACAGAATTAGAAAAAGTTTTAATATGTTATTGCTTTGAAGTGCTGATGGTTGGAATACAATATTTTCTGTAAAAAATAAATAATTCTATTTGGAAAGATAATACTTCTACTTTTTCTCTGGAGACAAATGTAGCAGAATTTGTTCCTGAAATCCACTGGCACAAATATGGATGGAAGAATTGTTTTACTGAATAAAAGTTGTAAGTTCAGAACAGACACAATGAGAATAAAAAAAAAACTCCAAGGAAGTATAAGTAGAGTATACCAAGAAGCCATAAATCAAAGCATGAAAAAGGAAAAATGAAAAAGGTCAAAAACAGTGGTACAGTTCATGAGTGCTGAACCATACCAGCAGTCCAACACAAACTAAACTACAGGAGGATGCCTTGCCTCCTCTTTAGTTATGGCTTCATCCATAATCTGGACAATTGTGCTTCTTAATATTAAGTGCCACAGGCCGTACCAATAAGGACTTATTAGATTAATTATTCTAGGTGGCCTTTAAAACTTCTATCAGTTTTCAAGTCACGGAGCTAAAAAACAGGAATTCAAGTGCTTTGCTGAACCAAAAGGATAGAGGGGTCTGAATACATTTTGTAGATTCCTCTATGATCAAAATGATGTATATATCCATCAATAAAGAGAAGAAATAAATTTAAAAATAAAAATGGTTTAGTGTGGGGTGTCGAAATTAGCATACCTTCTGGTGGAAGTATCACATTGGTGCTTCCTTCGAGAAAATTGATCCGGTAATAAGGGCCACCCTTCTTGAGCTTCTCAGTTAGGGTTGGACAGTTTGAAATTTTCAATAGAACATTCCTGGGAAGTTCTTCCAATTCACATAGGTTTGGAAAATTATCTAGTATCACACACTCGAGAGATGGAAGATTCTTCAAGTTCTTCGGCAGATGGTTAGCAATATTGGGACCATGAAATGCCAACTCCCTGACAGAGGTAAGAGATTGAAAAACCTCATCATAATCTGAGGAATCTCCTTGGAAGTAAAAAATTGCCAAACGTAGTATTGAGGAGAGAGATTCATTTGATAAGATCAACTTCAATAGTAACAGGTTGTCAACTGCAACCATGTGAATTTCAAATGGATACTTTTCCATGGGATACGAGGGGTTGATTCCCGGGCAGCGCGATACAATTAGAGAATGAAGTTCAGTTAATGAATTCAATCCCTCCAAACGACCACCCCAACCAGTTATATACAGATTCTCAAGACGAGACAGGTTACCAACATCAATGGCACAAGTAACATCAACGTTTGAGCATCGAGTCAAACTTAGTGTCTCCAAGGAGGAAGGCAGTGGTTCATTTGATGGGTTCAAATTGGGGCAAAATGTTAATATGAGCTCTTTCAGGGAGGTCACGGCTCCAATACCTCCCAAGGAACTGAGCAAAAAGCATTTTTCAATGGTAAGAGACTTGAGGTTCTTCAATGAACATAGGACTTCCTTGGGAGGTAGAGACGTTATTTTACGAATTTCAGATAGTTCCAGTTTAGATAGGGAAACAAGGTATTGTATGCGAGTGGATAATGCATCACTAGTAATGCTACATGATGATATCTTAAGGATAGTGAGTGAAGACGGAAAAACCAACTTGGACTCATCCTTCTTTGACAAATCATCAGCCTCAGAGAAATAAATAAGCTGTGGAATATGGTCTATCTCTAAATAAGTAAGGTTTGGAGGAAGAGAAGGCATTTCTTTCAGGTTCTGGAGCCTCCGTAGTACAAGTCTTTCACAATTGGGAAGTGATTCATCAATGGATGAGATTTCTTTTACTTTATCACAATCCATTAATGTTAGCGACCGGAGATCCTTTAATGAATTCTGACTTTGGAGCCAATTTGGAAATCTATCTCCTCCAAATCCTCTAAGTGTTAGAACACATATATTAGGATGAGGTTGCAATGCATCTAGTAATTGAATATGCTGAGTAGAGAGACCTTCAACATTATTGGTGTCTCTTTCATCAGAGTTCCATTCAAATTCTAGTGCCTTGAGATGTTTTTTATTTTGCATATTGGCCTTTATAGCATCCTTTGTACTCCCTACATTCTCAAGACCTGTAATGCACATTTTACCTCGAAGCTGATTCAAATTTTCTAGTTGGTGTAATTCATTCCCACTTTCCTTCCTTACAACGAATTGATCAAGGACTTGGAGGGATGTCATCCTTCCAACATGAGAAATATGGGACATTGGCTCCCCACATGTTACAATGTGCCTCAAGCTAATTAGCTCAGAAAAATTCTTGGGTAGGGATTCACAATTTTGCATGACAAGCTTCCGGAGGTGGTAAAGTTTGCATATGGAATCAGGAAGTTTCTTAATAGGTTGAGAGCAATGAAATTCCAGGTAACGAAGATGCTTTAAATTGCCAATAAAGTCTGGCCAGTAATCAACACATTGAAAAACATTTAACACCCGCAGTTTTTCCAAGTGTTTCAATATCTCTTGTAGTACTTTCTTTGGGACCAAACAACCATTCTGTAGCACAAAAAAAGTGCGTATATTTTTCATGAGGCATAATGTTTCCTTTAATTCGTCTATCATGCTTGAGGGTAAAAAGATGTGGCGAATGTTTTCACTTCTAGATAACATGTCGCTTTTGTCGAAAGGAATTTCTCTGGAATTAGTGGAGTCTATTCTGATGAAATCATCACCTTGAACCTGCTCTGCGAGATCACGAAGCAGGTCATGTAGTTTATAAAATATTATTCCTTTTATCTTATCTACAACTTCATCAATAAAAAACCTTGATACGAGCTCATGCAAGTAATTTCCACCAATATCCTCCAACCTTTCTTGCTTATCAATTGGCCTGATAAAACCTTCTGCCATCCATAAATCAATTAAAAATGGACCTGGCAACTGAAAGCCTTTTGGAAACAAGCTACAGATTGCAAAACAACGTTGGAGATCTGAAGGCAGCTGCTGATAGCTCCAAATCCTTGCATTCATAATGTTATCTCCCAACCAATCTTTTTCTGCTACTTTCTCCCAATGCCTTAGGTCAAGTTTTCCACTCAATTGATGACCCACTAGCTTTGCTGCACCAGGATCTCCTTTTAGTTTAACAGCTATTTTTCGACCTAATTCTTCAAATTCCTCTTTTTGCAATTCAGAATTGTTAGGCCAAGCATAGTGCATAAAGAGTTCAAAAAATTTATCCTCCTCTATCTCTCGTAAATAATAGGTCTCTACTTCTGTAACACCGACAAGGTTGGCCTGTTCTCCATCAATATTGGATTGAGTTGTAAGTAGCATTTTGCTCCCTGGGGAGCAATTACTTAAGCAACCAATGAAATTCTCCCATTGTGTAACAAAATCATCAGTATCACTCCAAAAATCATCTAACACAAGTAGAAGTTTCTTAGACCCTAACATGCTTCTTAATTGTGTAAAAAGGGCTTCAAGAGATGTAAAGTGATTATCATTACGAGCACCTTTGTTTGCCTTTATGATTTCTATCATGTTCTTAATCACATCACTGGCATTAAATTTGCGAGGGGCATGCACCCACATAAGAAGACCAAAATGCTTCTGTTCATCCATGTGTTTATAAACATACTGGGCAAGGGTAGTTTTCCCAACACCAGAACGGCCCGTAATGGAAATTATAGGGATAGCTGGTTTAGTGCTTGGTCCAGGCTCAGAATTTACAGGATTTTTCGTAAGTAATCCTACTATGTTTTCTTTATCAACCTCACGACCAAAAACTCTACCAGGAGGCTGTGAGATCGTTTGCCTATTAGCACCACCACCACTAGCATTTTCTTGGACCTCTAACAAATCACGAAATTCATTGGCCTCCTTTGCAATTTCTATGAGTTTGTTTATACAACCCTTTAGCATGATCTTTTGACGGGAGAAAATAGATAAGCTACCTTTTAACTTAACCGAAACAATCTTAAGAGGCCGGGGTACAAATTGGGATCTTAAACTAATTCGGGTTCCCCTCCCATTCTTCTCCTTTTGTTCTAGTTTTTTTCTATCATCTTTTACCTTTTGCTTAAGTTTTTCATACTCGAATAGGTCGATTGCTTCCTCAGCCTCATAGTATGCACCCTTGAGCCTTCTGAGCCAGTCCACTAGCTTGTCCTTGTTGGGGCTCTTTTCGACTTTCTCAATTGCCAACGAGAGGGTTGGAAGTACTGTGGCCTCAAGTTTCTTCCTTCTTTTTATTATGCCGGTGCCAAGGTGTTCTTGCACTTTGTCGATTAGCAATTTTATCATGGGGGCCGCCAGCCACCGTACGGAGGCAAGAACAGCTGCCTCAGCCATGGTTAAAGTAGAGTTGAAGAAAATTCAGAAAATTGGAAAGAAATGGTACGAAATGAGGTGATATGTGGGAAATTTTGTTGGTGGCCTGGTGAGTAGAGGTCAAGCCACACCAATCTCTAGAAATTGACGTGACTACCCACCCACCCACTTTGGGGCCCACACGTTTATGATTAAGGGTCAAATTACCTGCATACCCCTCGAAACTCTTCTTTTGAGACATTTATTCATCTAGTTATTTTTTGAAGATTTTTTAAATGTTTATATCGGGAATTGATCCTGTATAGCATGGTTTGGAAAATTGGCCGATTCCGAGTCAACTCAGTATCGGCCGTGTCAGATCCGATAAACACCCGAGTTTCTCGCCCGTGCGATTTTTCAGCAAAACTCGGATGAACAGTGCTTGACTCGGTCAAGTTAGCCGATTTTTAGGCCGAGTCAAGCCTATTCAACCGAGTTGAGCCGATTCAAGACCAAAATGGCCGATTCTCACCAACCTGGACCAAGTCTTGAGTTGAGTTGAGTTGCTGAGGCGGAGCCGCGGAGGCCTAAGTTGTAGAGGCGGAGATTGGAGAAGAAAGTGGCGACCGAGGCTTGAGTTTAATTCAGAAGAAGCGAAAGCGCGGAGGCGCGGAGGCGCGGAGGCGCGGAGGCGCGGAGGCGCGGAGGCGCGGAGGCGCGGAGGCGCGGAGGCACGGAGGCTTGAGTTTCAGGGGTGGGGTTCAGTAATCAGCGACATAGAAGGCAAAATCGGCCGATCCGATTGCAGGCCGATTTACGCGGACAGTGTAGATTTCGGTCAATTTCGGCCGTTTCAGTCATATTTCGGCCAGATCCAGTCAAATTTCAGCCCGTTCCGGCACGTTCCAGTCAAGTTCCTGCCGAAACGCAAATATAAAGAAGTATAAAATTTTTTGCAGCTGCGGGGATTCGATCTCTAGACCTTGGGGATGGAGTCCATGCAAGTTACCACCACACCATTCAAGTTTTTTTGATTTATATCACAACTCATTTATATATATATCAATTCTATCATAGATGATATAATACAAATCAAAGTCACGGATTGATACTGTTGTATATTCATAAAATAAGCTTCTGGCAAAAAAGTCCGATTTTCCGATCCGATTCGGCCGATCCCGACCGATTTTTCCGATCCGGATCGGGATCGGACGAGGCCGATCCCGATTCCGATTCCGATTTTTCCTTCTATGATCAGCGACAGAGAGGAGAAAGATGGGGCTGCAAGTCAGAGAGAGAGAAAGAGAGGTGCGGACCCGAAACCCTTCTTCAATTTGGTTAAAACAATGGTTTACAAACTTTCAACAGGAAGTTCTAGGAGCTTTGAGATTCGTGCAGAATAAGATGAACGGTTGAAATAACTTCAAAATTCAAAAGACGTTTAGTTTGGTGATATCCTATGCATTCATTACATCTAATTTGAAGAAAATAATGGAGACTTGCGTAGTAACTTTTAATACGAAATTTCAAACGTCAGTCGCGGTAATTTATAAAATTAAGTTATAACAATACCTTATTATTATTATAATTTCATAATCGTAATCGAGTCACAAAATTCATATTTTAATTAGTCTTAATCGTGATATGCTAGTTAATTAAAAAATTTAAAATTCTCGTATGTTCTAGAATTTATTCCACAAATTTATTTGCCAATTCATTATTCATAAAATTTACATTTGTTATCATTTTAGCATTCTTAATTGAGTGTTACTTATTTGTCAAAAATAATTCTAAATTATATGAAATTTACTAATTGTATAAAATCTAATTTACATACCTAAACAAAATAATATGTCTAATTAAAGAATTTATCTCTTAATTCGTTTAAGTATTTAAATTTAATAGTTGCAAATTTTAATTATTAGGCTAATTAACCACATTTGAAATTACGGATTATAACATCCGTGAAGTCCTTATTCCATATATTTAAAATACTGTGCATATGTGATATTAAAGTAATTTTTATATTGTATAAATTGGAGATAAAAAATGTATTCTGGCAATAAAAAAATATATTATATTTGTAATGCTTGTATTACATTATATAATTAGTGGATTATTTGAGTGTAATTTTTTTTCTTAATATAGTGTTTTGACAAATTATTTTTTTACCAATTTTTTTTTATTTTTTTGCTACAAAACAAACTTCTGGCAAAAAAAACCGAGTTGTCGAGTCAACTCAGCCGATTCCGGCCGATTCACCCGATTCCGATTCCACGGTCAAGAACCCGATTCTAATTCCGATTCTGAGTTTCAGAACCATGGTGCTCGGTCCACACTCAAAATTTATAGGTTTTTTCGTTAGTAAACCGACTATCTTTTCTTTGTCTTTCTCACGACCGAAAACTCTGACGGGAGGCTCTGAGCCTGTTTCCCTATCAGCATCACTACCATTAGCATTTTCTGGGCCCCCTAACAAATCACAGAAAACCCTGGCCTCCCCTGCAATTTCAATAAAGTTGTCTATACAACGCTTTAGCATTTTTTGCGTAGAGAATACAGATAAGCCAGATTTTAACTTATCCGAAGCAGAATTAATAGGCTGGGCTACATATTTTAACGGTAAACTAATTGGGGTTCCCGTCTCATTCTCTGCCTTTTGTTTTAGTGTCTTTCTATGATCTTTTACCGTTTTCTTAAGCTCTTCGTACTCCAATAGGTCGATTGCTTCCTCAGCCTCATAGTATGCATCCTTGAGCCTTCTGAGCCAGTTCACTAACTTCTCCTTGTTGGGGCTGTTTTCGGCTTTCTCAATTGCCAGCGAGAGGGTAGGAAGTACTGAGGCCTCGAGTTTCTTCATTCTTTTTTTGATGCTAGTGCCAAGCAGGCGATGCGCTTTGTCGAAAAGCATTTTGATCAAGGGGGACGCCACCCACTCTAAGGAGGTGAGTAGAGCCGCCTCAGCCATGGCTGGCCTTCTCTTCGTACGGACTTTAAGGAAATTTTTGTCACTTAGTTTTGGAGAGAGTTGAAGGAAGTTGAGAAAAGTAGAAAGGAATTAATGGTACGAGATGAGATATTGAGATGGTAATGTGGGAAATTTTTTGGGTGGGTAGCAAGGGGAAACAAACTTTGATCTGATCGAGTTCAATGGTTCTTCTATGTTCTCTCTTTTTCTACTTTAAAATTAGAACAGTGGTGTTTTGCTGGAAACAGAGAGTGGAACGGAAAGTTGAGGAAAGTTGAGGAAAGTGGAACGGAATGGTACCACATGAGATAGTAATGTATTAAATTTTGTGGGTGGATAGGGGAAAGGACTTATAATAATCTGAAACTTTTAAAAGTGCGTTCCGGTTTGGCTGTACAACAAAATAAAAAAAATCCCTTCACATGACCATCACTAATTAATTATTTATTAATTAATTTATCGTGTGAGATACAGATTTCCTGTGGCCATTCTGTACAACACAGTCTGTGGTAGAGAATGTTTAATCACATTCTTAGCTACTGCATGCATGTTGCACAGGATAATGTAACCTCTCTAACTCCAATTGTAGCCCGTAGGAGGTGGGAATTGACAACCCACCCAATTTGGATTTTGGAGCCTACCTTCAAATCTCTTCTTTTAAGACAATTATTTATCTAATTATTTTTCTCTATCAAGCTACCGACTTCATTTTTTTTTTTTTTCTAATACGACCATAACAAGGGTCGACAAGGACTAATTAAAATAAAGAAGAAGAGATGAAATATTCTCTCAAATTGCTCGCTTATCTCCCTTCATTCTCTCTATTGCCTCCTATACCTTTTGTGTTAGAATTACCTTCCATTCTATACCGGACCCATGTGCATTTGTAACATTTGTAACATTTGTTAGAATTGCAATATGTAATTTAGGCCGTTGTTAGCTATCTTTAGAGTGAGTTACATCGCTAATTATTTGGGCCTATTTGGGTTGGGCCTTCTTATTTCTAGATTAAACATTCAATAATTCCTACTTGGATCAAAGCAGCAGGAATTATTTCTTTGTATAGTCAGTTTCCTTTATTGCAGAGGGGAAAGTGAAAGAAACATATTATTGCGGAGATCATGTTGAACGGTTTGGATTGATGATTTGGACTTTGAAAATATAGAAAATGGTTGTGGTAACTTTGTTGTAACTCAAAATTGTGGTAACTAGATTCCTCCTCATATTGAAATATGTAAATGGAATTAGAAAAAGTTTTAATATGTTATTGCTTTCAAGTGCTGATGGTTGGAATACAAGATTTTCTGTAAAAAATAAATAATCCTATTTGGAAAGATAACACTTCTACTTTTTCTCTGGAGAAAAATGTAGCAGAATTTGTGACTGAAATCCACCGGCACAAATATGAATGAAAGAATTGTTTTACTGAATAAAAGTTGTAAGTTCAGAACAGATACAACGAGAATAAAAAAAAAAAACTCCAAGTATAAGTACTGTATACCAACAATAGTGAATTTCTGGTTTGATCTGCATTTATTTTGCAAAAGTCGATTTATGCTTGCCACATATAAAACAATAGTGGTTGATCTGGTTAGCCCTCTTATGATTTAATCTTTTGATTACTCCAAAACCAACTTGCTTTGAAAATAATTGGTAATATTTATATGCTTCCTCAATTGAGTCAAACCGATCACCAACTTGAGGTGCACTAATTTCATTATATTCCTCATCCAAAACATCTACTTCACGCTCTTCTTCTTCCACTTCACACTCTTCTGGTCGCACTTTCCCCATAGGTTCTATGTTCAAATCCCACTCAAATATATTCTCTTTGATACCAACATCATCATTAATTGCTTCATTTGCACGATCCACCTCTTCAAAATACCGATACAAATTAATACACCTCATCAACTTCTTTGTTACTATCTTGCATCAACAAATTATCTCCAAATTTTTCATTAAGGTCAAAATTCATTCTGAAAATTAACAAAAAAAAAAAAAAAAAAATCAATGAACAATCAACATATAATCTAACATATTTACCATATACATACTAAGTATGAAAAACAAACTTACCATGTACACAGCCTTAACATACGAAGTATTCATTTCTATATGTCTTACAAATACTTAACAGTACAACTTTTTAAGTCAGATTGGTCAACCATTCAAGTATGAACTCTGATCATATATAGTATTCATACTTATATAAGTAAGAGAAATTAATTATTGACATCTCACAGTTATGTTACAAAACATAAATAAGTTCCTATTCTAAAACATAAATATGTTACCTGACAGAAATATGTACTAGCAAACTTGATCTTATCCTTACAGAATTAGGTATTCCAACTGAAGCACTGAAGCATTCAGACCTGTATAGACAGACATCCACACCCTAAAAATCAGTTATCAAACAGAAAAATACAACTACATATTAACTTGAACAAATAAGAATACATAATCAACAAAATATAAATAACATAACAATGAAGTATTCATTTCAAACAATCATCTACTCAGATTTAATTATCAAAATTCAAATGATGATCAATGTAACAAGGAAATGAACTACTTATAACATTCATATCACGTATTCATACCAGAAAAATAAGTGTGAATACAAGATTGATAAGTCTAAAATACATACATATTCGATCCGATTTTTATCACAAAACAATACCAAATATCTTGTATTTTCATACAAAAAGGATAGAATACACCTAGAATCAAGTTACTGCGTTTGTTTGTTTTCAATCTACAGAAAAGGAGGCAAAAAGCGAAAAAATGACCCTAAATGCGGACGCACTGGCCAGTGATGCGGCCGCACTCAATACTTAGTCAAATCCGGAGCCTCAGAATACAATAGGAGAAAAAGTCCGAGCGCAATGCGGACGCACAAGAATCCAGTGCGGACGCACTCCGCACTTAGCCAAAATTTGGAGAATAAATGCTTCCTGAATGCGGACGCACAGACCCATAATGCGGCCGCATTCCAGACTTAGTCAAAATTCAACACACTCCCGAAGAAAAGGAACAAAAGTCCGAGCCTAGTGCGGACGCACTGTGGCCAAGTGCGGACGCATCCAGGACTTAGCGAAAAACACAGATGTCAACCAAACCCAGGATGCGGTCGCAGGGACCACTAGTGCGGACGCACTTATGCCGCAGAAGCAGAAATTGAAGCATCTAAGCACAGTGCGGACGCACTGCGGTCGCACTAGGGTCGCATTCAGCCTAAAAATCAGGTTTTCTATTTTCGGCGCTTCTAAAAACGACCCGGGAGTGAAATATGGAAAGTGGGGACGTGGGGGAACTTGTGGGGCAAGTATCTAATGACTCCCCACGTCCATTGGCTCCAGAATAAGCATTACATCTCATATAAAAGGGCTACAACTTTTCCTTCCAAATCATCCACTTACAATCCACCATACTACTCAATACTTAACCATAATTCTCAATCTCTTGGAGCCAAATCAAGGAAGAAGAAGAGAAGTTCACAGCAAACAAAGGCAAGATCAAGGTTCTTTATCTAGAGAAGGGTGTAAACTATTTCTCTATTTAATTTCTCTTTGTTTTAGCCATGTTTTGTTTTAATCTTTTGATGAATTCTTGCATCTCCATGAGAGGCTAGTTTTCTCTCTAGGGGTTTAGGTCTTATGCATGAACTTGTTTAATTTTATCTTACTCGGATCTTAGTTTTTATTATGATTGTTTGATTTGATTGTTAATTTATGTGAATTATTCTTTATGAATTTCATTAGTACTTGACTTATAGTTCACCTGGTTAGGGTTAGTAAATTGAAGTAGCTTGAAATCATGCTATGTCTTGTCTTTCCGCTTTAGTTTATTAAATTCCGGCATTGGTCAAGATAGGGAAGTACTAATTGAAATCATAAATATATATCTTAGGATTTAGTTTATCTTACTAAAAATTTGATATCTAAACCGGATTTCCAGAAATTAAGGTTAGGAGGATGGGAAGAAATCACAACCTAATTAGGACACCTTAGAATAAATATTGATATATACTTTGAATTATGTGTATTAAAAATCCCGATTAGGTGAGTGACAGCCCTAACAACGGAGGAACATTAATCCGTTCACCCAAAGTATTTATCAATATTTGTTCATAGGCTAACACAAGTTATAAACCATTCTTAAGCTTTCTTAGAATAAATATTGATGTTCGTCTTGAATTATGTGTATTAAATATCCCGCTAGGCAGTGTAAAAATCCTAGAATTTGAGGAACATTAATCCGTTCATCCAAGATAGTAGCATCAATATTTATTCCAAGGACGACATAAGTTAGAAACCTCGTCAAAATCAAACATGAATTTAAACAAACCGAGTAGATAGAATTAGCAAGGGATTGTAGACCTAATGCCCCTAGACTTCCAAACCTTGAAAAAGCAACCAAAACTCTCTTTTAATTTTTAGTTTTGGTTTAATTATTACAATCTCTCATTTTCGGGTATTGAACCCAACAATTGGAATTTTTAGTAAAAACCCCCCCAAATTTACTTTATTGCACTTTACTTTCTTTCTTTTCTGAAATTTATCATCTAAGGTTGAAATTTAAGTATTTATCTTACTCCTTGTGGTTCGATACCCGATAATATACTACACGGTAGGATTGTATACTTGCAATCTGAGCCGAAAGTGTATTTGAGGATAAAGCTTTTTACATATACCCTTTGGACGTATCAAAGATCTAACAAACAAATACAAATCACTATTTCATCTCGTAAAAACGATCAAACTCAAACGAAAATAAACATAAAAATGAAAAAACTACTTATAACATTCAGTTCTAGTATTGATAACAGATCTATAAAGTAGAAAACGATCGGATCTATCATATTCAATCAGAATTCACATAATTCAATTTTGTAATTATTTACAAAAGCAATAATTAACCTGACAGTTATGAAATTATCGATCATTAACAGATAAGAAATCAAAATCGCTAAAAGTGAACAATCTCACAGTACAGTTGAGAAAAGAGATCGCCTGAGTTTGATGTGAAATTCACTTGAGCGAGAACGCCTGAGTGTGATGCGAGATGGCCTAAGCGAGAACGACGGAGCGTGATGCGAGATCGCCTGAGCGACAATGCCTGAGCATGATGCAAGATCACCTGAGAGAGACTGACGGAACGAGAGACGCGAGACGCCGGTGCTGGAGAATCGAGATTTCCTCAAAATCGCAATGGAATTGCCTTTTAGAAAGAGTGCGGAGAAAGGAAAGTTTCAAATTCAAAATATGGAAAGTAATAAATGGGTTAATTGCGGCGGATCCGCATATATAGTGGGGACCGCAATTAGTTAATTCTGTTTGATTAGCGCTAATTGCGGCGCGGATAAGGTAGTTAGCGTGCTAATTGGGACCACGGGGAAGAATGGAGGAAATAGACCGGGTGAAAGAAATCTTTTCCCTAAAAATATTATACTATCTATTTAAAGATTGATTTTATTTTTTTAACATATTTTCTTAGATTGTATTTTATAAATATTTGTTTTAATTAAAAAATATATAAATAAGTATAAATACTTTGGTCTTCTCCAATATTTCATCATATATATATAATTGTTCGAATTAGGGAAAAAAGATCTGTTGTTGTATTTGTAAAGTTTGAAGTGCAATCAAGTTTAAATATACAAGATCACATAAATTATGTGATGCATCATAGTTATTTTATCAATTCTCATTAAAATCACGTGATTTAAATCTTCTTTTATTATCTCTATTGCATGTCAGAACACAAGAGCATGCAAACAACAAAATGTTAAACCAGGGAACTAGATAAATCCAAAAACTAAGCCTCACACAGGAGCTAATGGTAAGCACTATATCAACAAAATGAGACTGAAAAGCCGTAGAGTCAGAGGTGAGCTGCTGGATCATACTCCACAAGTTGGTCCCCTGGGTCGGCCGCATATGGTGTAGCTGCTGCTGCCATCTCATCATCTGGATGCCAAGTGGCCAGTGGGATTGCCTCCAGGTCAACAGGGAGCCAGAGAGCCAAGGCATCCTTCACATCCTGTCGCACTTGTCCTGCCCAGTAATGCACCAAAGAAATGATTAATAAAATGAGTTATCGGGGGGAATTTTTATGTTTACTTGTGTTGAAGCATAGATCATTCCGATGGCGCCATATGGTCCAGCACAAAGCACTGAGCACAAGGAGCAATGCATATTTCTGTGGATGAGGCAATTGTTTAGCAAAGTGCACAACATCGGAAAATGACCGCCAAGTATTACTAACCGATTGGCAGGCCCCCATAAAAAACCAGATTTGTCGGATTTATGGGCAAACAACAAAGAAATGATTAATGGATTCCGGTTGGGAGCAGAATTTATAAGTATCGCCACCTTGCCAACCCCTTTTAAGGAGGTTATCAGTAGTGAGGATCCTATTTTTATAAGCTAACCATATAAAAATCCAAATTTTGAGCGGCACGGGTACTGTCCACCATATCATAGTATTTCTAGGTTTGACTCCTCTAAAATTGAGAAATTTATAAAGGGATCTAACAGTAAATTTGTCTTGTGAATTCCATCGCCAACTAAGTTTATCCTCTGCATGAGTAAACGAAGAGTGACTAATAATGTGTAATAGTTCAATCCATTCTGAAAAAAGAATCCCATATAATGCCCTACGAAATGTAAGTGCCTGACCTTGGGAATTAATAACCTGTTGTAGGGATATAGAAGGATTAGAACAGATTTCATAAAGGTAAGGAAATTTGGTTGCTAAGGAACAATGTTGGTACCAAATGTCATTCCAGAACATGACATTGGTAGATATGCCTGGTTCTATCTCTACACTAGCTGTACCTAAAGGAGATAGAGAAACAATGGCTGCCCAAAATGCAGACTGATGAGTATTAGTAGAGACAGGGTATGTAGTACTAATCATGTGTTTCCATGCACTAACATAGGTGGGGTCCTTTAATTTCCACCACCATTTCATAAGAAGAGATATATTCATTTGTTTAAGATCAAGGATTCCTAAACTCCCAAATTCCTTGGCTAAACAAGCAGTTTGCCAATTAATCAGGGAATATTTTTTCCTCACTGTAGTCCCTTGCCATAGAAAGCGGCATCTAATTTGGTCAATGCGTTTAAGTACAAACATAGGAAGTTTAAAAACAGATAAGAAATAGAGGGGCACTGCTGACAAAACCGAATTGAGAAGAGTTATCCTCCCTCCTATAGATAATAGACTACCTTTCCAATTCTGCAATTTTTTCTCAATTTTATCAATGAGAAAAAACCAGTCTTTCTGTTTCAGTTTTTGAAAATGCAAAGGTAACCCTAGGTACTGCATGGGAAATGAGGAGGTTTTTCATTGAAAAATCAGAGCATACTAGTCAATATCAGTGGTATTAATAGGGTACATGGATGTTTTAGAATAGTTTACTCTAATACCAGATAAGGCTTCAAAAGCAAACAAAGCCCACCAGGCATGTTCTATATTGTGTGCATCAACTTTGAGAAAAAGAATAGTATCGTCTGCATAATGGCAGTTAGTATGAGAACAATTATCCGTAGCTGGGGGACCTATACCTATTAGGGTTTGGGACTATCTACCATTTTGAAAAATCTTACTAAGGGTATCTGCTGCAAGAATGTACAGATAAGGAGAGAGGGGGTCTCCTTATCTGACACCTCGTTTACAGAAAAAATAATTAGTGAGATGGCCATTGATATTTATGCAAGATTGAGAACTAAACAGCCAAGCAGTTATCCAGTGAATCCATCTAGGTCCAAAAACCTCTACTGTGTAATATGTCAAGGAGGTATTGCCAATTGATTTTATCGTATGCCTTCTCGAAATCTACTTTAATCACTACACCTTGTTCTTGAGTAGTATGGCAGTGATGTAATATCTCTTGACTAAGTATGACATTATCTAGAATATATATATTTTTGATGAAAGCGGCTTGACTACTGTCAATAATGCGATGCATAATGGATTCAAGGCGAAAAGTCAACATTTTTGAAATAATTTTGAAACTACAATTAACCAAACTTATGGGTCTGAATTTAGTAATGAGTTTAGGATCTTTCTCTTTAGGAAGAAGACAAATAATGGAGCGATTCAGACTAGTAAGGTTGGTTGTATGATTATAAAAGTGCATGCATAGTTCTAGGAAATCATTTTTGATCAAATCCCAAAATGCTTGATAGAATTTAAAAGTAAAACCATCTGGTCCAGGGGCCCCAGAGGGATTACTAGCAAAAATGGCATGTTTTAGTTCCTCCAAAGTAAATGGTATTTCTAAACTATGTTGTTCCTCTACTGTCAGTATATCATTCGTATCCCAAAAATCAGGTTCTAAATGAGCAGAAATGTCTCCTGGGACTCCAAGGAGATTTTTATAAAAGGAGAGAATGTGAGTGGTGATATCTGAATGGGTGGTGTTTTTGTGGCCATCAATTTCTAGCTCAAGAATTTTATTTTTCTTAGCACGATGGGAGGCAATAGTGTGAAAATATTTTGTGTTCTGGTCCCCTTCGGCAAGCCATTTCTGTTTTGATCTGGCCTGCCAGTGTTTTTCTTCCTCTAGATAGATATTGTCTAGAGTATGTTTGGCCATGAACCAATCATCTTGTTCCTCTGAGGTAAATGCCCTCTCTTCGAAAATGAGTTCTAGAGTATGAAGGGTATCTAAGAGTTTTAGTTTTTCCTTCTTTTTTTGACTATAAAAATTTCTGGTCCAACCTTTGATTTTTTTCCTAAGGAATTTGAGTTTGGCATTCCAGCTCTTAGCAATATCATTTGGGTCTAGAGGAAATAGGTTCCACCATTTAGCTATAAGTGGACTAAAGTCAGGTTGTTCCAGCCATAAGGGATCAAATCGAAAGATGGGAGAAGAATGTTCAAAGTGAGTGGAGATGTGTAAAATAAGGGGGCAATGGTATGAACCATATTTGCCTAAATCAGAAATGTGGCTAGAGGGATATAAATTGTCCCAAGGAATATTTGTAAAGAATCTATCTAATAAAGCAAAATGTCGACCATTCGACCAAGTGTATTTCCTAGACCTTAATTTGTGTTCAATCAACTGATGTTTATGGATGAAATTATTGAACATGGAACTTGTTGTCATATCAAATAACGAGCCTGATTTATCTTTCCGATGTCTAATTGCATTAAAGTCCCCACATAGCACCCAAGGATCAGTATAAGAGTGCCTAATATTATCCAATTCGAGCCAACGCTCTTTTTTCTTATTACGAACTACGAGTCCATAAACAATGGTAACCTGCCACTGTTTACCATCCATTTTGTTTTCAAGGAACAGATTCAATGCATATTGATGAGTGGAATGAGAAAGAAACTTAAAATGGGAACTATCACAACCAAATAAAATTCCTCCAGATCTACCGTTTGAGGGTATAAATTGCCAAATATCAAATTTGGAAGAAATAGATTTTAAAATTCGGGAAGAGAAATGTTCTTTTTTAGTCTCCTGAATAGCAAGTATATCTATATGATTAGCTACAATGAGATCATGCAATATTTGTCACTTGTGGGAGGAATTAATTCCTCGGGCATTCCAAGTCAGAAAATTCATATATCCACTAAGGAGGGCCCTAACAAGTCAGAAGAGGTATCATATGTCGGCGGAATATTTTCAGGACAAAAGTCGGACATAGCATCACTGGTTTGAGATGGGATATTATGTGTATCTATAATCAAAGATTGAGAAATATCTAATCCCTTTGATTTGGCTAACATATCATGAATGAAATGTTCAAATGTGGATCTATTTAGCTGCTGTATATGATGAATAATCGCAGGTGCAGCATCAGCTATTTGTCCTAATTGAATTTGGTAAATGCGAAACAATTCGACAACTTGCTCCAGAGTGAGTCTAGTATAAGGAAATTTTTTTATTAAAGGAATACCTGCAGATCTAATGCTGCCTGTCGCCTTGGCTCGAGCTCTCAGTTGAGCCTTAGTGAGGGTAGAGGCAGGTTCACCTTGTGCTTGAATGCAGAGACTCTTCCTCAGAGATACGCCCTTCCAAGGTTTGGAGGGACCCTTTTAAGAGGTGTCAGAAACCTCGATGATCTCAGCAGCTGGAGGAGGAGGAGCAGGGACAGGGGGTCTCGTAACAGTGGACTTCCATTTACGGGTATGCTTGACCCCTAGGGAGCGATGGTGCGGCCTCTTCTTGACTGTTGCACTGCGCTTCATGCAACTAGGTGTTTTCACTTTGGAGCCCGTTACTGGGGTTTGAGAGAAAGGAGACACAGAAGGGACCGAAGGAGTAGTCACAGGTTGGGGTTTCATAGGAGATTTCCTGTTGGATTTCGGAGAGAGTGGTGCAGGATCGGGGACCCTGGTGGGTGGGGCAGCAGTAGAGTGCCACCCTAATCGTGGAGCTTGAACCAACAGATGGTCAGCGTTCGAGTCTGGACCATGTGTAGTTGCAGAACGAGTGTTATACCCGCCTGATCTTGTAACAGGGGTGGTTTTCTGTTTCTTTGGGGTAATTTTGGAGCATTCACCCGCCTTACTGGAGTTATTGATCATAGAGGTGACAGCATGGATGAAACGTTCGTGATCCTCATCAGAATCATCTGTGAACTGTCCATCGCGTGGATCAGTCTGGTCATGGCAGCCATTAGCATCCACTGCCAGTTGAGCCTGTTGATCATCAAGGAGGTCTTCGTCCATTCCATTTGGAAGAGGAGGGTCAGGGATTGCCGGGGGGCCGTCGGGAGGGGGCACCTGGTGACGACCAGGTCCGCGAGCCCGCCAAGCATTAACTGGTTCCGTGTGTTCAGATTCCACTTCAATGTGCAAACCGAAGCTGGACACAAAGCCAGTAACATCCCTGTAGAGCTGCCAGTGTTGTGCCGTGAATAAATTGGGGTCACAGGCACCAACCCGCACTCGGGCAAATCGCCAGTCGTACTTGTTGCGAGTGGCTGGATCTAGTTCTAGCACAACGGCTCCAAACGGGTTGAGAAGTTTCTCAAACTCAATCCATTCCCACAGATCCTTGTTGAAACCATGAATGCGAAGCCAGAGAGAAGTAAGCTTCTTACCTGCGTTGAGACTGGGATCCCAGGCCACCACGGGGAACTGAATCCCATCAATCAGAATCGAGCCCCGGCGAGTGGTTGAATTCTTCCACACCATTGAGGGCGCTTTGATAATGTATCTAAATTCAGCGAACACAGCAACCTTCCAGTGGTACTGCTCAAAGAGGCGAGATAAAGCTTTTTCGATGTTCTCCGGTCCCCAGCCGGCGACGTCTTCTAGTATAAAGCTTTGCTGGAACTCTCGAGCCTGTGCCTCGGCCGCAGGAGACGGGGTAAAGATTTGGATCTGAGGTCGAAAGGGGTTCAATCTGGGACCGGGTGGTACAGGAGCACGGGGAGCAGGTGGATCGCGCGCCAGCAGTTGTATCGGGCGAGTCGCCGGTGGGATCGGAGGGCGCGCGACATAGTTCTTGCGAGTTGGAGCCATGATCGGAGCCGCTATCTCCGATGGTTCAGATCTGGGAACAGAAGATTCTGGTAGCGATGCCTTTGGTGGAGAGACGGGTACTGTACTAGTAGAGGTTCTGCAAATGATCGCTTTGTGGCCAAACTTGTTGCACACAAAGCACAGTTGTGCATTGCGGCAATCAGACGCGAGATGACCCGCACCTACACATCTTATACACCATGGGTGTGTAGCGGTAGATTTACTACGGATCTCTTCTAGTTTCCGTCGGATAAGGCTACCTCGTGATTCTACTGGAAATTGCGAGATCGGTTTCCACACATGGATTTGTCGTTTGGGAAGTTTCACCACATCAGCAAAAAGTTTTGGGCCGGGTTTTAGCGCCATTAATGGCTGCGGAAGCTTCTCTGGGCCTTTATTTCTGGCGAGATTCGCGAATTTGAGGGATAGTCGATCCAGTTGTATTTGCTGGACCGACATTTCTGTGCCTCGCCACGAAATTTGTGGATCTGATTTTGTATTTTGTTTTTTTCTCTTTTTTTCTTGTTTTTTTGATCGCTTTTGATCGCCTAGAAAATCGCCTCACGAGAGCTCCGCCGAAAACAATGTTAGATGGGTTGTCCGCAATTGGCATTCACTTGGCAAGTAACATCGATCGGGGCCTTAAAAAGTAAAGCATGCAACAAGTTTGGAGTTATAATTTAAATTAGTAAATTAGAAATTATATTTAGGATTTTCATTTGAACAATTTGATTCTGGTCAAACTTAATTTCCCTCGCTGCCTCTCTGTATAACAAAAAATAGTAAAAGCTAAGTTGATAAATGGATCACCACAAGTTAAGTTGATATGTGGTTGGTCCAAATTTGCTCCAACGAAAACTAAACCCATATCTGCTACAATTGAACCCAAGAGAAACAATTCACAAAGGGCCTAGATCTGCTATAATAATAACGCGTATAGATTTTGGTGTAAAAAGAAAGAGGATCATTGTTTAATAATATATTCTTAGAAAAGTCAAATAAAATCTAAAATTGAAAAGTAAGCCTACATCTGGTACAATAGGGCCCAGCAGACTAAAGCAATTAACAAAAGCCCAGATCGCTACAATGGTAATGAGTATATATTTATGTGTAAAAAGAAAAGAGATCACTTGACAATGATGATTATTTTGACGACTTGAGAGTAGGTCCGACGGGCATCGGACCTACTTTGGTTCGATGGATTTAATCACCGTCGATATGCTTTAAGATTCGTGCGAACGCTTTAGGTTTCGTGCGTGTCTGTTTCAATTATCGTGAGAGTAAATCTTAAGTTAGATCGGACGGTTATCATGCTCGTTGAACCTAAAAGTAGATCCGATGGGCATCGAACCTACTCCGTTCTCTATTTTGACACACGGAACAGAGGCGGTTCTTCATTCACCATCCGCCATCAATTTCTCTCTTTCCTCAAATATGCTATGTGGGCTGAAAGCCCAAATCTTTTGATTTCACCGTAACCCTAACCCTCAGCATCTACACCTTTTCAAACTAAATTACATTTTCAAAACAAATAGAGAACTTGTACTTAGTCCATGTGCATGTTCCGCACTATTGAATATCAAATTATTACACTGTATTTCCACGGAAATACACAAAAATTCTTTCAAGCATTAATATATATAACACTAACCAACAAATACTTGCAGACTTATCATGCACTACCTGATTACACAATCTGATAATGAGAGCTATAGTTCCAAAAGATGTAAACAATAATAAAGTTTGAAATAACCTTAGCCAATAACTACTACCCTTCTGCAATCTCATGTTGTTTCCCTTCACCAACTCGCTTCTCTTCACCAACTCCTGTCCGCCTAAAGTCAGGTGATCCATCTTTTACTGGTACTTGGTCTTCTTGATCAGCTCGATCAAAGACGCCGCAATTAGAAAACAAAGCCCAGAAAAGAGTAATAAACTCCCCTCCTTTGGTAAGGTGTAATCTATGATCTTCTGTCTTTTTTGAAGGCGCCAGGAATAGCAGCAGATCCACCCAGAATTCGGCTAACATCTTCCATCGAGCTTCCACATCCATTTCCTGGCATAGTGCCTTACCAAGTTCGGCACCGTCGTCTACTATAGTTCTCACCTCACTACATGTCACTCCTGTACCCTCCCCTCTTTCCTTGAGTACCTCCAAAACACTTTTTAGTGAACTACAATCACCAAGAAGACTCCGGGCATCTTTAACTGTTTCTTTAAAGACAGAGCCAGAGTGAATGGCATGATCTGGGAGCAACTCAGGAGCAGAAACAAGTAAATAGGCACAGTAACGTGATATGCTGTTTGCTACTATGTAATGAGCTCTTTTTTTGTCTTTAAGCCTCTCTAGATCAACAAGGAAAGGATTTCTGTGTGACCAGAAAACCTTAAGTGTTTGCAAGAGAGAATTCAACCAAGGTCTCTTCTCAAGTATGAGATCTTCAGATAGATGAATTTCGCACATGCTTGTAGCAATGTGCCACACCAATATAAGGTGAGAAAATGTTTCTTGTCTACACGCCCATTGGTAATTATCTCTAATTCTGCGCTTGTACAACCTGGGCATGCCGTTTGTCAGGTCACCACCATTAATGTTAATTAAACGCTCAACAATGCTTTCCTTCACTTCTTCAAAAATTTTGATCTTTTTACCAACTTTGCCTCCTTCAGTAGGTTCATTTACCACGTGAAGGGTCAAGTAATGCAACTTTCTCTTTACCCTTGATTTATAATTAAACGACTCCAGAAAATTACACTGGGACATTTTGTTGTGCCAACGCATCACGAGATTTGTCCTGCAAAGGAGCAGTATAATGCGCTCCACCAGGCAATTCCTCAGAAACCGTGAACCTTCCACGTAGCAACATATGATAACTAATTTTGTCCAGTCTGAAAAAATGTAAAGAGCCATCTCCCAGGTGTCCTTCAGTACAATCAATACTAACAGGACATAGGTGATAATCCGATCAATGTTTGGACCCTTTTTGAGGTGGTAGAAATCATTTTTGGTATCCGTTTCATGTACATTAAAAGCAAGCAGGCCAACAATTACCATAGTCCCTAGAAGGATACCAATTTTGATGAGGGGATAGCCATACCAGACAGTCATTGGGAGTCTAGTGTGGCTATAGTCGCTAAGAAATGCTATTTGCATCTCCATAATTCTAAATACCCTCTTGTCATTCTTCTTATCCTGAAGAACTCCTTCAAATAACAATTTCTGGGTCTTTTTATGGCATTCACTAGTTAAGGACAGGTCAGCCATTTCGCAGCGTAGCAGCTTGTGCAAAGCATATGACAGGCAAACATCCTTCAAAATCAGTTTTCGGTCAAGGTATTTAAGCAGACGGCCTGGGCAATTCCAAACTGATTCAAGGGTTATGATTTTTTGCTGATGATCCTCACCACAAACCATGTATTCGTACCCCTTCATATTGGTTGGGTTGGCCTGCCAGAAACGAAAACTACTGTTAGGCAATGCTCTTTTGAGTCTTGACACAAAATTGTTTCCTTAATAGTTACCGAATGGAGTGTGCAAATTTTAATTACTATTATATCCATTTCTTAACTCGTGTTGTTTTTAAAAGATTTAGTGTATACAAGTCTAAATTTTTGTTAACCTCATTATTCATGTTGGCTTTTGACTCAAACATAAAATCCTGTCTTCAACCAGAACTATTCGCCAGTACGGACTCTAATTTAATTATTCACATCATTTTATTATAACTATAAAAGGATTAAATTTTTTGAAGCCCGCCAGGATCCTTGCACCAAGAAGTTATTCTACTATATAATAGTCGAGTACTTGATGGAGTTGAGTTTTAAATGATTGTGTTCAGGCCAAACCTCTCAGAAATTTGGACATAAATTTCAACAGTCTGTTACAGGTCCAAAGTAGTGGCTGTACTGCTACAGGCTCTTAATATACTAGTTTAAAAAATTAAAACGACCGATCCAAATAGTTCAATGCCATCTACAAACTTTAATTTGTGGGAAGTTACTACTTTAATTTGTGGGAATTTACCCTAAAATAGCAGCAGTTTTTTCCATATCCAAAACATAATTACAAAAATAAAAAAAAGTAAAAATTTCATATTCTGCAAGATTTTAATAAGTAGATTAATTGTGCCGCTTGAGTCGGCAGCTTAAGTTTTAAGAATGGAGATTTGGAGCTGTTTTGCAATTTCTTCATTTTAATAGCAAATATATGTGATATGAACTCTTTTCATTGAAATTTACAGTAGATATCTCAATTAATTCGAGCCGCTAAAATGATAAACTATTCAGTCAACATTAATATATATATATAGAGAGAGAGAGAGAGAGAATGGCTAATATCAAAACGTTTGTTCCTGGGCTCAGAAACAAACGATTCCGTTCTCCCATTTCCAAAGTTCAAACAACAAATTCAAACCGTTAGATGTTCAATCTATATTAAAATGTGCTTGGAGACCAAATTTTACATTTTTTGGAATTTTTTTACTATTTATTAAGCTAGTTTGAAAACCGTTGTTTTTCAATGCTACAGAAATTTCATAAAAACAGCGATTTTCAAACTAGCTTAATAAATAGTAAAAAAATTTCAAAAAATGTAAAATTTGGTCTCCAAGCACATTTTAACATAGATTGAACATCTAACGGTTTGGATTTGTTGTTTGAACTTTGGAAGTTGGAGAACGGAATCGTTTGTTCCTGAGCCCAGGAACAAACGTTTTGATATTAGCCATTCTCTATATATATATATATATAGAGAATGGCTAATATCAAAACGTTTGTTCCTGGGCTCAGGAACAAACGATTCCGTTCTCCAACTTCCAAAGTTCAAACAACAAATCCAAACCGTTAGATGTTCAATCTATGTTAAAATGTGCTTGGAGACCAAATTTTATATTTTTTGGAATTTTTTTACTATTTATTAAGCTAGTTTGAAAATCGCTGTTTTTATGAAATTTCTGCAGCATTGAAAAACAACGGTTTTCAAACTAGCTTAATAAATAGTAAAAAAATTCCAAAAAATGTAAAATTTGGTCTCCAAGCACATTTTAATATAGATTGAACATCTAACGGTTTGAATTTGTTGTTTGAACTTTGGAAATGGGAGAACGGAATCGTTTGTTTCTGAGCCCAGGAACAAACGTTTTGATATTAGCCATTCTCTCTCTCTCTCTCTCTATATATATATATATATATGAGAGTGGCTAAGCTCAAAACGTTTGCACCAAGCCCTTGGTGCAAACGTTTTGGTTCTCCTATTTGCAAAGTCCAAATGGTCGATCCAAACCCTTAGATATTTAATCCATATTAAAATGTGCTTGGAGACCAAATTTCACATTTTTTGGAATTTTTTTACTATTTATTAAGCCACTTTGAAAGTTGCTGATTCGGGTGAACAGTAAAAACAGTGCAATCAAATTCTGGACCGTGTGATCAGCAACTTTCAAAGTGGCTTAATAAATAGTAAAAAAATTCCAAAAAATGTAAAATTTGGTCTCCAGGCACATTTCAATATGGAGAACAACTTGAACGGTTCTGATCGACCGTTTGGACTTCGAAAATCCGAAAACAAATTGTTTGCACCAAACCCTTGGTGCAAACATTTTGAGCTTAGCCACTCTATATGTATATATGGGCAAATAACAAGTCTTAATTAACCAACAATTTGTGATTTTTGTTAAGTCATAATTATGTACCTGTACCGTATATAACTATATCCAATATTCAGTTATAATTAATTACTACAGACTTGATGAGAGAAAGGTAGCAAAACGATAAAAAGCTTGATAGTTTTTTTGTGGGAAAGCACCAAAATGTCTCACCATATTGTGCCTACAGAAAAACATGAACTCAAACCCTTTTTAGAAGTCAATTTAATTAGTAGCTTATCAATTAAAATAGGTTCCACTTTAATACTTAAACATGGATAAGCTAGCTAGCTACTTATTTGATATGTGTTATTACCGTTTTCAAATGTACTTATTGATAAAATGAATTTTTGGAACAACCTCCAAATTAAATTAAATGCGCATGCTAGTAATTAAAAAGTTATATAAACAGAAATTATAGAAGTTGATGAGCGATTTTGGTGCACCGACTACTATATATACTATTGACAGCTTTTAGTTGCCTTGTCGATCTTGTGCTTTTATATTATACTTTTTTTTTAAATTTATTAACATTATTGGGTTATGCAACCTAACGGAGAACAACAGAACAAAAAGGCAACTAGGCAAGCAAGCCTTGATGCAAAAACAAGTTCATTGACAAAACCAAGTAAAATACAGAAAAAATAAATAAAGAACATGTCAAATTGTTAACAAATTAAGTTCAGGCTAGCAATGTCCGACAACCGATTTACCTTAAACTCTAGCGTATGCTGGGCTCGCAACCATTTGGTTATTTATTTCTTCAACTAGTATCTCTTTGAATTTCAATTTTTGTATGTTGTACAGACTACAGAGAGTATTTTTCTTTCTTGAAAGCGCAACTTGTGTAATTGTTAGTCTAATTTGGTATTGATTTTGGAATTGTCAAACTTAGGTTCAATTAGAACAACAAGATTTTGGTGCACTAATCAGCAAACCATTGCTTAATGTTAGAATAGGGTAGTCAAATAACTTAGGTTCAACTTGTCTTGTTCTTTATATTTTACAAATATATATTTTTTTCTTACTTTCTTAGCATTATTGCTTTATGTTAGAATAGGGTAGTCAAATTTCATATCATAGACGTAGTATCATGTTTTGCATCTTTGTGACATCTTATTTAAAATCTATGGTTACATAAGTTCTTGTAAGTTATAATTAGATATACTAGGCATGTCTTGAAACATCATTTGACCAACAAAAAAAAAGATAAATTTGCATGACCATATGGTTATAGGCATATGGCATAATATATAACATCAATGTACAAGGTCAGCTATGCATGCTTCTATGTACGGACAAGCAGCTTTTCGTTATTTACTTTTCTTTTCTGATGGTGCATAATATATAGTAACGTGTTATGAAAAGTGAAAACATGCTAACCTCGACTTGTTGATTAATTAGAGGCTCAGTCTTCATGTAATCCACCAATAACTTGGAGTTCTGGCCATGGGAGTAGGATTTACGGGCAAGTTCATAAGAGATGATCTTGTAGAAGATCATGATTGGTCCAAGTAACCAAAGAACCCAGAGTAATCCCTGGAAGTTGCTCCCCTTGGTGGCATTAAGGTTGCCAGAAAAGAAGGTCATAACTAATTGTCTGAAGTCTGCGCGCAGTTGCATACTGGCATCTGTGATACTGTATGCTGTGATAAACTCTGTGTCTGGCTGGAGGAGGTTCAAGAGTACCCCCCATATTGCTAAGAACTGGTTCTTAAAAGATAAGTTCTGAAGTAAACCAATTGTGTAGATAACAAGGGGAGTTGTTACTGTTTCAAGGATAAGCAAGACTGCCCTGACAAAGGAGCTGTTACTGCGGAGACGGTACCCATCCATTATGAACAATGCCATCATTAGGATGGCACCAACCACAACTAGAAACTCTGCACGTGCAAGCTTGGCATCATCAGATTTTAAAGCTATAAGGACGGCTTCAGCGGTCTCTTCAGCATTCATGGCTTGCAAAATACAGAAAATTAATTAAACCGGGAAGAAATAATTAAGGAAAAAATTATATTACTATTAGAAAATTGAATTACCTTAAAAGATTTGGCAAAAGAAATTGAATTACAAAGATTTGGCTGGAGCAAGTTCTCACTTCTAACTTTTTGAGATATATGTGTGTGTATATATATTAGGGATAAAATTCACTATTGGTTTGTGCTCCAATCATGCTCCACTTCATGTCTCTGTTTTTGAAGTCTGAACAGTCTATCCGAACCGCTCAATATTATCATTGTTATATAGATAGGTACAAAAATAGTACAAAAACCAAAACAGTGATTTTGTACCTATCTGAAAAAATAGTAAAAAATTTTAAAATTTTGTCCCCAAGAACATTTTAATATGGAGATAATGTTGAGCGGTTCGGATCGACTGTTCGGACTTATATATATATATATATATATATAGAGAGAGAGAGAGAGAGACCAGCGATTTATATATGTAGCTCCTTATGTTAAGTGTTGGATTCTGTGCAACGATCTGCAGTCGTCTGAAGAAAGTGTATATCCCTACAAGCAAGCCAGGATCACAAGTGAACAGTTCCATAGTAGGGTGTCAACTATATAGTAGTACTTGTAGAGAAAATATAATTATCATGAGGTACTTGAAATTAAATCAATTAAGATTAATGGATCAACTAATTAGCAGTGAAAAGAAGGTGAAAAAACTTTTGACAGTTTGGAACCATCTTTACAATTGAGAACCGTTATGCATCATTTAGGGCAATCACAGACAAGAGTAATAGACCGTTATATATATGTTGGATTTTAAACCAGACAATTTTAATGAATGGCAATTGTAGCGTTCATAGACGCGTCCCAAATCCTATATGCTGCCAAACCCGAAATACTTAATTCAGTCTAGGATAACATAAGACAAATTTTAGGCCGGCCTAAGTTGATTAAACTACCTATCTGTGAGGCCTGATGTCAGTAAAAGCATATCTTTGATATTTTCTCTCTTGGTTAGCTCTTCTTAATTTTAAATCTCATCATACAAAAATAATTTAAACCAGCCTAACTTGAAATAACTTACTAAACCTCTTACTACCAGAATTTATATTATACACATGGGTATTTGGCATTATTTTGGTAAGTTGTTAAAGTTAACTGCATCGATACAACACCAGATTTGTCTATGCATGGAAAAAGACCTAATTAAAAAAATTCAAACAATGGGATCTCCGCAGCTTATCGCTTGAGCTCTGACAGAAAAGCGAAAAAGAGATGGCGACTTGGGAAGCGACTCAAACAGCAAAGCAGGGAGAGGTAGTTAAAGGAGGTGGATGTCAGACGGTGACGGAACTAATGGAGGACCCCGGTGGCAAAGCCGGTAGTAAAGCCGTATCAACCATACAATAAACCAACTTACGCGGAGGTTCTTAGTAGGTCTTCCTCACTGAGAAGGGAAAGACATTTCCAAGCGTCGTCGGGATCTAGACTGGCTTTGCAACAACCCCAAAGCAACCAACCTATTACATCTCGACACATAACCCGACTAAGCTTCGATTTCCTCCCTTGACAAATTTCAGTGAATGGAGGGCACGTTGCTTTCATAGTTGCCGTCAAGGACATACGGCTGCCATAGGTAGAAATCCAAAAAGATGCGGGAAGTGTTGGGGCCATGGCCACATTGGAGTTAATTGGAAGGTGACAATTTCAAATCCCGCAAACATGCCTCAGTGGACTAGTACGGTTTGGTTTCTATGGCGCCGGAGGAATGAAATTATTTTTAGAGGAAAGTCGATGCCTGCAGAGTTGATTTCTAAGAGAATGATTGAGGAAGTAAAATTGTGGTTGTATTTTTGTAAAGGGCAGGGATGCAAACAACTTTGGTTATATGATATAACTCTAAATTTAATTTTTTTCATCCATTTTTTTCATTTATTTTTTCTTCCTTTCTCTTGCTTTGAAAAAAATATTTTATTGGAAGCACAAATAGGACTGTCAATGGCCCTTTTATTCATTTATCCGACTCATATTGTATTCAATAGCTTATCAGGTATGGGTATAGTTTTTTTGTTAGCTTATCGGGTAGGGATATTGGTAAAGATTTTTTGATTAGCTTAATGGATATGAATATGAAAAATCTTGCACCCGATCCGTACCATAGCTGTTGACACCCCTACTTCCAAATATAAAACTGCAAAATAGTAACCCGCCATACTGATATTATTTCAGTTGCAACAGTAGTATTAATTGTCCAACTTATGGTTTACCAGCTCTGTCTGAAGTGAATTTGGTAAAAAAGAAATGTGGATGTTCCATCTTCAATTAATTGACAAATTGAACCTTGTAAACAAGAGTTATTTTATTGACATATAGATGTCTCACATATTTATTCGCTGAGCTTATTTTCAGCATATTTTAATATATTAATGGAAAATTCAAATTTAGTCCAGTTAGTGTGAATTTTTTGACAGAAGTTACCAAAGTTCTGTTTGCAATGCTAACGCTAGATCGGGTTTTGCAACAGAATACATTTATTACAAGGTTGTGTAGGAATATACATGAAGCTTTTTCTTTTTTCTTTTTTATGGTTGAAAGCCCGTAGGCAACATTGATTAAAGCAAGGAATACATCAAGTTCGTGTACATGAAGCTTTTTCTTCTTGTATATATTACTCACTACGCGAAATTGGGTCTTTAATTTGCAACCATATATTGCAACTAATAAACTAATTAGTTGTATTAGGTTAATTATATTGCTATCAAACTAATTGGTTGCGTTAGAATGTATATATTGCTAGATTAATTATATTGCTATCAAATTAATTCGTCGCCAAGTCTCTCCATATAAAATATAATTGTTCACAAACTTATTTACTTTACCCAGTCTTCTGTACCAATTAATGCTGTACCATGGAAAACCAGTACAGGTACTCTACTAAATTGAAGTTATTGGAGTAGCTAAGGCACCATTTCTTTATGATTGGTTTGCATTTAGTTGTCAACTATTCTTTTTCGGGTATACTGGTGCCATTTTTTTTCATTATCTGCCCATTTCATATTAATCAATTGATTAATTACCCGTATGAATAACAGATTTATGAAAAGGTAGGGATGTCATGTTTACAACAATAGCTGACTCAACCGTGGGTGCCTGACCTGAGTCGGGACCCTTCCTTCTGGTCAGGTCCTTGTCACAACTAGAACTGACCTGACCTGGATGATATCTAGATATTGTTTTACATTGCAAAAACATAATTGTAATCTCATTATAGAAACCAGGATGTAGTGTTTTCATCAATTTAATAGACATCCATATCTTAGTAATATTGCTAAATACTTCATTCTTACGTACTGTTTCCCAAAGCCTAAACCAACTGATGCGACCTAGGAGATGAACCAATTCAATGCTCTTTCGGTCGGGTTGGACTGAAACCCAACCCACTGCTGTGTTGCTAAATGCTCTTTCACTTGTTTGTTCCTTAATGTTATTTGTTTGAGTGATTTCAGGAAGCTCGAGTTCACCCTTATTGCTGAAACGAAGAGAAGAAAAGGAAGAAGCTGTTTGTTGGTTCCGAAGCGAGCTAGGAATAGGGAAGTTGTTGATGGTTTTATTGTATTTCAATTACTTGCTTGTTTATGGTGGGATGCATATGTAATGTAAAGATTATGTAAAAGGAAGCAGTCTACTGTTTGTTATTAATCATTAATTGGCTTTCGGCTTACCTTTACTCTTAGAAAATATTTTACTAGAAACCGAGCAATGACTATACCATATGAACCATCTTAACTTGTAGTAAAGGCATGATCTGCTTTGATTGACTACTAGTAGATAGATATCTAAGTTTGTTAATTTGCATTCTTACTGTATTGCGCTTATTATTCTATAGCTTCAAAAAAAGGCATACTATGTTTTATGTATCCTTGACAAATATTATGTGAATTACTTAAATAGGTTGGGAGGAATTAATATTGGCAACCTTATTTTTACCATCGTCTGTTTTACTTTTAGTAAAAAAAACAACTGCTTCACATTTTACAACAGCATAAATAACTGGTACAGAATGTAAATAAATGCTTGATTAGAAAAACAAAAGCATCAAGGCAGAAAATTAAAAATAAATAATTGATTCGTTAAAAAAACATTATATATGCTTCATTCGCAGATTTAAGCTACGGGTGTTCATCAGTTCGGTTCGTTGAAACCGGAAAAAAAATAAAAAAATCAAAGTTTTATTTGGTTTTCAAAAATAAAATCAAACCGAACTCATCAAACATAACAACCGATTAAGCTAGAATCGAACCCCGTTCAGTTTAAACCGAAGTATATTATTTTCTTTTCTTTTAAGAGCTGCATAGGAATTCCACAAGAAAAGTCTTTTTTTTTTTTTTTTAAACAGTGCCAGCGTGGCATCGTCTCCTATTTAACCTGAACGACGTCCATCTCTGAAAAAGAAACTACTAGAAAGTGTTTAGATTGGCAGTTTACCTGGAAGCCTGCCTGTGCTGCTTGATTTTCTAGTTTGCTGGTCAATAGAGATGGCTTTTTAGTGGGCAATAACGTAAGAGCAATGGCGTTTATTGGCTATCTGGAAGGAAAATGAGAAAAATGTGGGGTGGAAGCTAAAAACCACAGCCAACTACCAAACTTCATACACGCCACTGTACAAATTCTGCTCACCATTAATACTTTCCGGACATCTCCGTACAAAAACCTACCTAATGAATTAAATGCTGATTGTCCTCTCCAAATTCAAACCATGTGACTGTGGAATCCAAATCAGATGAACCGGTAGGAATCGGCCGAATCAGATCGGAAACTTAGATTTTATTGGGAAGAAATTTGTTTTGTAATAAAAAATAAGAAAAAATATATTAAAGAAAAAGTTTACACTTAAATAATCTACTAATATAATATAATATAAGCATTACAACATGAACACACATTTTTAATGCTATAAACTATGTCAAGCTAACTAGATCATCTAGTCGTCCAGAAATGAAAAATGAGATATTGTAGATAGGGGTGTTCATTGGGTCCGGTTTAGTCGGTTTTGAACCGAACCGAATTAGTTTGGACCAAACGGTTCGGTTTGTTCGGTTTAATGGTTCGGTTCGGTTTACTTTTTAAAACCGAAATAACCAAACCGACCGAACTTTTATATATTATGAATTTGGTCCAGACCGTTCCGGTTTATTTCTTAATACCCCAGTTTATTTCTTAATCAATTGCTTTAAATACTTCGGTTTATTTCTTAATACCCCGGTTTATTTCTTAATATAATTCGGTTTATTATAAATCAATTGCTTTAAATAAAAAAATTAATATATTTTGGTTTGAACCGAACAAACCGAAATAAAACTTTGGTTCGGTTCGGTTTGGTTGCAATGCTAAATCGGTTCGGTTCGGTTCTATTTTAGAAACCGAATTATTACTTTGGTTTGCCTAGCCGAACCGAACCGATGAACACCCCTAATTATAGAGCCAAACAAAAAAAACCGAACCGAACTGATGAACACCCCTAATTGTAGAGCCAAACGAAAAATTATTAAATAGTTTGATGATTAATATTCCAGAATCTGTATTTTGATGATTCAATAATGTTCATTTTGGCTTTTTTTGTGATATAATTAAATTGTGTTTAAGCTACTAGAGCAACCAGCGATATATAAGAATAAACATTACCGCGCAAACACAAAAAAATAGATTATACTACACAATAGAAATAAAATAATGAAAAATAGAAAAAGGATTTAAGCACGTCTGACTTTCATGAAAATTGATAAAATAACTATTAAGCAGAGTTTGGCTAATATGTTTTTAGTAGCATATGAGCCCGTATGCTTTCAATTCAAAATTTATCTTATCAACTTCAAACGAAAAATTCAAACCGTTCAAACCGATCTTCTTATAAAGAGCTTCATTTATTATAATTTTTTTTATTTTTGAATTCATTTAGTATCAAGTCAAGTAGTCAAAAAATGAAGATTTGTGCGCATATTATTACATTATTTGTATGTCAAAAAAGACCATCTTTAAAAAATCATAAAAAATAGTAAAAAAATTATAAAAATAGTAAAAATTAGTATTCTACAAGTTCAATATATAACTAATTTACTGAGCTACTTAATTCGACGTTTAAAATGTAAAATTTTAAAATTTGACCCGTAAGTATATGAGCTCATATGCTACTAAAGCATATTAGCCAGACTCCTGTTAAGCATCACATAATTTATGTGATATTGTATACTAATTTAAGTTTGTTTGCACTTCAAATTTTACGGAAACAACAGCAACAGTATTTTTTTTCGTTATAACAGTTAAATCTATATTACCATATATTGGATAAGACCAAAGTATGTCTAATCATTAATATCTTAATTAGAATGGACATTTATATTTGAAAATAATTGTTTATGATAAAAAAGTATACAACACAATCTAAAGAAAAAATATTAAATAAATTTAACTAACATTTAAATAGAAAGTATATTAAGCAATTTTAGTAGTCAACTTTTGAAAGTACGAATTAAAGTTATAATGATAAATATCAAATGAGCAACAATTTAAAATTTAGTTATGGATATTTTATCATAAAATGGATTTATATATGACATATGCTATCTAACTTTTTATTTATAAATTATCAAGTGCCTAAAACAAACAAAATTATGGTTTAACATAGCAGATAAATACTCTTAAGACATTGTTATTCTTCATTGACATACTCCAGTAGTGTACTTCACAGTAGGAGTGTTTATATGAAAATATTTGGGTTGTTCTGTCAAACAATAATTTGAGATATTAGTAAATAAATTTTGAATTTAAAATAATGAAAATCATACATTTAAATTATTAATAATTTTGAATTTGGAAGAAACAAATTATATTGTTGGATTGATAAAAAAATTAATATTTTCAAATTTTAACGTCTTTCAATTTTATACTTGTCATTAATTAGCTTCAAAACCAAATAATATATTGACATTAATAAAATATAACTTGGTAAAAATTTCAATGCAATTTTTTCTATTACTATAAATTGTATCGCACCAAAATAATTATTTTCTTGTTTTCCTTTTAGTTCAACTCTGGTTGGGTTTCATTTCTAACCTACCCCAATTTGTTTGGGACTAAAGGCTTTGTTAATTGTTGATGTTGTTGTTCCACCAAAGGTGAGAAAGAAGAAAAGTAAATTATGCAACAAATTATAATAGGCTAGAAATATTTTTAAGAACATCTCCAAACCTCCAAATTGGGGATAGTTAGAAAATAAATTTCAGCATTTGCTCCCCGGTTTCAATTTTTTTATTATACCAAATACGGAAACGTTAAGGGCCTGTTCGGCAGCACAGTGGGCTGGGAAATGGGCACGGGAATTTTTTTTTTTTGAACTGATTTTTACTGTTCACGTGGGAAAAAAAAAATTCACTCTGAGTGAATTTTTTTTTCCCACGTGAACAGTAAAAATTGGAGAGCAGCCGAACAGGCCCTAAAGAAGGAGAGATAAAACACATTTAATGCCACATATTGTATTGTAGCCATTAAAGAAGGAGAGATAAAGGCCAGAGAAGTAATAAAGATCCAATCCTTGTTATAGCAAGGTGTCAGTGGGTAGGAGACAGCATTAAGTTAGGAAAGTAAATTTATGAAAATAATGTCTCAATCTTCAAAATAAAGGTCCTAAAACTGTGGCTGCTCAAAGGTCGAGAGTTCGAGTTCCAATCAAGCATTCACTTCGTAACCTCTGCTTGCTAAGATTTAAAAAAAAAAAAAAAAGAATTTACTCCGTTTACACCCCATTTATGACATTGCAGTTGAAAATCTTTCCATTTAGTCTGTTAATTTAAAGGATATGTATATCTGGAGATTGAGAAATTATTTTAATAAATTGACTATCCTATCTTAATGCTGTCTCCTACATACTAAGATTGAGAGGTAATGATAAATAAACTACTAATTTTTTAATAACACAACGTTATCTAAATAATTTACTATATATATATATAATTTTATCCTTCATTAATTATTTTTTTCAAAACTGATTCTCTCTCATATATCACCAAATATTTTTTTTCCTTAAAAGTTATGATTTATAAAGTATATTATTTGTTTAAAATATGTTTCTCTCATATTATTATATGATTCCTTTCCTTAAAAGTTAGATTCACAAAATAAGTATTCATTATTATTATATTATTTGTAAGAGAACTACAACAATAAAAGATTTTATTATATTATTAAAATCTATCAACATTTATATATATAGAGAGAGAGAGATGGGCTATTGTGAGTTGCGAAGTAAGGATCTTGTTTTACTTCACACTCATATATATATATATATATATATATATTAATTTTTTTTACAATTTACTGTAAAAAAATTGTTTTGTTAATTAACATTTTATTTTTATTTTTGTATAAAAATCATTAAAACAAAATGACATGATTACTTGTATCAAAAAGCGTATCAAATACAAATTATCATGAACAATTTTGACATTCAACTTATGATTAAAAAAATAAAATAAATGTAAAACATAATATTACAATAAAAAAATTACATCAATAAATGCTAAATTAATAAATTGTTTGCAATAAACTTAAATTGCTAAAATATTATACAAGTTCTTAATATTATATTGGCAAAAAGTCCATCCAAGTTTATATTATCCCCTTAATTTGTTTTGATCCATTTATTCAATTAACAAAAACAGATTAATTACAAAACATCAATAAAAAAATATTTTGAACAATATTAATTAAAATAAACATATAGATTATAAGTATAAAAAATAAGAGAAAAATTTATAAAAATTAAACAATATATTTGAGTGGGATCATTTTACATATTAATGCAAGCGTATCATAATATCAAACTTTTTAAATTTATAAAAAAAATTAAATACATACCTTGCCTGCTTGAAAAACTTGAATTCAATATACTGTTTTGAAAATTGTGATGACTGAAATCAAACTTTAAACAATATGTACAAAAAGTTAAATCAACAAGGAGTAAAATCCAGATCATATCACGATTTTCAAACTTTAAATTACACCAATGTAGAATTAAAATAAACATATTCAATATAATTATCTAGTAATTATGGAAATCAAATAATTAATAAATGATTACTATATTAATTAAATTATGAACAAATATAGTAGTTAAGAAGACATTTTAAAAGGGTAAAATTTGTCCATACATTAATTTTTTTTAAAGATGTTGTGTTAATATAATGTCTGGTGTCAATGTGTGCCAACCCAGATTGAGGTACGCTTTCCCTTAGTTTCATTTATTACTCGCATTTTTATTACACTGACACCTGGATTTAACAAGGATTCGATACATAACGTTGTAAACAGCCGGATTTGGTATAACAAAAAAATTTGAAACCGGGTCAGCAAATACTGAAATTTATTTTCTATTTTTTAGTACCATCCCCAATTTGACTTCAGAAATTAGCTTAATTCAGGAGATATAAAATCTTGCTCCAAACACTAGTCCCTCTATTCAGATGCAATTGGCCATGATTTATTTAATAGGATTTCACTTGAAATGAACTGGATTTTCAACCTTTTTTACTGTAGCGGTTGGTAATGGCACAGTAGGTGAATGTATGTACAATTGTTGTAATATTCACCATCTGTTTATAATAACAGAGGAGGGATTCAATTACACTATTTTTTGAACACATCTTGACATTATTTTTTTTATAGGTCAATTTTGCGATTTCAAAATTCAAAAGTCGATCCGAACCGTTCAACATGATCACCATATTAAAATGTGCTTGGAGATCAAATTTTACATTTTTTTTGAATTTTTTTATTATTTATTAAGATGGTTACAAAATTGTTGTTTTTCAATAGTCTGAAAACAACGATTTTGTAACCATCTTAATAAATAGTAAAAAAATTCAAAAAAAATGTAAAATTTGATCTCCAAGCACATTTTAATATATCCATCATGTTGAACGGTTTAGATGGACTATTTGGACTTTGAAAATGATAGGTGTCAAAATGTGTAAAAAAAAAGGGTGTAATCCGATTCCTCCTCATAATAATAATAATAAGAGTGATGCTTCTGTGCATACCGAATTTTTGGTGAAAATTTTGTGGGATCAACTACAGCGTTGATTTTTAAAGGGCAAAATTGACATACCTTTTCTCCGTTAGGCTCTCCGTTAATTCTTCCTCTTCCGAACCATTAGCTCGGCACCCCTCTCGGGCCTCTCTCCTCTCGTCGGTCGCCCCCCCACCTCTTTCCGGTCGTCCCCCCTCTCTTACTCTCTCAGTTCTATCCGTGTCCCTCTCGGCAGTCACTCTTTCTTTCTCACACACACACAACACTCTTTCGTCAGAGGGAGGCCAAAGTAGGTCCAGCGTGGGACCCACCTCTCCTTTTGCTTCTTAGGGCTGGGGAAATGAAATTTTCCATTGTTACTTCAGTATGTTCTGGTATGAGCCCCGTGTAGTTGGTTTTGCCATAGAACTGTGCTTATAGGTCCATGGAACTGTGCTTCCACATAAATGCACCCAGTGGAGCCCAAAAATGGGGTGTTCTCAGTGGCGGAGCTACGTGGACGCAGGGGTAGGCACTTGCCTACCCCTGGAAATTTTTTTTTTCTTTTAGACCGGTATTTTTTGGACTTTGCTTATCCCTGATTTTGGACTTTGCCTACCCCTGCCTTGCGCCTCAGCGCCTGCGCTGCGCAAAGTCACGAGAAAAAAAATAATAATAAACTCGCGGAGACAGAGAGGAGAGGCGAAGCAGAAGAAGTGAATAACCGACTACCTCTGGAAGAAGAAGCTCCGCCTCTGCCTCTGGAAGAAGCTCCGTTAATTTTTCGTTCAAACCCAAATTCGTTAATTTTTTCAAACCTGAACCGTTAATTTTTTCGAATCCGAATCCGATTATTGCCTACCCCTTACTCAAATCCTAGCTCCGCCACTGGGTGTTCTTCTTATTTGTTCAACTTTAGAAATAAGCATCGGATAGTTATCTGTAAACATTTGCTCTGATCTTTTCGTCTTTCTAGGGATTTCATTCCACAAGTGAGGATTAATTGAAGCTTTCTTTGGCTATATATATTGAGGTCGATATGTACTAACCAGTTGGTACTGTGTTGATTAATTGAGTATCAATTGAAGTTTAGTCTGTACCATGTTGATTGGTGTGCTACAATGATTGAGTCACATGCACATTTTATCCTCATTCTAATTCAATTTGTCCTCAATCAATCCTCAATTGTGCAACTAAGGCTCACGTCAAGCTCGGGTGTAATACAAGCTAACTATTGTTGTTTTTTTTCCTTCAATTCTAGTTGCTAATATTTTCAATGTGCAGATATGTCCAATTTGTGTAGCTAGAGTAGGCATGGATATTGTTGGACATATAGTTATGCACAAGATATCATTTTCTCTTTCTATTTATATTTTCCTGCTCTTACACCATTTCTAGTACAAATCAAAGGCTTTATTAGTATAGGTATTGATGGAATAGTTACAGTCGAGGATTAGATCTTGAATCTCTGTAGTGACAAATGCACCGAATTTGCAACATGAGAAAAGTGATGTACTTCTCTGAAGTAGTGTAGTTCTCTCTCATTTGTATTTCTCTGTTTGATTCTTGTAATGGGCTTGTGGGTTAATGAAATGAAATGAGGAATCTATGCAAGTTGTAACAAACCCAGAAATCCTTTGTATCTAAGTTGTTACCACCAGTGGTGGCGGTGGACAATGATGCATCAGTATTTGTGCAATCCATGCCACTCATGGTTGTACTTGTACCATTGCAGGTTGGTATTGTTGCAAGCCCAATCCACTTAGTTATTGTCTTTCTATACTGGTATGAAGCTTAGCAGTGATCATTGGTTCTGTTTATACCAGTGCAATATCTGATCAAGACCAGTACTGTCGTTGAGTCGGTTAACGAGGAGACCCGTGCAATCTTGATAGAGTTGGCATTTCTCCTTTTTGTTTTCGGTTCTTACAATTTTTATTTACTGGTTAATTTATTTCTTGCAAAACTGCAAGTCTCACTGGAAATCTATAATGTTCAGTACTCATCCACCGGTACCAAAAGAACACTTCGGTTGTGCTCAAGAAGGGGTTAACGAAGGGGAGGGAAAGGAAACTTTTGAAGTTTCACTTGCTCCATAAAATAAACTCAGAAGGGAAAGGGAGAGCGAGTGATCCTTTAACCTCAGATGACTGAAAATCATCACCCCCAAATCGGGGTGTAGACGACGGAAAATCGGGACCACCAACGGACCTACCGATCTTACCCTTTTCCACACCTGAGAGTATTGATACAATGTGCAATATTTTCTATAGAGTGGTGTCCTTGAAATCACCAATTCAAAACTTATTAAAACATTAATAGCCATGCATGTGACTCGAAAATTGAAATGATACAGTTCGAAAAGAGTTTTGGATCTGCTGAAAACTTGACTTTCTTTTATCCATATATAAGTGCTCAATATTTTTTTGTGCAATTTTTGCATTAATTGAGGTTCCTTGTTGGAATAATTTTTGAAGCTATGATTTGATAATAGTTCATAGTGCCGTCAGTTAGCATAGGAGTATTGGTATGCAATGGTTTAGTCATACAAATGTTTGATATATACGGGTTTGGTATGCTCTACTATTTTACAATTTTACTATGACTGGCATGTTTACTTTTGATCAGATTATAAGACTGGCGATACCAAAAATTCAATGAAAATTATTTGTAGAACTAAACAAGTTAACTTTATTTTTTTTCCATCTTCAGATTTTAATTCACTTAAATGAAAATTATTCTTGTGGCAGGCACAGACCATTGCCTTGAAAAGTAAATCCAATATATCAGCGTCAAAATTCATTGAAATAGAAAATTTGCATTACATATGTTACACCTCAAACCGTGATCAAACTATTGAGGATACGACACATTCTGTCATATATTTATGATCTCTCATAAATACAAAAGACTGAATAATTACATGTCATCAAATCATAAAACAACCATAATATCATGCCCACTTAAATTCATAATTCGGGTACATACAGAAAATTAAAAGTACATCTACGCAATGTTCAAAATTCACACGAATCTCCATGATAAAATCAGCACAAGACTGGTAAACATCATAGAAGTAATTGATCACAAAAGCTTTTAACAAAATCTACAAACAACAACATCATCTGAGTATGCAAAATCAAGGCCAGGGAGACCGGCAACTTCTTGATAAATTTTAAAATCTGTGGCAGATTTAATTGCACTAGAAAGAAACAAATCCTGCAAAGATGTCGATGGTTAACGATCATAGAGCACATGTATATTTTAATTTAAAAGTTATTAAGCCAAAAGCAGTACTTTCCAGAAAACAAAAATAGAAACCTGTGCAGTGATTTTTCTTGATGGATACTTGCAGACTAAGGCAAAAATGTCAACATCTTAATAAGAGAAGTCTTATTTCAAATTAGACTGAGCGTTACTTAGCTAGTGATAACAGCAACATTTCTCATTTTTCCAATAATTTTAAACTCTAAAAGAGTTTGAAGTGAAATCACCTCATCAAATACCATAATAAGTGTCACCAAGATAAGAATTGCCCCCACGCTGGCACAAGCTTATCATGGAAAATTGGCAGAGCCTGAAAGAAAGAAGAAAAATCAGGATTTATTAAAGAAAGAAAGGTAAGCCAGATGTGACGACAAGTTCAGATTAAACTTTACTTTTTAATCTACCAAAAAGCAACCATAAAATTCCTAAAGCACTCCTTGTGCAATTAATTTCCTGAAAAGAAAACAAAAAGTGTGTAATTACAAAGGGTATTATAAGGAGCGATGATTAGATGAAGTTTAGAGAAATTAGGAAATTTTTTCTCTTCATCACTTTTGTAACCTATCTTTTATACAGGAAATATTTGTAAAATTGAAATGGAATATGGATGAACTTACGGAGAACTAATTGCTATCTCTACTGGCTATCTCTACTAAAACTTAATAACAAGAGCAAGTTTGAGTATTCGTAAATAATGTATAGAAGGAATTAGACAGATGATATTTTCCATTTTGTTTGCATGTGAAATTATGTAGAGAACCTTACCGTGCATAATAGCCTCCTCTAGGTCATTACCCACATCATAGACAATAATAGACCGAGGGGTATCAGGTGGGATAATGTGGGCCCAGATTTTCTGAGGTGGCACAAAGGGAGGGATAGTGATGGACCCTTCTTTGAAACATACATGATTCTCTGACCAAATATCTGTACAAGTGTGGCCCGCTGAAGTAAGGGGAGAATAACTCTTTCAATTGCCTCCTCTTCCTAAATTAAACAAAAATAAAATAAAAAGATACTTGCTCTATTAAAAATATGTATTCATACTAGTGAAATCAGTTTCTGAAATTCTGTTCAGTGAGCTTTCGTTCCAAAAATATCCTTTGTTTATTTTGGATGTAGAGAATAATGGTTGAAATTTAAACAATTTGACAGTCAACCATACTAAATAGACAAGATAGTTAATTTGGGATAATTAAACTGGTTGGACTTATGCCTATCAGAAAGGATGTTTTTGATTGGATCTATTTTGGCAAGGATTGCAGATATGTAGCTTAATTTGATTGGTTGATTCTTAATTTCTGTCTAGTTTAGCTTAATTTCAGAAAGGGCACTTAATTGGGTTGTATTGAAGCTTAGAATATCTAAGAATCAAGCATACCAGAATGACAGAATATGAGCACAGACGGCAGTGAGTAAAATACACTTTTAAATTCAAGAAAGCATGAAGAAAATTATCAATTTATATGACACAAAGTACTAGCCGTCTAAAGGTCATGCCCAAGGGATAATTACCATACTATTCATCAAGTGTCAGTTGATGCTATATATACCTAGAATTAAAGTATTCAAGTCAATGATACCACTGGTATGTACCGAAACCAATGGCAGTGCCAGTACTGATTCTGGTACGTGCCAGGACCAGCAGCAGTGCTGATACCGGTATCAGACACAGCAACAGTGCTGTTACCATGTAGCTTACAATAGTTTTGTTATTACAATCTGAGCTTTCATAGATGATTCCATAGTAGCTTCTTTTATTTTCCTGCCAAAATGAAGGGATCTTCGATAATAAAAAGATATTTAAATGCGGATTTGAACACTTAACCTTTAAACAGTGCGCACTGAACTGGTACGATACAAGCTTGGACCAACCAAGACATTGCCAGGTTCTGAATTGACCAATTTTTAGCTTGTTTTCAAAGTATAATGTGCATACACATTGTGCCTCTGAGCAGTAGAAATCAGCTTTGGCGAAGTCACCCCTGGAATAGTAAAATTTCGAAGAAAATCCTAGAGAGAGAGACAGTGGCGGTGTAACGGGAGCAAAAGGAAGGGGATCTCTTTCTCCTCACGAAATGAAAATTTGACGAGTGAGAGAGGGAAACTAGTCTATTTGGCGAGTGATTTTGAATTTGGGAGCAAAAAATGGGGAAATTAGGAGGGAAATAGCTTCTCCGCTGAAAATTTCCATTTGGCGCTTCTGCGATTCTGCGATTTGGATTTTTTGTAATCTTATTTCTCTGTATCTCCTGATCTGTGCTTAGGGGCCCACTTGTTAGAGGAAGTGTTCGTATTGAAAGAGTTTGTACCAAAAAACTACACCATGTAGGGTCCATCGCAGATATGAGAACAATGAACATGAGTTACATGGTAGGGAGACAGAGAAATCTTCTGAGTGGGATTTAAGGAAAAAATGAATTCATATTCTCTGAGGTAACATAATATTTGCATTTACATCGGACCGTCTGGTTATTATTACACACGAATATTAAAAGATCCTTTGCATCACCTACCACCAGATCTAAACAGAAATATTAAGTTACCTCAGAGTATAGGGACTCCCTACCCACACTATTAAGAATGAATAAATCATGATCGTTTTTTACTTATCGGACGGCATGGAAGCTTGATATTTACTAATCAAATAACATGTACAGCAATACATATGAAAAAATTTCAAATTTTTTATTTTTTATTTTTTTACATTTTATATGGGCAAATAATACTTATACATATCATTTTCATAGACTTTTATCATTATATGTCCCTTCAAATTTAGAAAATATTTTCGGACCATTCGTTTTCACGCGGAAAATCAACGGTTGATCTTCAACAAAATCATTCCAAATCTGTTTGAAAATGATCAAGGTACAATATTGAACGCAACCAACATAAAAGTTTGGAAGTTTTATTATGTATGAGCTTTGATCCAACACGAAGTGTTTATGGCCATACGATGCTTTAATTTTCGATCAATTAGATGGATGGGTAAATGAAAACAAAATTTTATCAAACTTTCATGGAAGACAATAAATGCAGTGCTCTTTGATATCAACGGTCCCGATCGGTCAACGGACGATGTGTTTACGTGCGCCTTCATTAACTCACAAGGCAAGAGTTTATATTTCATGAAACATATACTCTTGCTTTCTAAAATAATGAAGGCGCACATAAACACGTCGTGCATTGACCGATCGGGACCGTTGAAATCAAAGAGCACTACATTTATTGTCTTCCATGAAAGTTTGATAATTTTTTTTTTCATTTACCCATCCATCTAGTTGATCGAAAATTGAAGCATCGTATGGCCATAAACATTTAGTGTTGAATCGAAGCTCATACATAATAAAACGTCCGAACTTTTATGTTGGTTGCGTTCAATATTGTACCTTGATAATTTTAGATCATATTTGGACACCTTTTGTTGCAAATCGACTGTTGAATTCCCGCGTGAAAACGAATGGTCCGAAAATAAATGAAAGTTTTTTAATATGTATTGTTGTAAAAAAAAATGCAAAAAATGCAAAAAAATACTTATTTTTTTTATAAAAAATTAAAAATAAACATGCAAAAAGTTAAAAAAAATGTAAAAAGTTTGAAAATATATATATTTTTCCCAAATGATTTGCTGTCTAATTTTAATTTGTATCACTTTCATAATATTTTCCAAAATAAAATAAAATTATTTTACATGTGTAAATCATTAAAATTTCTTAAATAAATTGTTGAACTGACCCAATTTATTTTGATTTATTATTACCCAAAAAACCCTCTCTCTCAACTCTCTCGGTTTTTTCTTTATTTTGATAAAGTGATTATTAATTTGATAAATTTGTTAAATTAATTCCAACTTTAAGAAACTATTAAATAAAAAAAAAACAATTAATAAATATATATAAAAATAAATAAAAAATAAAAAAATTATTAAATGATAAAAATAAAATAAATAAATAAATAAAAGAAAATTGGAAAGACTCATTGACTAAAATAAAAAATTAAAAAATTATTAAATAATAACAAATATAAATATAAAATAAAATAAAATAGATAATAAATAAAAAAAATGGATGGACTCATTGACTCAAAATGAAATTAGATGATACTACATTTCAAAAAATAAAAATAGAAATATTATCTATTATTTCTAATTTAGATTTCAACACAAATTACTCGTAAAGTCAAATATGAAGTCAGATTTCTCATGAATCTCGTTTGTATACTTAACAAAGGTGTCATAGAATATTTCAATATTAAAATCTGTCATAGAATATTTGACAAAATAAAAAAGGTGTTACCATATAGACAACAAAAGTAACAAAATTACATCGCATCTCTATTATGCTAAAATCACATTTTTTATTTAATTTTTTCAGAAGCAAAACTAAAGAGAATATGAAAAGTACAAAATATCAGAGACATCATATACCAGAGATTGTTTGGCACATTTGCATGAAATATCAGAGATTGACTAAAATATCAGAGACATTTTTTATTTAATAATTTAATAATTTCAACACACATCAGATTGTTTTGTCCATCATTGCAAAGTACAAAATATGCCAAAAGATATCAAATCGGTTCATTTATGGAAATACCATCTTTGGTTGTATTCCAGCATCCTCCATTGCTTATTGCACACCTTCCTGTTCCAAATGCTGAAAAAAATAATTGTTTCCATTAGACTAAGGCAGCTGTACCAGATACCAGTATTGACCAACTAGGACTACTAAAGTTCTTCTTGTTTGTTTCCAGTTTATTTGGCATCTCTTGTTTGTTAATTTCAATTTCTTAATATGAATGGCATCTCTTACCAATCTGTATCAGTACTGGTACGAGCAGACCATCCAACCCTTTTACCAACTAAGTTAAAGGAATAGTTTCTTACCTTCCAAACTATCTCATCAAGACATAAGCAACCTTTCCATACCGATCAAGAAAGTGACGCTCAGTTAAAGGAGATTTACACACATCCTTCACCGCAGATGTAACTGCCAATATCACCTTAGCCACTTCAATCATATAAAGGTGAATAAGTACATTAATAGAGCAATAATAAAAGAATAACCACATAGGAAAATAATAAAAGAAAAAGGTCATCGCAGAGAGGTTTTTGGGGTCAAAATATGAGAACTGCTGAAAAAGAGAGGCCCCCACATTATTTTTTTGGAATATTTTTACAGCACCTAAAGTTCAGAACTTTTGTTGGGTCATCAAGTTATCCAGTTTGTATCCTTTCGGTCCCTAACATTATTTTCTGGTGAAGTACAAGGACCAGAATCCACATCATTGTCGATAATGATCTGATTTTATCAACTGTACGATTTATCCATTCTTTTACTAAAAATAAGGTTAATGAATAAACATACATGATGGACCCTTCTTTGAGATGCTTCAGGAACCATTTGTGTGACCAGATTTTCTGAGGTGGCGCAAAGGGAGGGATAGTGATGGACCCTTCTTTGAAATATACATGATTTCTCTGACCAAATGTCTGTACAAGTGTGGCCCGCTGAAGTAAGGGGAGAATAACTCTTTCAATTGCCTTCTCTTCCTAAATTAAACAAAAAAAAAAAAAAAAAGATACTTGCTCTATTAAAAATCTGTATTCATACTAGTGAAATCAGAATCTGAAATTCCGTTCAGTGAGCTTTCGTTCCAAAAATATCCTTTGTTTATTTTGGATGTAGAGAATAATGGTTGAAATTTAAACAATTTGACAGTCAACCATACTAAATAGACAAGATAGTTAATTTGGGATAATTAAACTGGTTGGACTTATGCCTAATTGCAGAAAGGATGTTTTTGATTAGATCTATTTTGGCAAGGATTGCAGATATGTAGCTTAATTTGATTGGTTGATTCTTAATTTCTCAATTAAAATAAATTTTAAATTTCTGTCTAGTTTAGCTTAATTTCAGAAAGGGCACTTAATTAGGTTGTATTGAAGCTTAGAATATCTAAGAATCAAGCATACCAGAATGACAGAATATGAGCAAATATGACAGTGAGTAAAATAGACTTTTAAATTCAAGAAAGTATGAAGAAAATTATCAATTTATATGACACAAAGTACTAGCCGTCTAAAGGTCAAGCCCAAGGGATAATTACCATACTATTCATCAAGTGTCAGTTGATGCTATATACCTAGAATTAAAGTATTCAAGTCAATGATACCACTGGTATGTACCGAAACCAATGGCAGTGCCGGTACTGATTCTAGTACGTGCCAGGACCAGCAGCAGTGCTGATACTGGTATCAGACACAGCAACAGTGCTGTTACCATGTAGCTTACAGTAGTTTTGTTATTCCAATTAGAGAAAATTCTTCATTTTTACTGTTTAAATCAGTCTAAAATATATATTTAGTTTAAACAAATTAATATAGTTCTTTCAGTTTCAGTTTAGATTTTTGAAGTCAAACCTTTTTAATTTTCAAGAACAAAAAAAGAATATTTTGTTTGAATACAAAGGATATTATACGAAAAGAAAAATCATTATCAATTTGAAGACATAACAAATTCACCAGCAGTAATTTACTCTTATTTATACTTCAATGTAGAAATATAAAAGTACCTCGAGACCATCCTCATGTAAGCTATATCCTGAACCTTTTTTACAAAAAAAAAGAAAAGAAGTTAGATCATCTACATTATAACTGAAAGGATTTCCATTATTGCAACTACATAGACCAATATGAATTGGTAGCCTTCTTTGTATTTGGTTTGTTCTCGCAACCATATTGTTTCTCTTTTTCAAAACATCTCATTTCAAAATTCATTTCATATATATATCCTACAGAATACTTGAGTTGGATATAAAAATTCATATACCTTGATAGACCCCACAAAACCAAATTTCTCTTTGCCTTGAAAATTCTCGTGCACCCCTCCTTATCTTCGCTTCAGAAGTGATCAGAACTGATTGGAGGCTTGGAGCTGCGTAGGGCGCGAGGGAACGGTAATTTGAGAACGCGCACTCAGGTTTTTCCAAATCAACTCATGTCGACTTTGCCTTAAAAATTCATGGCTGAGCCGTCCAATGACCTTGAATGCCTCCGCCGCACCGCAACCGAGCTCCGCCTCTTCACCAAACTCAACTGTGAGAACCGGATCCGGATCGGCCGTAACGGCGTCCGTTAATCTCCCTTCTCCCCTAGTTATCGCGCTGAGAGAAAGGATAGAGAGAGAGAGAGAGAGGAGAAAGGAGAGACGACGGACGAAGAGCAGGAGACGGGGTGCTCGCTATTGGTGAAGTAGGCGGAGGTGGCAAGGACGAGGGAGGTGGATGAGAGGAGCAGGAGACGGAGGGTAACAAAAATAAGAAAGAGACTGTCCATTTCAGAATGACTATTTTACCCTTCCGTTATAAACTTCTGTCAAACTTAACTGTATATGCGGTGATTTATTTAAAAATGTTGACCGTCCGATCTAAAAAGTGAACAGTAAACCTAAAAGCAAATTATGCACAGAAGCATTTGCCTAATAATAAACCATTGTTGTATATTGTGATTACTAACAATTCATTACTAAGAAACCGATTGTTGTATATCGTAAGGAACCGTAGATATATAAATTTGAGAGTTATATATTGTTGTATTTTGCAACGGTTTGAGATTATTAACCATTATATGATTTGACTGCATTTGTGTTCTGCCTACAGTTTGTTTAAAAAAGTGGCCCAAATTCGCTTGCTCCATTCGTTGGTTCGATAAAATTTGAGTCCAAACCGAGTTCAGACTTTATTTAGTTTAGAACTTGACTCGATATAATTTATTGAGTTGTTCAACTCATTGGCTTATGAGCCAACCCGGCTCATTAGCAGGCCTATCTTTTCCTCAATTGTACGAATTTTATTAAAAGTTTCAAACCAATATTATACACTGTTGATTATAAAACACTAAACAGTGTTTTACAGATGCATCACTGCTAATCCTGACATTTTTCAAAAGATAACAAAAAGATGTACAACCTTTGTTACTACGCTCTGCCATATTATAAACACTAAACAGTACTACGATTTAGACTAACAACTTACATTACGTGATAATCGAATATCTTTGTTTTAGTCAGAATTGCTCCCAACCTCGCTAAGAAAAAGTTGAAACAATTTTAAGCCTAGCTAGACCTTTGTGTCATATTTATTTATATTATTTCAAAAAAAAAAAACGAAGAGAGGGCATAATATGATATGCATACATGCGATCTTCAAATGGTTTAGAAAAGGAAAAAAAAACTAACAAAGAAGAGAAGAAAAAAATGAACTAAAGACAGCATTTTATACTTTGATACAAGTGAATAAAATAGTATTTTTAAAAATAGTTATAATAATTAAAACAAGATAACAACTTGGAACTTTTTTGGTGGAAAAACCCAATAAGTGGCGCATGATAGTACATACCGCCACATACAAACAGCTTCAACTTCTATCATGTTTCTATCAGGACAAATCTGTAATTCACAAAAGACAGAATGACAAATTTAAAAAAAAGCACCCAAAGTTATAGTATTGGTGATGTATTCTCCAAAAAGTTTACCAATTTAATCTGATAGAAATGAGGAGATCTAGATGCCACTACTAATTCATTTCATTATTCCCAAATATCCAAAACCTACAACAATGTTAACCAGGTCACAAGAAACATATTTGTTTTTTTAAATTATTTTCTTGGTTCAATATAAATAAACTCCAGAATCTCAAGAGCAGGATAACAGTCCTATAATTCATAAACAAAGTATTTGCAATTTCTAGATATAAAACCTGAAGTGAATCACATTTGCAATGATCATCCAGCATTATTAAATTTTTATATTGCAAAGGACACCTTAAAGCCTTTACCAATTAATGGTCAATGATTGAGCCAAATTTATTAATATTGGATGAAGTATACTTAACCCACAGCACTGAGCTGTCAGTTATCTCAGAAATTGTTGGGTTTCAATTGCAGATGTAATAAACATTGTCATATTTTTATCAGTATATTCTTGAGCAACCGACGGAAATGAATCAGAACTACTATGTTATCACAGGTATTATTTATGATTGGATCTAATCTAATAGCCATTTGTGAAATTATATGCTTAGAAAACAGGATCTATCATACTTCACCTGTGTTAAACTTGATGAAACACACAAATAGTAAATTAATCATAGCTGGCAATAAGAAATGCCAACAGCTTAGTTCACTTGCTGCGTTCCTCCTTGTCCAGCTGTGCTTTATCCAGCTTCAACAAAATCTACAATCATAGCAACAAATGCTCAGTTTTTAGAGAAAGAAGAGGAGGAATTGACAAGAGATCTCCATCTCTACTGGTTTTTGATAATACTAATCTGATAAGATATTGGTAGAGAATTTTTACCAGTGTGGACAGCTCTGAAACCGCCTAGGGAGATGCAAATAGATCAGCTCTCAGCTCAGATGATGGAAAATTAGAGATGGTATTGAATGTTGCACCTTTTCTGACAGTAGTGGGACGGGGACATTCAAAAGTTTGTAAGTAGTAAGTTAATTCAATTCAATTCTCTCTCACACAAATAGCAGTCAGTGTTACACCTAGTCTGGTACCGGACAAACTGATACTAACTTTGTGCGCAATCAGGCAAATTTTCAGTACAAGATGGAAAGCATACCTGCTCTAAATGCAAGACCAGTTCAAATCGGCGACACCTCATCAGATCGAGGTAGGTAGGCTTCTGGTAATTAATTTGGAAGAGAAATTTATGAAGTACCATAATAGTTTGCAGTGGTACCTGATTAATTAAAAAGAACCAGCCATCCTCGTCAGGTAACTTCTCCACTTGACGTGATTTTGTTGCCTCATTCCGTTCGTAACTCTTTCATCTCGAGTGGTAACAACTAATCTACTCCTATTCTGCAGGCTCCCATGGAGTAGATTACTTGTTACCACTCGAGAGGAAGAGCAAGAGGAAGAATCTGTAATTATTCGATAAGGAAAAGGAAGAATCGACAGGAGATCCTTGTGGTGGCGTCTCCTTCGAGATGATTCGCCATAGGAGGAAGCTATCGCAAGAAGCAGCCATGGCGGCCGGAGAGAGACGCACACTAGAAATAGATCGATCTGGAAGGGTTCTGGCTTCGCTTTATAGTGAGAAATGATAAATTTATTATGGGCCCTCATTTGGGTTTGGGCTGGGCCTTTTTGTTCTATATTGAAGAAAAATAAATTGGCCTTTTTTGTACAATACTATACTGATTTTGTTCCCCTCTCTCTTATGCCATAAATCAAGCAAGGAGTGGTAACAATGTCAAGTTTATTTCTCTTCTTGAGTGAGATTATGCTACTATGTAAAAATAATATAATAATTAATAGGACTTTGAAAGAAAACACTTTTTTTTCTTTAAAGAAAAATGTTCAGATGGCAAATAATTAACCTCAGAAAATTTTATTAAAATGCGACCATAAAAATAAAAAATAAAATAAAGGGTAAAGTTGCAATGACATCCATGCATGCAACTTAACAGGCATCAATACCAAATTTCATCATAATATTTTAAAACCAAATTTGTCCCACAAATATCGAACAAAATTTGTCCCATATAAAAATCAACAATCAGTCTTATCATACAAATGTTCACATAAATAAACTCACAATACACATATAAAATGCACACCGCATAAAGTGACTAGCACCAGTTGATAAACTCAAAACAATATTAAGCATACAACACACACAAAAAGGTACCACATACAAATAAATAGGACATAGACAGTGACAAAATATTAGAATTATATAAAATATAACACAAACACAAGCACTCCCATGAAGCTCCCTTCCCTCCCTTTGTTTTATTAGTTTCAAAAAAAATATTACGGAGTATTTTCAGATGATCAAATTCATGAGCAGCACACCTTCATATATCCTCTTTATTAAAACATATAAAGTCATACAAGATATAGAACGTAATAATCACCGTAACAAAAAAAAGTACCAGATACAAATAAATAGGACATAGACATCACTACTACAGAAATGGTCATTGTACACGGCACATTGTACACGGACTTGGCAATTTTATAGAAAAACCGTGTAGAAGTTGTAATTTGTTGGATGCCTGAAATATTTGTAGGATCTCTACACGGATATTTACAAAAGAATCAGTGTAGAAAGACGTGAGAGAGCTACACGGACGTTTACTAGAAAATGTACACGGCTTATTGTTTAAATAACAGTGGAGAAAGCCTTGAGAGAGCTACACGGATATTTAATTAAAGAACCGTGAAGAAAGGTAAACATTGTACACGGATGTTTGTTTAAATGACCGTGTATATAACCCATAGGAGCTACACGGATGTTTAATAAAGATCCGTGTAGAAATGTCTAATTTGTACACGGTTTTTTGTTTAAATGACAGAGTAGAAAGCCTTGAGCGAGCTACACGGACGTTTAATAAAGAGCTGTGTAGAAAGGATATTTTAGGTTTTTTGTTATATAAAAGGCCCTCCCCAGCGCCGTTTTGATCAACTTATACTCTCCCCTCTCACAGTTAACAATTGGGTTGAGATGTAGGTTTATCAATTGTTTCAGATCGCAAAATTAGATCGATATGAGCTACTGTTTTGGGAGCTCACAGATGAGCGATCTGGTACAATTGATAACCTACATCTCGAATTCCCATGCGATCGAAGTATTGAAAAAAAAATTATCTCTCTATTCTGATCAATTTTACTGGACGAAGAGTTGGGTGAAGAGTTGGGTGAAGGACCTTCAGAGCCGGATGAAGAGGTGAATGTGACCTTCAGAGCCGGATGAAGAGTCGAATGAAGAGTCGGAGATCATCCGACTCTTCATTCGACTCTTCATCCGGCTCTGACGGTCCTTCATCCACATCTTCCCTTTGCTCTGAAGGTCCTTCATCCAACTTTTTACTCAACTCTTTCTTTAGTAAAACATGTATCTTCATATTACCCTCTGTAAACCCTACTGGCACCAAAAGGAAAGAACCACCCTATTCTAGTCCTTAATGGAAATTTTTAGTTTACAATATGACTTTTTATTCCAACTTTTGTAATGCTTTAATTTTGTATAATTTAGGGTACATGAATTTTTAGTTTAAATGTCTTCCTCTGTTTTGGAAATTGTTTGTTCTGAAAAACATAGGGAAAAAAACTAGCTGACAGACAAAAAAAAAAAACAAAAAACAAATGATACACGGACGTTTAATAAAGAGCCGTGTAGAAACGAGAAATAGTACACGGATTTTTGTTTAATTAACAGTGTAGAAAAATAATTTACACGGCTGTTTATATAAAAGTCTGTGTGTCTTTCTACACGGATTTATAGCTAAATATCCGTGAAAACAAAGATACTTGCTCGAAATAATGGAAGGCTAAACCAAAAAAAATAAAACAAAAATTAGGAAAAAAAAAAGAATTCTAAATGTCCGTGAAGAAAATTTATCTTTTATATTACACACGGTTGTTTATATAATTGTCCGTGTATAAAGGTTATCTTTTATAAACGGCTACATATGTAAAAGTCCGTGTAGCTCTCGTAATGCTTTTTTTACACGGATTTATAGATTGTCATCCGTGTAGAAAGGTTATTTTAGGGTTTGGAACTATATAAAAGGCCTTCTTCCGGCGCCGTTTTGATCAATTAATACTTCTCTCTCTCTCTCTGTATTGAATTGGTCTGATTTCTGCGCACAAGGAACGAGGCCGGATCTGAGATATAGCTTGGAAGTTAATTCGCATTCTCCTCTCTATTGCCAATGTTAGTCATACATATATATATTTCCCCCTTCTTTATCTAATTTTCTGTTACTGATTAATATTGCTTAATTATTTCTGTCAATTATTATTTAATGCTTGATTTGTTAAGATAATGTAAATAATTAGTGTATTGTGGTCCAATAACCGACCTACTGATGCTTTTAGGTCCATGCCCGTTCAAAATTAATCCAATAGGGATTAATTTTGGATAGTCCCCCGTTTGGGACTGCTCTTTGAATATTGTGTCTCATTTAGGATGTGAACACGTATTAGCGGGGTTTAATTAGTATTTGAGGAAAGTTCGACAGTATTTCTCCTTATTGCTCCTACGAGTATGTGGTTTTTACGCATACTTGGGGAGTTAAGGAGAAATGCTGCCGAATTTTTCTCAAATACTAATTAAATCCCGCTAATATGTGTTCACATATGAGGCATAATATTCAAAGAGTGGGTTAGGATTGTAAACCGGCCCTTTATAAGCCAAGAATTTGGAACAATATATATGCTGACCACCATATATGTTTAATTGGAATTTTTTTTTTTTACTTTAATTTACAGATGGATCGAAGTTGGATGTACGAATTGCGACGTGATAGTGCAGAATACTTGGCTCGCGTTGATGAGTTCCTAAAATTTGCTGAGAGTTATAGAGTGGACAGAAAAGAGAACGACATCTTGTGTCCTTGTAGAGATTGTAAAAATTATATAAGATTTGGGGATTTGGAAGAAATTAGAGCTCATTTGATTTGTCGGGGATTTAAGAAAAACTATACATGTTGGTTTATGCATGGTGAGAAAATTGGGGAATGTAGTGGAACCAGTAGAAATTTTGTTTTGGACGAGAATGATGATAATGTAGAAACTGTTGATAATTTTGAATTTGAATGCAACGATGATTTTGAGAATGTCGAAAATTTCGATAATGCTGGGCTTGATTGCAACGAGGATGATGAGGTGGAGATTGATGAAAATGCAGAATACAATTTTACTGAGAATCTAGAGGACATGTTACGTGATGTGGAAGATGAAATTAGTGATAAAAATTTTAAAAAATTTCAGTATCTGTCTAATGAATCTAAAAAGCCGTTATACCCCGGGTGTACCAAATTTACAAAACTATCAGCTGTGTTGAAATTATTGAACTTAAAAGCAGACAACGGTTGGAGCGATAAGAGTTTCACGTCCTTATTAAAGCTTTTACGAGAGATGCTCCCAGATAACAACGAGTTACCCTGTACAATATATCAGGCGAAGAAGCTGATCTGTCCAATGGGTTTGAAGATTGAAAAAATACATGCATGTCCGAATGATTGTGTATTGTACCGTGGCGAGTACGAGGCCATGCATGTTTGTCCTAAATGCGGTGTTTCACGGTATAAACGCAAGGACCAGGACACTGACGATTGTGATGGAGGAAAAAAGGCAAGGCCTCCGGCTAAGGCGGTGTGGTATTTCCCGATAATACCGAGATTCAGACGGTTATTTGCAAATCCCAAAGATGCGAAATTGTTGCGTTGGCATGAAGAAGAGCGCAAAAGAGATGGTAAACTAAGACACCCTGCTGATTCAATTCAATGGAGAAACATTGATAGACATTTCGAAGGATTTGGTGGCGAATCACGGAACCTTAAGTTAGGGGTGAGCACAGACGGAATGAGTCCGTTTGGAAGCATGAGCAGTCAGCACAGCACTTGGCCAGTTCTTATATGCATCTACAATCTTCCTCCTTGGTTGTGCATGAAACGCAGGTACATAATGATGTCATTACTAATCCAAGGACCCAGACAACCCGGAAATGACATAGATGTGTATCTCGCACAATTAATTGAGGACCTCCAGAAATTGTGGAGGGATGGCGTCCGGGTGTGGGATGCGTACGGCAAAGAGCAATTTAATTTGCGGGCCATGGTATTCTGCACCATAAATGATTTCCCCGCGTACGGGAATTTATCGGGTTACACTTGTAAAGGAGCAAAGGCGTGCCCCATCTGTGAAGATGACACGCAGGTGCTGAGGTTGAAAAATTGTAAAAAGAATGTTTTTATGGGGCACCGTAGGTTTCTTCCTGTTAATCACCCATACCGCAAGAAGAATAAGGTATTCAACGGGAAAATTGAGCTTGGAGTGGCACGTCGTCCGTTAGATGGGAAGAATGTCTTAATGCGGGTTAAAAACCTTGCTGTTGTTTTTGGAAAACGTGCCAAACCACCACCGAAAGATATTTGGAAAAAGAAGTCCATATTTTGGGAGCTACCATACTGGGAATATTTAGAAGTGAGACATTGCCTAGATGTTATGCATGTTGAAAAAAATGTCTGTGACAGTTTGATTGGCACATTATTGAACATTTCGGGGAAGACGAAAGACGGTCTTAAAGTTCGAGAAGACATGAAATTAATGGGAATACGACCCGAGCTTGCACCGCAGGATAAAGGGAAGCAAAAGGCATACCTCCCCCCCGCAATGTGCACAATGTCGAAGATTGAGAAAACGAGCTTTTGTAAGTGCCTTCATAGTATTAAAGTCTCATCAGGGTATTCTTCGAATATTAAGAAGCTGGTGTCGATGAAGGACCTGAAATTGATTGGTCCGAAATCCCACGACTGTCATGTTTTAATGACACATATGATTCCTGTTGCAATTCGGGGAATTTTACCGAAGCCCGTGCGGCAAACCATTACGAAGCTTTGTTTTTTCTTCAATGCAATTAATTCCAAGGTGATAGACCCGCTCAAATTGGACGCTTTGCAGAAGGAGGTCATCGTTACCCTTTGCCATCTTGAGATGTATTTTCCGCCATCTTTTTTCGATGTTATGGTTCACCTTGTTGTTCATCTCGTGAGGGAAATTCAGATCTGTGGTCCCGCGTTCCTGCGGTACATGTATCCATTCGAGAGATTCATGGGTATTTTGAAAAGTTACGTAAGGAACCGACATCGCCCCGAAGGTAGCATTGTGGAGGGATATTCCACAGAAGAGGTAATTGAGTTTTGCACCAACTACATGACCGGTGTGGGTCCTATTGGCGTTCCAAAATCTCGATACGAGGGAAGGCTACAAGGAGTAGGGACAATAGGGTTGAAAGCCATAGTTGCTGATAACGATGACCTGCGAAAGGCACATTTTATTGTACTGCAGCACATGGCTGATGTTGCTCCATATATAGATGAGCACATGACGATCCTTCGACAACAGAACTACACGAGAAGTCAGAAGTGGCTTACTGACGAGCATAACCGTTCTTTTATAGGATGGATGAAAGACAGAGTGAAATCACACCCCGAAATGTCCCCCGTAAATGAAACTGTTAGATTGCTGGGCGAAGGACCCCAAATGGTTGTTAGAACATTCCAAGCATACGAGATTAACGGATATACATTTTACACTAAATTACAGTGTGATAAGAGCACGATGCAAAATAGTGGGGTGACATTGGTGGCGACGTCCCAAGAATTCAGTAGATCGGGGGATGCCCGGCCTGTAATAGCTTCAAAGTCTTATTACGGCGTTATTGAAGAAATTTGGGAGCTCGTTTACAATCCTCACCTTAGCATTCCCTTGTTTCGGTGCCAATGGGTCGAAGACCGGGGTGTTAAAGTTGATAACGACGGGTTCACCCTCGTTGATTTTGACAAAGTCGGGTATGTGGATGATCCGTTCATACTTGCCAAGCAAGCCACCCAAGTCTTTTATGTCACTGACCCGAGTGATGATAGGTGGAGTGTCGTCCTATCCGGAAAAAGAAGGATTGTTGGGGTAGAAAACGTCACCGACGAAGAAGAGTACGACCAGTTCGAAGAGATACCTCAATTTTGTACCGATGTGCAAGCTGAGATAGCAACAATTGCAGAACAAGACGAAGCAAATTACATGAGATCTGACCACAATGAAGGATTATGGGAAGATGTTCAAACAGTGGAAAAAAAGAGAAAAAGGAAAAAAAAATCCAATGTATAATATTTACTCCTTTTAAACTTGAAAATTTTAATATTTCTTATTTGGAAAAAAAAAATTCAATGCATAATATATATTTCTTTTATAATATTTCAGAGAGCCCAATGAAGCTAAAGACTCAATGCCGGTTTATCTCTGGATATTTCTGTCTCATTGTAATGTTTTTATTTCGTTTCTAATATTTATTTGTTGCATCAGGAGCAAGAACCAGATAGATTATTTTAGATATGTGGGCAGAGTGGTTTTTGTATTAATTTTTTTATATAATTTAGTGTAGGTTTTTTTGTATAATTTAGTGTAGGTTTTTTTGTATTAATTTTTGATATAATCTAGACATGAATTTTTGTATAATTTCTGTTATAATTTAATTAGTACGTGAAACACCCATCTTTCTAAGAATAATTTTTAATTTCATTAGAAATTCAAAGGGAGCAACACGGACATTTAATTAAACATCCGTGTACAAATACATTTATACGTTTCATAAAATGTCTGTGTAGAAATTCAAAGGGAGCTACACGGATATTTCATTACACATCCGTGTAGGAAGGTATTTTTTCCCCTAAAATTATTCTCAGAGAAAAAGTAATCGAAACGGGGGAGTGATTATTTGAATTCGTTTACATTATTCTTGAAATACTTTACTTGAACAACAGTGACTAAATTGCATGTTATTTTGAAATATTTTGTTGTAAAAAATATTTTGAAATAATTACTTGAACAGAAGGTATTTTTTTCCGAAAAAATATTCTATGGTTGTTTTGTAAATTTGTAAACCCAGATAAGGTCATATCAAGTAAAATGTTCATTTATGTTTTCAAATCGGATTATTTAGAGAGCATTAGGCATTCTATGATATTATTTAGACAGATTATTTAAGTTAATTTTAAATAATTTACTTTTTAGTGATTATCCATGAATTAATTATTTGTTGGTTGTTTTGTACTGCTAATTCATATCTATAACAGTATTTATTTAGATAGCATGAAGTATTTAACAAAATAGTTAAACGGAAAGAAAACAAAATGCTGATTAAATTAAGAACAAAAATATATTACATCAAAACAAAACGAAAAAAAAAGCTAACTTAATGAAACACTCCTTCACTGGCCTGGCTGGATTGCTCCTTAGCCTGACCCCCTCCTTTTAATCCAGGGTCTCTTTGGCCTGATCCAGGGATTGCCCCTCCTTTTGTAGGGCTTTGGTGGTGGGTGCTCCCTTGGGCTTCGTCGTGGCATATTTGAGGGCGGCCATGGCCATGTCCTCCTGTAGTTGGGAGGAGGCATTTCATAGCCGGGAGGGACTTCGGGAGCATCCTCGGGAATGACATAGCCGGGGGGCAATGGCCATTGCACATTTGCGTCTTCTTCCGGTGGCACCGAAGCAGCCATTTCTTCTTCCAAATTCTCAGAGAAAAGTAATCGAAAAGGGGGAGTTTCTCAGATTATATTGAATTTTGAAGTCGTTTCGTCTTCTTAATTAAAAAGATAAGGCAACTTCTCGACTTCCGTGTACAAAAGGCTTTTGAAGGTCCTTTAATTTTGAATTTCGTCTTACAAGAATCATACACGGTCGTTTAATTAAAAATACGTGTACAAATGGCTTTTAACACGGTCGTTTAATTTTCAAGAGTTGTTTCGCCTTGTAAGCAACGTACACGGGCGTTTAATAAAAATCCGTGTACAAAATGTTTTCTACACGGTTATTTATTTAAACGCCCGTGTAGAAATTGAAATATTTATTTGCATTTATTATTAAGTTCTGCTAGATACTCGAAGATATAAAATAATTTTCAAGCTAAATAAAACTGAATCAGGTTCCTTTTTATATTTTGGAATTTCCATTTTGAAAAATATGGAATTTGAAAAATATGAAACTTTGGAATTTGAAAAAATTAATCTAGAAAACCATATGTAGGCGCGCATTTCATAATTTCGCGTAACCTAATTATACACGGGTGTTTAATTAAACGTGTAGCTCTCTTACGTTTCTACACGGGTGTTTATTTAAATGTCCGTGTATATTTAGTTTACGCGAAATAAAGTGCGCGCCTCGTCTCTGTCGCTCGATATCTTTTCAAAATCTCCTCGTCTCCCCCAAAACCTAAACCCCCTAGTCTCCTATCTCTTTCTGTGGTGCTGCCATCGTTCTCTCTCTCGGTGCTAGCTCGGTCTCCTCTGTCGCTCTCCTCTGAACTCGCCAATTGAATCTCTAAGCTCCTCTCGCGCGGTTGCTGTTCTGTCCTTGAAAGGCTCTCTCTCTCTCTCTCTCTCTCTCTCTCTAAGTTGCAATGCTCCCTGTATCTTGGTTAAATCAAAACCCTTATCTCTGATTGTATTTTGGTTAAGTGAAAAGTTTCCTCAACTGACCTATTCTGGTGACATGGACACCTAATTAATGTGACAGGGACTAAATTGCAAAACCAACACTATGATTGAACAAAGGACCCAACAACACATAAGTTAGACCTAAATTTTACATTTCATAGCATTTGTAATAATGTTTCTTTTTTGTAGAAAGAACCATGTCACAGCCAGGTGAGAATGCAGATATGATTTTGGAAACAGTGGAACCGCAGGTAGATATAATAGTGGAAGAAGAGGACCAGCAGTCTCAGACAGAAAAGAGGAAAAGAGGTCCGACAATGTGCACGAAGACCTCAGAGGCTAAGGATTTGCAAATCGAGTTCGACAAAACCGGGTGTCCGAAGGGTCCACGTAGGGCAGAGTACACAAATTGGTGTAACAATTTGGTGAAGCAGAAGGCATCTATCTTGGTTGAGAGGTGGGACAAATTCGATGACGAAGATAAGAACGAATGGTGGAACATTGTGAAGGTAAAAAAAAAAAACTGTACATGCATTATATATTCAATTTTCGTATTCTGTTTGTTATTTCTTTTTTTGTTGGATACAAGTTTTCTAGCATGTCTTAACCTTTGGTATATTTCTAGGGGTGTAGGTGATAATTCTTGCTTTGTAGGACTATATCCCAAATTCTATCATTTAGCAGTTATATATACAGAGAAAAATTCAAAACCAAATATATATTACCTGCTGAATGAAATTAATCAATGTAGCTAGTGTAGTGCACCATGCTTGAACTGGGTACCGCCACCAGGAAAGGTAAGGTAATCGCCAGACACCTTGACCCAATTCTGGTGCCCTACACTATTATCATGACAGATAGCAAAATCAGCAAAGAAATATCACTAACAAACTCAGCTAAATACAACACATTATTTCACTTTGATTTGGTCATAAAGGTTAGATTGCATGTAGGTAGTGACATAGGTTGTGCCCCAAAGTTTCCTAATATACAGAAAACAATTTGGTAGAGCAAGTGAAACACAAATTATTTTCAAGCTACTTATTCCCCGTACTTTGGTTAAGTGCAAGTTATATATGTCTATACCTGACCTGAAAACTTGAATGAACTTACATGCAGTAAAACAATTGTCAATCATGCAGGCTCATTGGAACATCCAGGATGACGACCCAAAGTCCGTGAAAAAGAAAAAGACTCTGAGGAAAATGAATGAAGCTTGGAAGCAATTCAAGAGCACGTTGAAGACGGTTTTCATGGAGGAAGGGAGAAATCCGGTAGGCTACTATAAATGGCTGAAACAAGAGGACTGGGAGGCGTTTCAAGCTTTGAAGTCCACAGAAGAGTTCAAGGTATATAAATTCAGCCAATTAACTTTCTCTCTGTTCTTTCTCGATATGTACTTATCTTCCTTAAACTAACTAATTGATGTGCCTTGATGTGTGAAGGTAAAAAGTGACGAGGGCAGGAGGATCGCGAAATTGAACAAGTACCCGCACAAATTAGGGTCAGGTGGTTACGAGGGTAAGTCGGCCGAATGGGCTAAGGTACTGGACCAAAACAAACATTCTGACTCACCTGTGGTTAGGATCCAAAATCCTAGGGCCCAATGCTGGCTCATGGGAAGATCTGAGGTAACCGCTGACGGGACGATAGTACTCCCAAGTGACGTGCAACCCGTGGCTCAGAAAATGGTAAGAGTCTTTGTGGTAACTTCGTGTACATTACTTTGTCTTTTGCTATAACTAATTTTTTTTTAAACAGTTGGATGTGGAGGAGGAGGTAAATTCGGGCTCCATGACTGTCGAAAGAGTGGATGATTCCTTGTCCGCAGCGCTCGGGACTAAAGAACACACGGGTCGAGTTAGGGGTGTCTCGGTCTACTGTGGCTGGAAGGATGTATACGACGGACCAAAACCAAAAAGAAGACCGCGTGCCAAAGTTAGCACGGAAGAGATGGAATCAAGGTTGGCGCAGGTACGCCAGGAGTTATGCGAGGAGTTCAGAACGGAGTACGATGGAAGGATTGCTGAATTCGAATCAAGGTGGATCAACCATATTACATCTCTGACGCAGCAATCCGAGCAACAACCTCCCGTTTCGCCGGGATTTCGGCGAAGCAGTCAAGCATCCGGGACCGAAGTTCTGGGCGTGTTGGACAATCTACAGGTAATCACTACTTGTTCATAATCTACCCTTAATTTTGACTTGTTCATTAACTAATTGCTGATAATTATTGCAGGAGGCCACATCATGCGACCTCGTCATGTGGCACGATAAAACTCCTCTGACCATTGCTAAGGGCATTGTACATCCTCCAGCCGGTTCTCAGCTAAGGCCCAACCATCTCCCCGTAACGGTTGACATGATTGTGGCCGATTGGGCTGCCCGCATACCTCTTCCTGTCCCTACTGACGAATTGCTGGTGCTTGATGATGCCCGTGCAAAGGCGATTGTCCAATGGCCCAAGTGTCAGATTATTTTGGATCAGGTAATCTCTAAATAAAACACGGATATCTTATGTTACGTTCAAATGATTATTTTGAAATACTTGAAAAAAGGTTCGAAATCTGATACAGACCCGAATAGGCGTTGGAAACGCTGCGGACGAAGCTTTGTCACCGGTACGGCAAGGCTTGGAAGTAGTAGTCGGGGCTGATGCGCAAGAATCTCCTGCTGCGCCAGCGGCGGCACCAGCGGAAGCGCCAGCGGCTGCGCCAGAGGCTGCGCCAGAGGCTGCGCCAGCGGATGCCCCAGTAGACCGTACGGGGCTCTCTGAAAAAGAGGTTAGCTGTTTGCCCGAGGATTTGCGGAATCTCCACGCCTGCCTGGTTAAGGCACCAGCTGATATGGAGGACGTAATCTTCGAAATCCCCCCCGAGGTTCTCCTACACAAAGGCAGGACGGTCGTGCTGCCTTTCAAAGAATTCAAGGACTTTCTACATGCCTCATCAAGCGATAAATGGCTCGATGTGGAAGTCCTCACCGTTTTCGTCATGTTAGTGACCAAAAAATCATATATATCATGTGTATAGCACTCAAATATATATTCTAATGTGAAATGATGATTTTTCAGGATGATACAACGAAAACAGTCTGTGGCTCATGGGAAAGATAGGGTGAACTCCTGTGCATTCTTGGACCCCGCTTTTACTAGTGGTACGATGGTGAAATATCAGGAGGAAGATACTGTCCAGTACATGCATTCAGCGATGCATAAGGCTGTTTCGGAGAATAAGAAATTTATTCTTGTGCCATACCACCAGAGTGGTCACTGGTGTTTGATTGTGATTGTGCCACTTGAGAATTTGGTTTTCCTCATGGATTCTTCATATCCCGGACCGGGCATCATTCCTCAGCAATCCAAAAAGATCTGCATTCCAATAAGAAAGTAAGCAATAGTAATTCACTTGGTTTGATTTTTTCCCAATTACATATAACAAATTGTGGAATTGCTAATTACATTCACTCAATTTTGTAAGGGCTTTTCTGAAATATCTTAAAGATGGAGGAAGGCAAAGCACGATTCCGAAGCGTAAAAATAAGTTGTGTTTCAGGTGGCAGCCGGTGAGCACATGCACTATAATTTTTATAATTTCATATTTTTTGTTCAAAAATTAATTGTCATTCTAACATAGGCCGCTAAATGAAAATTTCAGTGCCCGCAACAGTTTCAGGGTTGGGAATGCGGTTATTACACGATGATTTTTATGTATCACTTTGTTGAACGCTTACAATTCGAGTGGCCAAATTATCCGGTATGTAATTCATATGTTTGCCTTGACTTGTCCATATAATTAATATTGATTTCCTCTAATATTTTATTCTACTAAATTTGTTTTATTAGTTGCATTGTTATAATTACAATATTTATTTTTATAAAGAAAAACAGAGATGCAGTTGTTATATTGTATTTTTCTAATAACCTACATATTTTGAATTTTTGGCAGCATAAATCGAACGAGAAGGCAGGGCATTACAGCAATGAAGATATAGATTATTTTAGATGTATGTGGGCAAAGTGGTTTCAAAATGAATTTTGTAAACCAGAATATGGATTTGTATAATTTTGTGTGCATGAATTTTTGATATATTTAGTGTACATGAATTTTGTTTAGGGGTTGTATTCTGATATATTGGAAATTCTTTGTTTGGAATTGATTTTTAATGGCTAGCAAACTGGAGGCTAGCCAAAACAAAAAATAAAAATTGAAAAAAAATATAACCATTCTACACGGATGTTTCACAAAAGTCCGTGTGGAAAGCCAAATAAAGAGCAAATAAAAATATAAGATAGCTACACGGCTGCTTATGTAATGATCCGTGTAGAAATAGTTATTCTACACGGATATTTTGATAGACATCCGTGTAGAAACATGATCGTACACGGCCTTTTAGTTAAATATCCGTGTATAGATCTCAACTAATGTACACGGTTGTTTATGTAATGAGCCGTGCAGAATAACTATGTCGACACGGATATTAACCTAAAAGTCCGTGTAGACAGAGACATCGTACACGGTTGTTTATGTAGTGATCCGTGTAGCTCGGCTTTGGAGAGCGCCACTTGGCAAGGAATTGGACACGGTTGTTTATGTAGTGATCCGTGTAGCTCGGCTTTGGAGAGCGCCACTTGGCAAGGAATTGGACACGGTTAATTATGTACTGATCCGTGTAGCTCGGGTTTGGAGACCGCCACTTGGCAAGGAATTGACCACGGTTGTTTATGTAATGATCCGTGTAGCTCTCAGGAATTGCACACGGTTAAATATCCGTGTATAATTTATTCAGGGGATTATACACCCTCGCACTCCACACGGCAGGAAATCCGTGTAGCTCCCCTGTTTATGTCCGTGTACAATGACCATTTCTGTAGTAGTGCATTAATAATATTGTATCACCCGGACTTAATTAGGGTACAATATTTTTTTCTTTTTTCTTTTTTCCTTTTTTTCCTTTTCCTTTTTTTCCTTTTTTTTTTTTGGTTTTTTCTATAGTTTGCAAAGAACAATTAAATCATCAAATAAATTCGACAGTTACACGAAATTATACAATCTCCCGGCAATAATTGTACTGGAGAGTGAAGACTTAAAAAAGATGGATACAACAAATTTCTTCTAATTGATAATCAATTATTGCATTAGCATAGCAGAGCCTAATCAATTACTGCAAGACTTGGAGATACTGTTAGACCTGTCATACCGCATAGAAGAAACTCGAGAGAGTGAGCCTAATACAAAAGAAACAGAGTTGAGAAAAAAGGATTAGCATCTGATAGCATTAGCATAGCAGAGAAAATTTATGGCTATCGGATTGATAATATATAAATATTGCAATGGCAGCACTAATTACTAACAACGAAAATGTACCATTGTGTGTTGTGAAAATAGATATATATTTAAATATGTAAACGTTTACTGAATACAAGTTGCAAGTTTGGAACAAACACATTGAGACTTAAAATAAAAGGCCAAGGAAGAATAAGCACGGTATACCAACAAATCAGAAATCAGAGTATGAGAAAGGAAAAAGGAAAAGAGGTCTGGTACAGTGGTACCGTTCATGAGTGCTAAACCATACTAGCAGTCCAGCACAAAACCAGACCAGCAGGAGGATGCCTTCTGTTAGTTAATAGCTTTTGCCAAAATATGGGCAATTATGTTTCTTAATGTCAAGTGCCATGGTCGTACCAATAAGGTTTTTTTTATGAGATTATTGAGTTTCCAGTCACAGAAAAACAACAAGAATTTATATGCTTTGGCGAACCAAAAGGATAGAGGGCGCTAAAAATATTTATTTTAGATAATGATACCTTCCCTTAAGGACGGATCAAAATGACGTATCCATCAATACATAGAAGACATAAAATTAAAAATAGAAGTGGTTTATTGTGGGTACTCAAAAGTAGCTTACCTTTTGTTGGAAATGTCACAATGGTATATCCTTCTTCGAACCAGACCTGGAAATTAGGGTCACCCTTCTTGAACTTCTCCATCAGGGTTGAACAATCTTTAATTTTCATCTTACGAAGATTCATGGGAAGTTGTTCCAATTCACATATAAGGTTTGGACAGTCAGCTAGCTTCAGATACTGGACAGATGTAAGATATTTCAAGTTCTTCGGCAGATGGGTAGTTTTGCAACTATAAAAGACCAAATCTTTTAGAGAGGTAAGAGATTGAAAAACCTCATCATCTGAGAAATCTCCTTGAAAGCCAAAAATTGCCAAAATATCTATTGAGGAAATAGTTTCATCTGATAGTATCAACTTCAATAGTTTCAAGTCATCAACTAAAACAACTTGAAGTGCAAATGTGTACTTGTCCATGGGAGATGAGAGGTTAATCGCAGGGCACTGTGATACCCGTAGACTACGAAGTGTAGTTAAGGAATTTAATCCCTCCAAATGACCGTCCCATCCCTTTAAAATCAGCTTCTTGAGAAGAGACAGGTTACCAATATCAAGGGCACGAATAACATCTGAGACATTACGGGCATGAATAACATCAGCAGTTGAGCAATAACAAAAATTTAGTATCTCCAAGGAGGAAGGCAAAGAATCATCTGATGTGTTCAAATTGGGGCAGTTCACTAATTCGAGCTCTATCAAAGAGGTCAAGGCTCCAACACCTCCTAAGGAACTGAGCAAATAGCATCCTTTAATGGTAAGAGACAGGAGGTTCTTCAATGAACAAAGGACTTCCTTGGGAGGAAGAGAGGTTATTGTTTGAATATTAGATAGTTTTAGATTAGAAAGGGAAGAAATGCATTGTATGGAGGTGGATAATGCATCATCAGTAATGCTACATGATGATATCTCAAGGTAAGTGAGTGAAGACGGTAAAACCAACTTGGACTCTTCATTTTTATAGAACATTGTTTCCATGTGACAATGCATGAACATAACCCACTCATCCAAAAGCTGACCTCGAGAAAAATCTTTATTCCGAGGGTCAAATGTCAATATCTCCGCCCACTCATCTAAAAGCGGATCCGTAGAATCATCTAATGCACCTTCCAATCTGTGTTTCACGAACAGAAAAAAATGGTTCACATTTGACTCAAAATTTCTGTGTAATAGTACATCCTCTGGTTTCAGGTACCCTACTATTTGCTTCACGACCTCATGTTTGGATTGGTTTCTTTCTTCCTTCTTCAACAAATCATCCTCAGAGAAATAACTAACTTGAGGGATATTGCTAATCTCTAAAGAAGTGAGATTTGGTGGAAAGGTAGGCATTTTATTAAGGTTCTTAAGCCCCCGTAGTACAAGTCTTTCACAATTGGGAAGTGATTCATGAATGGATGAGATTTCGTTTACTTTATCACAATCCATTATTGCTAGCGACATGAGATGCTTTAGTGAATTCTGACTTTGGAGCCAATTTGGAATTCTATCTCCTCCAAATCCTTCAAGTGTCAGACCACTTACATGAGGATGAGGTTGTAATGCATCCAATAATTCAACATGTGGAGTAGAGAGACTTGTAGCATTATAAGTGTCTCTTTCATCAGAGTTCCACTCAAATTCTAGTGTCGTGAGATGCGTTTTATTTTGCATATTGGCCTTCACAGCATCCTCTGTACTCGCTACATTCTCAAGACCTGCAATGTGCATTTCACCTCGAAGCTGATTTAAATTTTCTAGCTGGTGCAATTCATACCCACATTCCTTCCTTACAACGAAATGATTAAGCTCTTGGAGGGACGTGAGCCTTCCAACATGAGAAATACGGGACATTGTCTCTGCAGTTGTATCAAAGTGCCTCAAGCTAATGAGTGCAGAAAATTCCTTGGGTAGGGATTCACAATTTGACAGGTCAAGATTTTGGAGGTGGTAAAGTTTGCAAATGGAATCAGGTAACTTCTTGAGAGATTGAGAGCCATCAATAATGAGGAAACGGAGATGTTTTAAATTGCCAATAGAGTCCGGCAAATCATCAACACATTTGAAAAGATATAACACCCGTAGTTTTTCCATGTGTTTCAATATCTCTTGCAATACATTCTTTGGGACAATACCACCATCAGGTTCCACCAAAAGAGTGCGTATATTGTGCATGAGGCATAATTTTTCTTTTAGTTCGTTTATCATGCTTGCAGGCAAAATGATGTGGCGAATGTTCTCACTTCTTGACAACATGTTTCTTATGTGGGAAGAAACTTCTCTGGAATTAGTTGAGTCTATTCTGATAAAATCATCACCTTGAACCCGCTCTGCAAGATTATGAAACAGGTCATGAAGTTGGTATCGTTTTTGCTCTTTAAATTCAACTTCTTGAATAAAAAACCTCGATACGAGCTCATCCAAGTAATTTTCACCGATATCCTCCAACCTTTCTTCCTTATCTCTTGGCCTTATAAAACCTTCTGCCATCCATAAATTAATTAAAAACTTTCTTAGGAACACAGCGCCTTTTGGAAATAAGCTACAGATTGCAAAACAGCGTTGGAGATCTGGAGGCAGCTGTTGATAGCTCCAGATCCTCGCTTTCATGTTATCTCCCAACCAATCTTTTTTTGCTACTTCCTCCCAATACCTTAGGTTTTTTCCACTCAACTGTTGACCCACTAGCTTTGCCGCACCAGGGTCTCCTTTTAGCTTAATAGCTATTTTTTGACCTATTTTTCCAAATTCCTCCTTTTGCAAATGAGAATTGCTACGCCAAGCATAGTGCATAAATAGATCGAAAAATTGATCCTGCTCTATCTCCTGTAAATAATAGGTCTTTACTTCCGTAACACCGAGAAGGTTGACCTTCTCTGAAACATTTTTAGATTGAGTTGTAAGTAGAATACTGCTCCCTGGTGTGCAACTACTTAAGCAACTAATGAAATGCTCCCATTGCGCAACAAAATCCTCAGTATCACTCCAAAAATCATCTAACACAAGTAGAAGTTTCTTAGACCCTAACATGGTTCTTATTTTTGTTAAAACAGATTCAAGAGATGAAGAGGGATAATCATTACTAGCACATTCTTTTGCCTTTATGATTTCTATCATATTCTTAATCACATCAGTTGCCTTAAATTTGCGACGGGTATGCACCCATACAGGAATATCAAAATGATTTTGTCCATCCATATGTTTATATACATACTGGGCAAGTACAGTTTTCCCGACACCAGAACGGCCTGTCATGGCAATTATACGTATAGCTGGCCTAGTGCTTGGTTTTGACTCAGAATTTGATGGTTTTTTCGTGAGTAAGCTGACTATGTTTTCTTTATCTCTCTCACGACCGAAAACACTGATGGGAGGCTCTGAGATTGTTTCCCTATCAGGGTCACTACCACTAACAGTTTCTTGGACCTCTAACAAATCACGAAATTCGTTGGCCTCCTTTGCAATTTCTATGAGTTTGTTTATACAACCCTTTAGCATGATCTTTTGACGGGAGAAAATAGATAAGCTATCTTTTAACTTTACCGAAGCAATCTTAATAGGCCGGGCTACAGATTTTAACGGTAAACAAATTGGGGTTACCCTTTCATTCTTTGCCTTTTGTTCCAGTGTTTTTCTATCATCCTTTACCTTTTGTTTAAGCAGCTCATATTCGAATAGGTCGATTGCATCCTCAGCCTCATAGTATGCACCTTTGAGCCTTTTGAGCCAGTCTACTAGCTTTCCCTTGTTGGGGCTCTTTTCGGCTTTCTCAATCGCCAGAGAGAGGCGAGGAAGTACTGTGGCCGCAAGTATCTTCCTTCTTTCATCAATGCCGGTGCCGAGGTGGTCATGTGCTTTTTCAAATAGTATTTTGATCAAGGGGGACGCCAGCCACCCTAAGGGGGTGAGAACAACAGCCTCAGCCATGGCTGGTCTTGTTCTATCTTTGCAAGGGATTTTTAAGTAAAGTTGGATCACTTAATTTTTACAGTACATGTTTTGAAGAGAGTTGATGGAATTTCAGAAAAAGTGGAAAGGAATGGTACGAGATGAGAGGAAATGCATATGGGAGAAATTTTGTGGATGGGGAAAAAAAGAATTAAATGAAATTAAGCTTTTTTTGGGAAAAAATCACTACCAGCAAAGAAGAAGTCCGCTTGGTTTATTTATTCAGTGCGTGTTTCGCGTTGCACAGACATGCATGCCATTTTTCTTATGCTTATCGCTTAGTTAATTAATTTAACCTTATCACTTTACACATAGTCACATGGGGAAGCACTCCACTCGAGTGCAAGAAGTCAAAGAAGGGGAGATCGAGGGGAGCTTAAGTTCATATTCTTTAACATGGAGAGTTACCGATGATACAGAGAAATAAGAACATGAGGTACGTGTTTGTTTTTAAAAATGAAAGGATTTAATTGCCGAAATTTTTATATATAAGAAAATAAATTAAAAAAATATTAAAAATGAGAAACTGTTCTCGGAATTTCGAAAAATAAGAAGGCATACTCCAGCCCGTCGGAAAAAAACGGAAAAAAAAAAAAAAAAAAATTAATAATACGGGACGCCATGGCATATCCCGACCCTGGAAAAAAAAAAAAACATGTAGGGACACCATGGCATATCCCGGCCAGGGGAAAAAACGTAAAAAAAAAAAAAAAAAAAAAAAAAATTTAAAAAACGGGACGCCATGCCATACTCCGGCCCTAAAAAAAAAAAAATAAATCAATTTTTTTTTTCTACTGTGTTCAGTTAGAAATGCAATAATTTTGATCAGATTCAAAATTCATTTTAGAGAAAATGGCTACATGGATTTTTTTGTTCTTTATATCAAAATAAAGATATGAAAGTCTAGTTTCCAGATAATATAATTTCTCTATACAAAAATATTACAGATTGGTACAGTTTTAGCGATTAATTGACAGAGGTCAGAATTCAGAAAAACTGAAATTCCAGTGAGCAGTCCTATAATTTTGACCAGATTCAAAATTCAATTTAGAAAAAATGGCTACATGAATTTTTGTGTTCTTTATATCAAAATAAAGGTATGAAAGTCTAGTTTCCAGATAATATAATTTCTCTATACAAAAATATTACAGATTGGTACAGTTTTAGCGATTAATTGACAGAGGTCAGAATTCAGAAAAGCTGAAATTCCAGTGAGCAGTCCTATAATTTTGATCAGATTCAAAATTCATTTTAGAGAAAATGGCTACATGTATTTTTGTGTTATTTATATCAAAATAAAGGTATGAAATTCTAGTTTCCAGATAATATATTTCTCTATACAAAAATGTTACAGATTGGTACAGTTTTAGCGATTAATTGACAGAGGTCAGAATTCAGAAAAGCTGAAATTCCAGTGAGCAGTCCAATAATTTTGATCAGATTCAAAATTCATTTTAGAGAAACTGGCTACATGGATTTTTGTGTTCTTTATATCAAAATAAAGGTATGAAAGTCTAGTTTCCAGATAATATAATTTTCCTATATAAAAATATTATATATTGATACAGTTTTAGCGATTAATTGACAGAGGTCAGAATTATTGGATTTCTGACTGGAATTTCAGTTTTTCTGAATTCTGACCTCTGTCAATTAATCGCTAAAACTGTACCAATCTGTAATATTTTTGTATAGATAAATTATATTATCTGGAAACTAGACTTTCATACCTTTAATTTGATATAAAGAACACAAAAATTCATGTAGCCATTTTTTCTAAATTGAATTTTGAATCTGGTCAAAATTATAGGACTGCTCACTGGAATTTCAGCTTTTCTGAATTCTGACCTCTGTCAATTAATCGCTAAAACTGTACCAATCTGTAATATTTTTGTATAGAGAAATTATATTATCTGGAAACTAGACTTTCATACCTTTATTTTGATATAAAGAACACAAAAATCCATGTAGCCATTTTCTCTAAAATGAATTTTGAATCTGATCAAAATTATTGGATTTCTAACTGAACACAGCAGAAAAAAAAATTGATTTTTTTTTATTTTTTTTAGGGCCCGAGTATGGCATGGCGTCCCGTTTTTTAAATTTTTTTTTTTTTTTTTTTTTTTTTTACGTTTTTTCCCCTGGTCGGGATATGCCATGGCGTCCCTATATGTTTTTTTTTTTTTTCCCGGGTCGGGATATGCCATGGCGTCCCGTATTTTTAATTTTTTTTTTTTTTTCCGTTTTTTTCCGACGGGCTAGAGTATGCCATGGCGTCCCACTGGGACGCCATGGCATACGCCTGCCTTCTTATTTTTCGAAATCCCGGGAACAGTTTCTTATTTTTAATATTTTTTTAATTTATTTTCTTATATATAAAAATTTCGGATTTAATTGCTTCAGTTATGTATGCGTTAGAAAAAAAAAACATGGACTCTTTTCATTCTTTTTTTCTCTTTTATTAGCCTTCTTCTTTTCTCATAATTTTTGCTTTCCTTAATTACAATCTCTTTTATTAGCCGAATCTTCTTTTCCACTAAATTTTGATAAAGGGGGTACTAGGGGTTGATACAGAAAATAATTGTTAAAGGGATTAGATATTAGGTACATTCAACAGTCAACACTGCATTTTAAGTTGAAAATAATCTGGCACTTAAGATCCCTCTATTTTTTTTTTATAGATTCAACCAATCACAAGCTCACCTCGATCTCTCCTCCTTTGACTTCCTGCACTCAACAGTCTAAACTTCTGTGCTGCCCGAAACAGTAAAAAAAGAGCATATAGGTTATGCAGATTTCAATATGAATCTCATCCCAAATCTCAAATTAACTCGATACTGTCAGGACTCACGAGCAGATTCTAATGTCCCTCTTGCTAAAATAATTGATGATTTCAAGATACAATTAACAAATCAAATCAAATCCTGAATTAGTATGTTAGATATGAGATATTAACTGTCTAACCCACTTTCATGTAATGCAGAGTTGTAGACAAATATATATATATATATATATTGGTCTACAACTCCAGGTACTCTGTCACGCCTTTTGCGCCCCAACCATAGGCACCCTGTCATGCCTCCTCCCCTTGGCCTCTCTCTCTTGCAGATCGTGGCCATTGAACTCGTCGCCCTCCAGTGGCTACGTAGAACCGGACTAAACCCTCGAGTAGTACTCTCCGTAGAGAGACGAGGGCTCGTGCCAATGCACTAAGTCCACGACTCCACGGTTCCAAGGAGGCGAAAATTAGTAGTGCCGTCATCTATTCTCTAACAAGTTCACCAATTTAATCTGATAGAAATGAGGACATACCACAACTAATTTCATTTTTCCCAAATATGCAAAACCTACAACAATCTTAGTCAGGTAATAAGAAACAGAACTTCTTCTTTTTTAAATTATCTCGTTGGTTCAAAATATATTAACTCCAGAATCTCAAGATCAGGATAACAGTCCTATAATTCATACCGAAAGTATTGCAACTTCTAGATATAAAACCCGAAGTAAATCACATTTGCAATTATCACCCAGCATTATTAATTGTTTTTTATAAATTGCAAATGACACCTTAAAGGATTTACCAATTAGTGGTCAACAGATTGAGCCAAATTTATTAATACTCAATGAAGTATACTTAACCCACAACACAGAGCTATCAGTTATCTCAGAAATTGTTGGGTTTCAATTGCAGATGTAATAAATATTGTCATACTTTGATCAGTATATTCTTGTAAGAAACCAATGGGAATGAATCAGAATTATATTATCACAGGTATTATTTATGATCCAATCTAATCCAATAGCCATTTGTGAAAATACATACTTCACCTGTGTCAAACTTGATGAAACACACAAATAGTAAATTAATCATAGCTGGCAATAAGAAATGTCAACAACTTAGTTCACTTGCTGCGTTCCTCCTTGTCCTGCTGTGTTTTAGCCAACTTCAACAACATCTACAATCATAGCAACAAATGCTCAGTTTTCAGAGAACGAAGAGAGGAATCGACAAGAGATCTCCATCTCCATTGGTTTTTGATAATACTATTCTGAGATTATATTGGTAGAGAAATTTTACCAGTGTGGACAGTTCTGAAAATGCCTAGGGAGATGCAAAGAGATCAGCTCTCAGTTCAGATGATGGCAAATTGGAGATGGTATTCAATGTTGCACCTTTTCTGACAATAGTGGATGGGAACATTCAAAAGTTTGTAAGTTAATTCAATTCAATTATCTCTCATACCAAAAAACAGTCAGTGTTACACCTAGTCTGGTACCAAACAGACTGCTATTAACTTTGTGCGAAATCAGGCAAATTTGCAGTACAAGACGGAAAGCATACCAGCTCTAAATGCAAGACACCTCATCAGATCGAGGTAGGTAGGCTTCTGGTAATTAATTTTGGAAGAAAAATTTATGAAGTACCATAATAGTTTGCAGTGATACCTGATTAATTAAAAAGAACCAGCCATCCTCGTCAGGTAACTTCTCCACTTGACGTGATTTTGTTGCCTCATTCCGTTCGTAACTCTTTCATCTCGAGTGGTAACAACTAATCTACTCCTATGTTGCGGGCTCCCATGGAGTAGATTACTTGTAACCACTCGAGACGAAGAGGAAGAGGAAGAATCCGTACCTATTCGACAAGGAAGAGGAAGAATCGACGGGAGATCCTTGTGGTGGCGTCTCCTCCAGGGTGATTCGCCATAGGACGAAGCTATCGCAAGAAGCAGCCATGGCGGCCGGAGAGAGAGACGCACATTAGAAATAGATCGATCTGGAAGGGTTCTGCCTTCGCTTTCTAGTGAGAAATGATAAATTTATTATGGGCCCTGATTTGGATTTGGGCTGGGCCTTTTTTGTTCTGGATTGAAGAGAAATTAATTGGCATCAAATTCTGTACTCATTTCTTTGTAGATTCAAGATACTGTACTGATTTTGTTTGGTCCAGATCCCCTAAAGTAACCCAATTTTTGGATTTTGGATCTGGACTGTCCGATTTGAATCTATCGCTGAAGATCATCTCAGGATTCGAATCCGTCACTCGGGATGTGTGCGCTCCACTTCCACTACTAGAATTTCTGTTTTTACCAAGGGGCGGAAACGCATTTCCAAGCGATTGAAGGGTCCATGGAAATAAAATGGGCTATTCTGACACCTTTCTGACACCGTAAACCTTTTCCAAAGGGAGGCCTTTGGAAAAGGTATCGCATGGAAATATTTTCTGTGTGTCCATGGAAATGAATCATTTTCGCCCTTGGAAAAAGTTTCGCATGACCAGCGACCCGCTAAACTGACCAAATATTATATTTTATTGAAGGTGCATGGAAATACTTAACCACTTGCGCATGGAAATAAGTCTGAACAAGATGGACATACTATTTCCAAGGGCTGGCCCTTGGAAATGTTTTGTTTTTTCTGTAAATATTATTTTGTAGTGAAGGTTCATGGAAATACCGGGCCAAACACGCATGAAAATGTTTTATTGATACAGTTTATATTATTTTATGGTTGGACATAATATTTCCATGGGCTGGCCCTTGGAAATGTTTAGTCCTAGAGACAGGAACATTTCTGTATATTTTAGATCTCCCTCTGAATTGTATAAATGAATGAATCACAGCAGCAAGCAAAATATGAAATAAGACAATAAATCACAGCAGCAGCAAGCAATATTTTAGATCTCCCTTGGAATAAGACAATATATGAAATTTTAATACAAAACATTGTAGCAGCAAGCAATATTGAGTTGAATGTGAATAAAATTAGCATAAAACATTGTGGCAGCAGCCAGCCTCTTGTGGACTCCTGCAAATGAGTGCAAGTAAAATTAGAATAAAATTCCAACAACTAATTAATCATGTTGAACACTACCAACTCAATATTGGTGTCCCAATTCCCTAGAATAAAACAACAAAAATAGAATGTAAAGTAAATTCTAATGCAAAAGGTAACACATACATGTATTTCTTAACCAATTAATATTCTTGATCGGATTGCTCCGAATAATCGGATTCCCATGGATCTTCTTCATCATTGTGGTACTCTCGCTCCATGTCATGACCTTCATCATTTCCGTCCCTCGCCATTGATTGCGGTGCATTTGATGTTGTTGGCGGAATTGAAGTTGGATCATCCACTAGTTCGAACTCGGCCGCTCCAAGGACCATTCCATCCCAATCAAAATCTCGTCTATTTGGGGCCGTGATTGGATTATCCGGGCTTTCCTCTTGGTAAAATTCAATGTTTGCATTGGCACTCTCGTCACGAAACCTTGATTTCAGGGCTTGTTTTCATCGCCACCCACCATGGGCGTCTATCTGCTTTCTCCGATGCATAAGGTAGGTAACACACTTGGGTAGCTTGAGCAGCTAATACAAACGGCTCATAAGTTGCAAGGCGAGAAGTATGGTTAACCTCAACAATTCCATGTTCTTGGTCTACCCTTACACCGTTTACTATGTCGAACCAATCACACCTAAAAATAGCTACCTTGTGAGCATCATATACTAGCTCAATGACCTCTTGGAGAACACCATAGTAGTCGGTTGGTATGTCATTGTCGGATATCTCTCCTTTGATGCAAACACCGCTACTTTGAGTAGCCTTGTTTTGCCCATATGATTGTGTGTGAAATCGATAACCGTTGACTTCGTACCCATCATAGAAGTATGCTTGTTTGCTAGGTGTGACTCCTACCATTCGTATGTAGTCATTGCAATCTTCACGGGAATTTAGTATTTTTTTCCGTAACCAATCCGCGAACCCATCTTGACGAACTTTTGGCAAATCATGTGGGCTTGTGGCTACTCCAGAGTTGAGCATGCATGTATCAAACTCTCTACACATTCCAACATATAAAGAAATTAGATGTTGGTAGGTTTTATAGTAGGTACCTTTCAGAACATTAAAAGGAAATAATTTATAAAGATTGTACCCCATGTACTTCTCGGAGATCTCTGGACAGTTAAGGACGACATAGGTGTGTGCAGCCTTCCAATCCTTGTCACTGAGAGGCCTTCGTCTTTCCCTGCCTATGGTATGGCCCGGAGTATCGAATATCGATAAATGTACCTCCGGAGACTCTATGTTAGATTTGTCTGCAAAATAGTGGGAGGAAAATGTACCAATTTCTTTGGCAATTGTCGCCTCGACAATTGAACCCTCAACTTGTGCCTTGTTCGTGACTCTCATCCTCTGTTCTTTGTTGCGTCTGTAATTGCATCAATGTTTTAGAGTTGTTTGGTGCATGTCTTAGTATAGTTTAGTAGTGGAAGAAATATGTAAGCTAAGTGGTTTTTTATTTTGAATAAAAAACAAACCTTTCACATGGATACATCCATCGAGACCCTACAGGCCCACCCATTCTAGCCTCGTATGCTACATGCACCACAAGATGCTCCATTGAATCGAAGAAGCCCGGTGGGAAAATTTTTTCCGCCTTGCACATTGTGACGATAATATCCGCTTCTAATTTCTCCAAACGAGATGTATCAAGCTCCTTGGCACAAATCTCTCTAAAGAATGATGAAATCTCACACAAAACATCCCATACGGGATCCGGGACGAAGTCTCGAAATGCAACGGGGAGAAGACGCTCCATAAACACATGTAAATCATGACTTTTCAGACCGGTGAGGGTGCAAGTGGTTAGGTTAACACACCTATCCCAATTCGATGCGTAGCCATCAGGGAACCTTACCTTCTTGAGCCATGTTAAAACAACCCTCCTTTGATCCGGATCGAGTGCGAATGGTGCCTTTGGTTTTTTGAACTTTCCCGGGTTGGGTTGGGACGGAGTGAGGTGCTGGTTGGGACGATCACAATAAAGAGCCAAATCCTTTCTAGCTTTTTCATTATCCTTGGTTCTTCCACCCATGTTTAAAAGCGTGTATAACAAATTTTCTGTGAAATTTTTCTCCAAATGCATCATGTCCAAATTGTGTTGCAACAGATTATCTTTCCAATAGGGTAAACTCCAGAAAATACTCTTTTTTTGCCAATGATGTGTGTCACCATATCCCGGGATTTGCCGTGGTCCTGAATTTTTACCCCATTCAATATCTGGGATCAAAGCCACTATATTGAGCAACTGCTCTCCCGTCAATCTGGGTGGTGGTCCATCAGTCTCGACTCTATCTTTTATGAAATTCTTCGTATCAAGACGGAATGGGTGGTCCGGAGGCAGGAAGCATCTATGACAGTCGAACCAAGATGCTTTTCCACCATTGGCGAGTTGAAAGGCCTTTGTCTTTTCCATGCAATAAAAACATCCCAACCGGCCTTTGGTACCCCACCCACATAGCATCTCATAAGCTGGGTAATCACTCACGGTCCAAAGTAGTGACGCATGCATCTCGAAATTTTCTCTTTTATAACCATCCCATGTCATCTCTCCATGTAACCACAATTTTTTCAATTCGTCGATTAAAGGTTCGAGAAGAATGTCGATGTCCCGACCAGGATGCTTTGGTCCCGGGATTACAAGCGCGAGGAACATGCTATCTTCTTTCATTATCATGTCAGGTGGTAGGTTATACGGAAAAACAAAGACCGGCCAGCATGAATATGGAGCCGCACTCGAGTTGAAGGGCATGAATCCATCCGTGGTTAGCCCTAACCAAACATTTCTCACCTCTTCCGCGAAGGTGGCATGTTTGCGAGCGAAATGTTTCCATGCCTCGCCATCCGCCGGGTGCACCATAAACCCAGGTTTGACCCGCACACCCTCCTTGTGCCACCTCATAGTGTGGGCCGATTTGGCGGACATGTACATCCTTTGCAATCGAGGTGTGATAGGTAGATAACGGAGTATCTTTTTTGGAACGGGTTTTGCCTTCTTGTTGGGTCCGGAAGGCTTATATCTTGATTCGCCACAAACATCACACCGTGTCTTTTTCTTATTAGCTCCTTTGTAATATAGCATACAAAAATTTGGGCATACATCTATTTTTTGATGATCCATGCCCAATTCTTCAACCATGCGCTTGGATTGGTAGAAATTTTCCGGCATTCGTTCAGCCGAAGGAAGGGTGCTTTTAATTAGACCCATGATATCATCAAAACATTTTTGGCTCAATTGGTGTTCCGACTTCAAAGCTATGGCATGTGTCACCACCGACAAGACGGTGTGTGTCTCGCATTTCAGTTCACCCGTCGAGTTAACTTTCCAAAGCGGTGTATTGGATGATTGCATCATATTGAAGAATTTTTTAGCAGCTCCAGCAGGTTGTACATCATTCCAATCGAATTCCGGACCAGCGGCATCCCTTACCATGTCACCCATTTGATCAGTGGCATTGCTCATCGGTGGACTTTGTGGCATCGCTCCTGGATGTGGCTCCCCGTGTTTGTACCACACTTGATATAGGTTGCAAAATCCATATTGAAGGAGGTGTAGTTCGACGGTTTCCACATCTTTGGTGAAGAGGTTGTCACATCTTTGACATGGACACGGTATGCATTGCCTTCCATCAACGTCGACACTCACAACCGAGGGTTTCGACAAAGCTGTTTCTATAAATTCAGTCACGCCTGCGATGAAATCGGGTTGAATACTTCCATCAGTATGATGTCTGTACATCCATCCCCGATCAGTGGCCATTTTAGTATGATGTATTTCAACTCAGTTTTGTTGACAGTACAATGCACTGTGTAGTTCCTGTTTTCTGCTGGTATGAGATTCAACATATGATTAACCAAGTCTAAGAATTACAATAAATATGCAACATATAAAAGAAACACTTGGCATATCATGCTCTATCAGCCCATACAATTTTTGAATTTTTCAACCTTGGGGGCTACCTTTTTATGACAGGTTTTGAGTAATGGCCATTGCACTGTCAGAGTTCGAACGACAGAAATAGAGGAATACCAGTAGAGAATAATGAGGAATACCAGAAGGAATACACCTAATTAATGACAATAGCATAGATAACATAAATAAGGAGAAAGAGGAATACCAGTAGAGAATACGAACGACTAATCTAGACTGGAGCAGGGCAGTGATCTGACGGGGGAAGGTGAATGGAGCTCCAATTAATGAGAGGACAGGGACAGTTCAAAAAAACGGGGGAAAGATTCCGACAAAAAGTTGCAGCTATGGGAGTTGGCGATGGACTTCAAAACGGAGATGGTGGGAGAGCTCACAAGGCGAGAGAGCTCACCTGGTATTTCAAAAAGGAGGTGACTTGTTATTCCGAGGTGGCTCGGGGCTTGCGCAAAGGAGGCAGCTCTGCTTGATCTAGGTTAATGCGGAGTGATGTTATTTCTGTCGCTATACCAACGGAAATAATGGTGACTATTTCTTAAGGAACTCCAGTTTTTTGTGGCGTACCCAGATTGTACGCATAATTTGCAAGTTTAATACATGGCACTTTACCACCCATAACACCCATTCTTATCATTAGCACAACTTCAAGGAAGCCATAGTACATCCTAAGTTGATAGATAAAAACACATCCTACGTTTTTAGATAAACATAACACAATTTCATGAAAACACTATTCGAGGAAACCACTGAGAATTTAATGAAAACACAACATAAGTTCACCTAGTATTTGAACATAACACAAGTTCATGAAAACACATCCTAAGTTAATAGATAAACACATCCTACTTTTAACAATTCATATCATCAATTAGTTATATTGTCCTATTACAATTTCCTCAAATCAGGTCAAAGTTAAGGCAGATTTTTTACAAGCTGCCTCAAAACATTTAGGGAGTTGGTTCTTTCCCACGAGCAGAATTGGTCATAGTTGGTTGAGGGCTCCCTCCCCCTCCAGAACTGTTTGTTGGTGGTTGAGCAGTTTTTTCCCCTTCGTTATGCCCCCCAACAGAAGTGCCAGCACTCTGTGACCCCTATAAAACAAAGAAAAATATGAATAAGCCATGTGTATTTTGAAAGTGGCTTTGCATTAACATATTAAATAATTGTGAGTTGCAGAAATGGCCTTACATTAAACGGTGGAGGTTTCAGTCCTTGAGCATTGAATAGATGTCCAAAACACTCTCTTATGTACAGATTGTGTTTTAGAATCTCGTCTATTTCAGATTTGTGGCGCTTCTCTTGAGCCTCTAACGAAGAAGCAAACTCCCCGCGTTCAGGCTGCTAGTAAGTCCGCCACCTCATCCCTTGTGTATTTCCTCGGTTCTGAGTCAGCTGAGGTGGCGGTGCTCTTGGTAGGGTTATCGAACGAAGCCTCCACTGTCTCCAACACTCGGGTGGCTTTGCTCGTCCTTGACTTGTTTTCCGAAGCCGAATAGCCGGCCTCGCTTATCCTCTCCTTTGACAACTTCCTCCCACAGTTCATGATCTTCCTTTTTATCAGCCATCCGAACCCTTAATATCTTTGAAGCTTTCCTACATTGTGTACAAATATATTATAATTGGACATATTTTTTTCCGGTTGGTATTGACACGTCTTATTGGAATCCCTAAGCTTAAAACTTACACTATTATTTGCATGAACTTCATCACTTATTTATAGTACAAATAAAGAGTGACAAAGTGAGGGGGTTTACCGCCACATCTCGTGCCCGCGTGTTGACGTACATCCTTCCAGCTGGTGAATTCCTCGTGTGTGTTCGGTCAAAAATATCCTAGCAATCCCACTGACTGACCCTTCTCGGATATCTGAAATTTGTCGAAATGTTATTGATGTCAGTGTTAGTAAATGAATAAAATTTAGAAATAGAACTAAGTTACTGAAATTAGTTATCTTACCATTGCTTGCTTGTGTCGGTACGAACTCTTGGATCCCGCCACATGGTATACCACATTACGTGTTTTTATTCTGTTTTCTCGGTTGGTGGTCGATATTTGGTCCCATTTTGGAGTGGACCAAATATCGCACAAGCCCTTCCATGCTTCTACATTCTTGCACCATTTTGGAGGATGATCTTTCCACACCTGCTTATCCTCTCCATATTTCTTCTTACACGCGGCCCTTGTTTCTGTTAGTTCACGCTGATATGCTTCTGCTGCTATTGTTTCAAATACATCAAGACAACGCTTGATGTCTTCCTCAAGCCCCCACGAATACCTCTGCATGAACTGTTCTATGATTACCAGCCTCGCTTTCGTAGGAAACATCTTGTACGACCTAAACGGTCCGGGCAAGTTCTCCAAAGTCAGGAGCCGTATTGTGGTGATCACCTTTGTGCACATGGGACTGGACGTGAATTCCCCGTCACCCACAACCAGCAGTTCTGGTCTATCTGCTGGTGGCGCAGGGTCACGAATCTTTGCAAGTCCCCGCCCACAACGGTCTTTGCTTTTATTCTTGTTTCTCTTTCTTTTTCTCTGTCCAGCAGACCCCTGAGATGCTGACTCAGGAAGCTCTTGCCCGCAGGCTGCCAAGGCCTTCGAACACTCTCTAAGGGGCCGAAGCATTTGACACCTCCTACTGCCATCGTCAACACTGACAAAAAAGTGAGGTGCGCTCGACTGACCAGCCTGAAATTGCTCTCCAGTGGGATCCATTGACTGGTCAGCACCTTCCCAATTGTCCCCCGAACCCCAGGTAGAGTCCCGGGTCGAATCTGGCTGGGAAGCGGCGGTGTCAGTACAATGAACCGGTGGTATGTTAGCTGGTGCGGCCTCAGTCGGTGACGGGTCAGCACCCTCCACTACCTGAGGAGATGACTGTGGCTGGGCAGCGGGGGTGTCCGGACAACTCCCTGTCTGAACCGGTGGCTGGGCAGCGGCAGTGTGTGGCTGTGTAGCTGGTGCAGCCTCAATTGGTGACGGGTCAACACCCTCCACTGCACAAGGAGGTGCTCGGGAAGACACCCGCTGAGGACACGACGGTGGCTGAGCAGCGGGGGTGTCCGTACAACTCCCCGTCTGAACCGGTGGCTGGGAAGCGGCGGCGTCAGTGCAATAACCCGGTTGCTGGGCAGCTGGTGACGGGTCATCACCCTCCATTACCCGAGGAGGTGACAGGTCAGACCCCTGAGGTGGAGATGACGGGTCAGACCCCTTAGGTGGAGATGACGGGTCAGACCCCTGAGGTGGAGATGACGGGTCAGACCCCTGAGGTGGAGATGACGGGTCAGACCCCTGAGATGGAGATGACGGGTCAGACCCCCGAGATGGAGATGACAGTGACTGGGGAGTGGGGGTGTCGGTCTGAACTTTCCTCTTATTAGGAGATGGGATGTAGAGTAACTTGGCACCACTCCGTGTTATCGCACGCACAACAGGTGCCTGCGCACACACCGGGGGGGCCGGTTTCTTCAGCAGAGGCACTTTTGGCAGGGGTGGCAGTGGTGGCAGAGGGGATACCGGTGGCTGAGCACTCACCGAGGGGGTCGGTTTCTTCAGCAGAGGCACTTGTGGCAGGGGATCCTGCACCGCACTTGTCATCCCCGGACTGCCACTCGGATTGAGTCTCGGGGATTTTCGACGTTGCACGAACGCATACTTGTTTTTACCACCGTCCTTATCCATGTAGCCTGTGAATTTAACACATACATTAATATTGTAAGGTAACAAATCAGACATTTTACTGTAAGTAATCCTTATCCGACTGGCAAGGCGACATTGCTCAGCTGATACATACATAACGCAGCTTAATTCAATTGATTTCTATTATTAGTCATTTTAGGAACTTTCAATTCAAAATGTATTTCCTATAAAGTGCCTCTCCTATTGTACCGATCAGATTTTCGAATTGTTCAGTAAAATTTAGAATTTCTCATTTGTTCAAATCTGATAGCCAATATCAGAGTTTTAAAAAGAAAGAATTTCTGATTTGTTTACTTTGTCTTTTGAAGCTTTCTCTGTTTTTCTCTTTCAAATCACCATTTCTAGGTTAAGAGCAGTTTTATCAAATTGGGGTGAAGAAGGAGAAAGGAAATCTCAGTTTTAGAACAGGGGTAAAATAGATGGGGAAATAAGAAAGTATTTCAACTTTCAATGGGGAAATAAGAAATTTCAGTGTTTAGATGGAGAAGTTGGATATTAATGAAAATTTTGAAATTGGATAATTTGAAAATTTTGATGGGGAACTTTGATATTTCAATCCAGTCCTGCTGTTAAAAAAACTTCACCTGTGCTACATTTTCAATCCAGCCCTGCCAGTTACAATTTTTCAGGACCATTTCCAAATTGACTTCCCGTTCCTACCCTTTTAAATTCAGCGAAGAACAACTAAAAAATATTCACATTTTCCTTCCATCAATTCCCAAAATAAAATATGTAACACAGAATTTATAGAAAAACTCAGAAATTTTCAGGATTCGCAAAATCATAATCCTTTTTAGATCTGAACCATATCAGAGAACAGAATACCAACCGGTACCGCGGCAACATAGCATTTAAAATTAAACCCTAAATCTAAACCCTAAATTTAAACTTGAACATAGCATTTATCCGTACTAATAATGGCTTATCAACCCTAAACCCTAAATGGAAAAAATCCCAAATTTTCATTCAATCAATCAATTCTAGTAAATTAATCTAATGAAGAAGAATAACTTACCCGGTTGTCGTCGATTGACAGATTGTGAAGAGAGTGAGTTTGGGGGTGATCTCCGATCGACTGAGAAGAGTGCGGCGGTAGGGTTTTAGGACGGCTGGGGTGGGGATTAGAGAGTAGGCGACCCTACTTTGTCCGATCGTTATGGCGACTATGCGATCGACCGGGAAGAGGGTATGATTTTTGGAAGAGGGAAGTGATCGGGTTTCTTGAGGAGTGGAGAGGGGGTGGAGAGACGAGGGAGGGACACAACTCTGTGCAGCTGCTTTGTTCTCCAAACTGGTTTTTAAAAAAAAACACTAAGTCATTCGATTCTATAAGGAGTTCTGCACCATATAAAATGCGATGTTAACACGGAATCCTCAGTCATGCGCTGCATCTAAATCCCAACACTTCGATCGGTTCCTTGCGCAAATCTCCGATCTCAAAAAAATTTAATATGTGAATCTTAACCCCTTTATACGGTTGATCTTAAGTTGTACCTCTTGTAATTCCTTTGAATTAACAGCGGATCAAAGGGTTCCATCTCAGCGCTCCTCGCCTTCACTGAGGTCCCATGCCCATAGGACCTACTTCTAGGTTCAATTAGCTCTAACAGCATACGATTTGCATTAAGATCTGTGCGAACGGAAATTGATATAGACTAGCACGTATTTTGATGCGGAGCGTATGAATCTTGATTCAGATCGGCTGGTCATCACACTTATCGAACCAAAGTAGGTCCGATGGGCATCGGACCTACTCTGAATTGGTTCAAATCTGAGAATTTTTATCCCATTTGCGTTCTATGAAACGGAGCAATCCATTGGTACCTGGGAACCCTTCATCACAGATCGTACGGTCCAGATGTTGTAGCCATAACCTGATTGTAATTAATGTACAAAAAAAATATGAATAAATTCTCAAAAAATATAAAACTTGTTTTTAACGTCTTATAATTACAAATCATGCAACTCTGGTCATTTTTATATAATTTTATCATTTTTATCCTATTCAAACTGAGTCAAGAGTTTTCGACCGTTGATTTTCGTACTACAAATCAACGGTTGATCTGCAGTGAAATCACATCTAATTTTTTTTTAAATGATCAAGTTTCTACCAGGAACCTTAAAAACAAAAAAAAAATTAGGTTGTAACAGTTATAGCCTTCGATCTAATGTGTAATATTTGTAGCCCTACGATTTGACTATATTCCATCGATTGGATGGATGTGCAAATGAACATCAAATTATCTCAAACTCACCAACATTGCAGTAAATGCAACAATCTTTAGTTTGAACGGTTCAGATCGAGCAACCGACAACGGTCATCGATTTTCCTTCATTATGTCACTCAACAAGAGTTGAAGTTCTATGGTGGATAATGTATGACACAACTCATTGCATGCACTCATGCATATACAACTATGCAATTTAATTGGTAAATTATTTTTTACAATGATTTGAAAAGGTTATAGCATTATATTTGATATATATTTCTTAAATTTCATTTTAATTAGACCTACTTTATAAAATTAATTTTGTTGTACCTCATTAATTGCTTAAAATTCACTATTTGTTTATCATAACTTATAAAAATATATATCTTGCAATCTAATATGACACAACAATAGCTATACATTTTTTTCACAATGACAACATCATTTAAACTTCTTTGTTGTATTATTTTTTCATCAATTACTAAATCTTCTCTGACAATAATATATTACTCATAAAATTTGAAATTAAATTGTCAAAATCTCATCTGTCCATCACAGTTGTAGAGGTACTAAGTGTCTTCATCTGCACAGATCAGTTAAGGTTGAATACAGCGCACCATAGGTTTATTTCAAGTTGTACTCCATAGTTCTTTGTGCTGAGAGAAGTTCAAACTGCTCTGTTTGTTGTTCCGAAAATCCACATGTTCATATGTGCATAGCAGTTAATGTTACGCACGGCGCACTATAGTTTATTTTCAAATTGTTCTTCATAGTTATATGGGCACCACACAGCTGAAACTGCTCTGTTAATTTACTAAAAATTTCACTACCCCCCATCGCAGCGAGATACTTTCGTCTTTCCCCCCAAAACACCAAAATTATGCCGCCAGATATTTCCCCCACATTTCGCCCTCTACTTATTCTAACGCAAATTTTGACCTTCTCCTCCCCTCGTATGTACCCTACCTCGTTCTCATTGTCTCACAATGCCTGTCTACAAGGAATTCCGAAGCTAGTAGACGACGGCTGAAGGTTAAGCTAGTAGACGACGGCCACTCATTTCCATTTGCCGATCGACATACATTTCAATCTAGGGTTCCATTGTGCTACACTCAAGTTTATATTTTCTCTCTACTCAGAGTTAGTTGTTTTGTGCACTTCAAGTCCAATCTTGGTTCACTTAGGGTTTAATCGTTTGTTCACAAATGGTTTAATTTGGGGAGAAATAGGTTGTCTACAATGAAGTCAGTCACTCTAGTAACTTAAATACACAATTTATTGTTGACAAAAGGGGAAAAAACAGATTTACAGATTTGATTGTTGGAGTCATTTTTTTTTTCCTTAATAAATTTAGTAACTTGAAAACAGAATTACACATTTGATTTGTTTAGCATATGTTTGATTTTACCACACTATTTATTAACCTTTGTGAGTGGGCTATACACTGATGTTAGTTGGTTTAGGTGTCACAATAGGGCAATTTTGTAAAGGGTTAATTTACTATTTACCCTCTTAGACTTCTTCAGTTTCTTATTTACCCCTATATTATTTGTTATATTTAATATACCCCTGAACTATTTTTATCTTCTTCATTTTATCCATAGAGTTAATTCCTCACATTTAGATGTTATTAAAGATATATCTTTCCCCATTATACCCTCTACTTTATAAAATTTTGCATGTTTGTACCGGCTAAATAATTATTTTGGCCATAGAGGCACTTCTCAGCAGTGGAGATGAAAGTACAATAGAGTGAGATAATACTCAAAAATTAACTTGTTCATATTACTTAAAAAACTTCTTTGATTTCCTACACTTTTTTCTTTTGGGTTAATTTCCATATTCCCTTCAATACTACTTTGATTTTAATTCACCCTTACACTCTCTGTTATATCTGATACACCTCTCCACTCTTAATCATATTTCTTATTTACCCTAAGAGTCAATTCTCTATAGTTAAGTATTGTCAGAATTTTAATTTTCCCTTTATACCCTTGCTTCTTTCCCTTAATCTTTTTAATACGTAAATGGGTTGCAACGGAGAAGACAAAAACTGAATTTTTTGTTACTAATATGTAGTATCCTCGAATGAATTAGAGAATATTACTAGAGAATTTGTGAATTTGAGTTACTCAAGTTCAGAATTGGTTACTAATATTATCGAAGTTGACTGTTTCATATTAATGCAACGGGCAATCCTGTTTTTATTGGAAATTAAATTATATCACGTAAATGTTTATTTTTATCATATGTCAGATGGCTCCTAGAAAGACGGGTCTAACAAGAGCAACTTCTTCAAAAAGAAGGAAGAAAATCCAACAAACACAAGAATCACTCGTGGTTGGTGAGGGTTCAGTTGCTGGTGTGGAAGGTGAAATTACAACAAGTGAACCCCCCCGGAAAAAGGGGCGAGGCCCTGGAATCATCAGAAAATCGACTGACATATTGGAAGACCGACCCATAATCTGGCCAATTGGGCATCGTGAGTTCACTTGTGATTCTAATCCACAGGAGATAACAGCAGCAATCACCAGGTCCCTCTTACTTTGTACACTATTCCTTTCTTTCATTTTACTAATCACACTTGACGAGTAAAACAAGGTCATGTTTGACCATTATGCAAAACAGCCATGTTGAACCTTTGAAATATGAAAAAAAACATGAAAGTCCATGCTTTTTTGTTGTACTGGTGCATTTTATCAGCTATCCTGTAACCCCATCAAAAAAGCATGCAAGTCCCCACTTTTCAAAATATGAAAAAAAGCATGTAAGTCCCTACTTGATCAGGTTTGACCATTGGACTTGTATCAGAATTCCTTTCAACATAATGTAAATAACATGGAAATATAATGTTGTTACTTGACATTTCCATCAATAGACTAGCGTTGAACCACATGCCCCGGCCCATTGAGAAGTTTCTATGCCTTCGATGATACCACGAAGAACAATATCGAGTTCTTGTTTTTGGTAACCTTTATTCATATATGTTTTCATTCTTGGAATTAGAAAAAATAACCTCAATGGCTGAGGTTAATTAGTAGTTTTAGCAAGACAATCACAACTGTCATACTAATGCTAATGGAAATATCTACATTTAACGGGTCCAAAAATCACCAAAACTGCAATTCTAGAACTCATAAGTTTGGGCCAGGTTGTAATAGGGTTTAGACATTTATTAAATTGCAATTCTAGAACTGAAATTGTACATTACTAAATTTCATTTCTTGCCAAATACAACCCCTGACAGATCTGAACAAAATTACAACTACAAATTCACTTGGGTCAGTGTGTAGAAAACAACAATCCTTCACATGGCAAACAGCATCACTAATGCAATTTTTACCAAGTGTACATTTACAGCCAATTAAAAGGACGTACACATTTATTTTTTGTAGAAGAAATTTAGGTACCATGCAGATGAAGATCCACTCCATTGTCGGAATGTCCTGCATGCCATAGCAGCAAAAAGATATGGCGAGGAGCTGCACGAGGCCAGGGACGCTTGCTTCAAGAAATTTGGCAATAACATACAAGCATGGAAAGAATGCGTTCCCCATTGGTGCCTTGATAATCCCCATTGGCACAAGCTTTGTGAAATCTTTGCCACAGAGGCGTGGCAAGATATGAGTGCAACAAACAAGGTTAACCGCACAAAGACTGGACGCAAAGTCGCCCACCATGGGGGATCAGCAAGCGCACATCAGCACTTTGCAAAACTGGTATGCCTCATGAACACCTTTGCAAATTAGAAATTATTTGTAATTAAGAATACAACTTAACATCAAGGACGACTTGTTTATTCCTTTTCATGTGGAGACAACATTAAATAAAGGGAAAAAGCCACCAATGAGGGCACTTTTCATCCACCTTCATTGTGCTAAAGAAAATGGCAAATCACCAATTGTTGCCAAAATGGAAGCTGCTGCCGCCGCCGCTGCCGCCGCGGAGGTGGAGTCTGGACCAGCATATCTCAGGGATGCTAATGGGGTAATTGATCCAAGTACAAACGAGGCGAACACACAGCTTGAAGATATGGACATCAACTCCTTGCAGTTTACAAATGATAAAACACAAGCAGTATATGTAAGTGGTAGTCTGTACATATATTCGCTGGAATTTCATACCTCAGTACATAATTTGAAGCACACACATAACTTCCCTTGTTCTGATAAACTAGTGAATCACACAATTTATTAGGACTTTAAATGTGTCTTGTATAGTATATCATGCTACCAACAATGTTCTTCCTCGTTTCAATTACTTCTTATCATTCATTTTATTAGGACTTGAATTGTGTCTTCAAGTTCACTACTTTGATTTTAATTTAAGTCAAATAGTTTATTTTGTAAGGTCCAAATCCCTAAAATAGATTAGTACATGATACCTAAGTACTTCAATGATATGAGTACTTAAAATAGATAAGTACTCCAAAACACTACGAATTATCAGAACATAGTATCTCTTTTTAACTGAATTTAACAATATTCCATATTTTCCGTATGTTTTCATCCATAGCAAAAAGTGAACAGCATGGTGGCTGATGAGGCCAATTCCAGCATGGACGAGAGCACCATGTTCTTGTCAGCTGTTGGCGGATCAAGCCATGGTAGGGTACAAGGTTTTGGAAGCATGCTTGACGATAGGGTGCAAAAAGCAAACAAACAAACCAGGCCCAACAACACACCATGTTCTGTTTCGGGCCTGACAAACGCTGGAGAAGAGACACACTTATCTCGCGCTGAATTACAAGCGCTCTTGGCTGACAGTGATCGTCGTCAGGCCGAGGAAAGGGTTGAGCGGAAAAGAGAACTAGCACAATATGACTTCTACATCAAAAAATTATTCAGCATGCTTGGTTCACAAGTGCCCACTGAACAGGTAATTTAGACTAATTTTAGGACTAATGTATGACACTTTGGTTTTAAAGTTCGTTGCTGTGTTGACAGATTCTAATATGACCCTTTGGTTATAAGTTGCTTGTTAAAATCATCATATCATCTATCTTACACCTGTGTTGTGCAGCATTATAAATAAGGTTTGTGTGGTGCTTCTTAATTAGCCATATTCCTTACTTGTACATTTATGTGGTGCTACTCTTCTTTTGCAAATTACAATACCAGCAGTTCTTAGGGTCTTAGCCATAGTGATTACAATAAAATTCAACAATCTAGTAAGATTTGTTTTGTGCTGCTACATAAGCCCTATATAATACTTGTAAATTGTAATATAGAAATTCACAAATTAAGTCACCCCTCAAGTTATTGATATAACTGTTTATCGTGCATTCAACAGTAGTTTGTTGCCTTTGCTACTGATATATAGTGGAATGGGTGGCATACTATACTAACTAAATATTTTTGTCTTTGTTCAACTTAGGCTCAAGTACCAAATCTTGGGGCTCAGCCAGTGGTGACTGGGAATTTAAGTACTTTTCAGGTGTCACTTGTTACTCACGAATTAATGTTTTAGCTGTTATAAAACAGATCCTACTATTGTCATCTCCAAATTATAACACGTGCTTGCATTTTCAATGCTTAGGGTCACGGTTCCACCTCTCAACCATCTCATGAAGGAGCTTCACACATTCAGCCGGGCATCTCCCAGGTAAAGAGTTTTACAAGGGGATCTTTAATTTGGCATGAAAACAAGCAGCTAATTGAGGGAGGGGGGTTATAAATAAGAAAAGGTGAATTATAACCCTTGTTATGTGTCCATGTGTAGGGAGAAAAGATTTGTCTCTAGCGAGAGAGATGATTGGTAAATTAATTTCACGTAATTCAATATATAGGTCGGTTATTCTTGTTGTGCATAGGATTAATTTAAGGTAAATTTTTCCGGAGACAACTGAACTTGGTCCCCGTAAATTTTAATCTGGTTAAGTATTGTATACAGTAACAAGATAAATTTGATGTAATTAAACACATTTGTTATTGTTTTTTATATGTACCAATTGCAAACTTATTAATTTAATTGGGACAAAATATAACAATTGTAGTGACTCCAAAAGTACAACTTAAATTAAATAATCAATGTATAGCATGAGAGAGTTTATAGTGATTTCTAAATAAATTTACTTATTTATATATAATGATCTTGCATAAAATTATTTTAGAGTAATGAATTATAACCACATTGAGGGTTCCTCTTGCTAATGTTGTTATTTGTGATTCCAATTACCAAGTATAGTGCAAACTTCTATTTTTTGAGGGAAGGGGTTAGCACAATTTATTTTCTGAATTATAACCACATTGTGGGTTGCTCTTGCTATTGTTGTTATTTGTGATTCCAATTATCAAGTATAGTGCAAACTTCAGTTTTTTTAGGGAAGGGGTTAGCATAATTTATTTTCAAATTCAATAACATGCTATCCATATTCTACACTTAGGGTCTGCCAAGTCTAACACCACGAAATCAGGGAGGGTCTTTCACAGCACTATTAAATCAAGATGGACGCGATGAACTTGCCACAGATGGAGCCGGGTTGAACACATGGTTCGGTCAGTCTAGCTTCATCGTGGACCGGCCCTTCTAGGGTGAAAAAGTGTGCCACAATGGACTTACTGTATATCTTAGTTCTAACAAATGCTTAACAGGGGTAACTTATTTTCTGGCGTTCTGTTAACAGGTGGAGGTATATTTTGGTATATTTTGGTATATTTACAAGGAAAATATAGTTTTGTTTTTGTAATGTGTTTTGCACATATTTTGGTACAATGTATGATGACAATATGTTAAGGTTATTTGTATGCTTTCGATCAAATTAGATATCAATGTGTTTGTTTTTATTTGGTATAATGGGAAATGGGAAATGGGAAACAGTACCGGGTTGGTACAGGGAGCAATACCGGGTTGGCAAGCTGGTACAGTACCAGTTAGTATGTCATTTCCGTGGGTATCTCCATGGAACAACGAGAACAACCTTTCATGGAAATATTAACGCTTCGAATAATTCTTGTGGGTCCCACGTTGTCTATCCATGGAAATATACTGTGGGGCCCACCTACGCTCCCTTGGAAATACTCCGGTGGGACCCACGTTAGATGCCCTTGGAAATAACTAGGTAGGCCCCACCTTAACCACCCTTGGAAACACTCTGTGGGTCCCAGGTTCGCTAGCCCTTGGAAATAATCAAGTGGACCCCACCTTAGGCAACCTTGGAAATACTTAGTGGGTCCCAGTTACGCTACCCTTGGAAATATTCAAGTGGGCCCCACATACGATGCTCTTGGAAATAATCCAGACAGGGGCCAGGTGTGAAACTATTTCCAAGCGTTACTTTTCCAAGGGGGCGCGCTTGGAAATGAAAAGGACAGACTATTTCCAAGCGGAGCGCATGGAAATGACAATTTTTTGAGTATTTCCATGGAGGCTTGTTGCGACGGCAGTATTTCCAAGGGCGGCCCTTGGAAATGACGATTTTTGGGCCTATTCCAACGGGTAGCCCTTGGAAAAAGCCCTTTTTCCCCCCTTGGTAAAAACGGAAATTCTAGTAGTGTTCGGAATGGATTGTCGAGGATTCGAATTGGATGGTCCTGATCTAAAACCCCAAAATTGAGTTACTTCACTGGATCTGAATTCGATTTTGTTCCCCTCTCTTATGCTATAAATCAAGCAAGGAGTCGTAACAATGTCAAGTTTATTTATCTTCTTGAGTGAGATGATGCTACTATGTATAGTGCACGTTGGCCCATGCTATGAATTCATATCTTCATTTTGAAAGTTCTAACGATCGATCTCAACCATTCAACATGATATCCATATAAAAATGTACTTGCAAACTAAATTTTATATTTTTTTTTTACAAATTTTTTACTATTTTTTAGAAAGGTCGAAAATCACTTGATGTCACATTTCTGGACCATTCAAAAACAGTGATTTTCTACTTATATAAAAAAATAGTAAAATAGTTTTAAAAGTGTAAAATTTAGTCTACAAATACATATTCATATGAAAATCATGTTGAACGGTTCGAATCAACCGTTAGGATTTTGAAAACAAAAATAATGATCTATAGTATGAATTAATCCGCGCTATGCATAGTACCATAGCCTCACTCTTCTTTTATTATGCAGAAAGAATAGTGAAAATACCACAGTACTTACTATGACACCTAAAAGCAAACAAACTTTTATCTATACCTCTTAAAAAAAATTTGGTTAACAGAAATAAAAAGAAAAAAGTTGACATGAAATATTTGAAATTTCATAGAAAAATATGGATTTCATTGAAGCCACGTCATGATTAGCAAAAATACAATGGGACTTTTACAGAAAATTACTTTTTCCTTTTAAAAGAAGGTTCAGTGTACAAAATTACAATGACTTTATTAAAAACATGTGACCATAAAATTTTAAAAATAAAATAAAGAAAAAATGCAATGAAATTAATACTTTCAGCAGAATCTTTTGCAACAAAAAACAATCCCAATATATCAAACCAAATTTGTCCCATATAAAAATCAATAAGTAGCCTTAATCATAAGGAGGGATCAAATTACACTTTTTTTTTGACACATTTTGACACCTGCCATTTTCAAACTCCAAATAGTCGATCCAAACCGTTCAACATGATGAATATATTAAAATGTGCTTGGAGATCAAATTTTACTTTTTTTTGAATTTTTTTACTATTTATTAAGATGGTTATAGAATCGTTGTTTTCAGACCATTGATAAACAGCGATTTTGTAACCATCTTCATAAATAGTAAAAATTCAAAAAATGTAAAATTTGATCTCCAAGCACATTTTAATATATCCATCATGTTAAACGGTTTAGATCGACTATTTGGATTTTGAAATAGCAAAATTGACATATAAAAAAACAGTGTCAAGATGTGTCAAAAAAATGATGTAATTGAATCCCTCCTAGTAAATTGACATATATCCACAAAAATAAACTCAAAATGTACACTGGATAAAGTGACAAGAGTCACCTCATAAACTCAAAACAATTAAAACATACCAACAACTCTTTAATATACAACACACAAAAAAAGTACCAGATACAAATAAATAGGACATAGACAATAATATTGTATCACTCAGACTTAAATTAATGTACGTACAATCAATATTTTTTCATTTTTTTCCTTTCTTGTTTTTTTTTTGTTTTTTTAGTTTTCCAAGAACATTTAAAGCATCAAATAAGTTCGACAGTTCCACAAAATTATACAATCTTCCAACAATAATTGTACTGGAGAGTGAAGACTTAAAAAAGATGGGTACAACAAATTTCTTCAAATTGATAATCAAAGGAGAATCTTTTTTTCCTCTTTGTTTTTTGTTTTTTTGTTCTTATTTTGATTTTTTAGTTTTTTTTTTGTGGTTTTTTTTTTTAATTTTGTGGATGAGGTGGTATGGGGGATTGGAAAATTGGAGATATGGAGAGAGCATAGAAGAAACTCGAGAGAGTGAGCCTAATAAAAATGGTACCTTCCTTCTGCAAAAGAAACAGAGTTGAGAAGAAAAGATTAGCATCTTATAGCATTAGCATAGCAGAGAAAATTTATGGCTATCAGATTGATAATATATAAAGAGTGAGTCTATGGTACTATGCATAGCACGGATTAGTCCGTACTATGGAGCCATATTTTCATTTTGAAAATCCTAATGGTCGATCCGAACCGTTCAACGTGATCTCCACATGAATATGTACTTGCAGACTAAATTTTATATATATATTTTTTTTACTATATTTTAAGATAGGTAGAAAATCACTTGATCTGAAAATTCTGGACCATCCAAAAACAGTGATTTTCTACCTATCTAAAAAATAGTAAAAAAATTCTAAAAAATAAAAAATTTAGTCCACAAGTATATTCTCATATGGAAATCATGTTGAACGGTTCAGATCAACCGTTCGGATTTTGAAAACGAAAAAATTGATCCGTAGTACGGACCAATCTGTGCTATGCATAGTAGCATAGACTCTCACTCATATATAAATATTGCAATGGCAGCACTAATTACTAACAACGTAAATGTGCCATTCTGTTTGTGAAAATAGATATATATATCTAAATATGTAAACGTTTACTTAATACAAGTTTACTGAATTGTTCCCTTCTCTACTATTTTTGTTGCCATCAAATTCAGTTGTCATTTCTATGTAGATTTAATTAAGAGTGAATTGTTCTCGTCTTTATTATGCTATAAATCAAGCAAGAAGCTTAAACAATGTCATGTTTTTTTCTTTTATTATTTAGGAAGAATAGTCAAATTAAATACCACAGCTCTTCCTAGAACTCCTAAAATCAAACAAACTTTTATCTACTTACTGAAAAAAAATTGGTAACGAAGATAAGAAAAAGAAGAAACTTGACATGAAATATTTGAAATTTCATTGAAAAGTAAGGATTTGGCACATCATAATTAGCTAAAAATAATATAATAATTAATAGGACTTTGAAAGAAAATTACCTTTTTCTTTAAAGAAAAAGGTTCAGTTGGCAAATAACCTCAGAAATTTTTATTAAAATGCGACCATAAAAATAAAAAATAAAATAAAGGGTAAAGTTTCAATGACATCCATGCATGAAACTTAACAAGCATCAATACCAAATTTCATCATAATATTTTAAAATCAAATTTGTCCCATATAAAACCAAATTTGTCCCACAAATATCAAACCAAATTTGTCCCATATAAAAATCAACAAGCAGTCTTATCATACAAATGTTCACATAAATAAACTCACAATACACAAATATAAAATGCATACCGCATAAAGTGACTAGGACCAGTTGATAAACTCAAAACAATATTAAACATGCAACACACACAAAAGGTACTGTAAGGGGTGCAATTTCAATTTAGGTTAAAGAGCCAAATACCAAATTCCTAAATTAACTAGCAATTGCAATTTCTAAACTCAAAACTCCGCGCAAGAAAAAGAATTAAATTACACAACGGAAGCATTAGTTACTTACTTGGATCCATGCTTTGCAATCTCACTTGCAAACTTCACTTGATACGAGTTGACTTGAGATGGTGCTTGATTGGTACGCTCTCGAGTCCTTCCAAGCAAGCCCTGGTGCCTTTCTTCTCTCTCGAGTCACGAATGGAGCTCAAGAGTATTATTCTCTAATGGAGGGAGAATAAGGTGGCTATGCACAACACATGTGCCCTAAAAATTTTCTTACCCGGATTGCTTGGAGACCCAGCGCCTTTTATACTAGTGAAAATGTATCTTTGAGAGATCTTATAATTCATGTCAAAAATTATACATAATATATGACATATTTTCTCAAAGATATTCGTTTGTGCATTTTTGGTAACCAATCAAATATGCATAACATATTTTCCTTTTCTATTCAATTATACAAATCAATTATATTTGGCTGACAAACAAATCGTATAATTGATTGATATAATTGATCAAATATGCATATTATAATTAATTTACATAAATGTTATATATGCATAACATGCATAACATTTTGTATAATTAATTAATTCTTACATTTATCACTAGTATTAGTTGAATTAATTATAATTGCTCCATCAACAATTATAATTAATTTACATTATGTTCTATATGCATTCGTGCCCCAAAACTTAGCGAAATTACGTACTATGCCATTATTCAGTCAATCACATTTAGGCATATCTTATATTATTCCTCATAATATTATTGACAGTATGTGATATATTAATCATATAACACGTAGTCCAAACTTAATTAATTGGAATTGACGTCTCAATTCCAACAGGTACCACATACAAATGAATAGGACATTGACAGTGACAAAAATATTAGAATTATATAAAATAGAACACAAACACAAGCACTCTCATAAAGCTCCCTTCCCTCCCTTTGTTTTATTAATTTCAAAAAAAATATTACAGAGTATTTTCAGATGATCAAATTCACGAATAGCACACCTTCATATATCCTCTTTATCAAAACATAGAAAGTCATACAAGATATAGAACATAATAATCACCGTAACAAAAAAAAAGTACCAGATACAAATAAATACGACATAGACATTAATAATATTGTATCACCCGGACTTAATTAGGGTACAATATTTTTTTCTTTTTTCTTTTTTCCTTTTTTTCCTTTTCCTTTTTTTCCTATTTTTTTGGTTTTTTCTATAGTTTGCAAAGAAAAATTAAATCATCAAATAAATTCGACAGTTACACAAAATTATACAATCTCCCGACAATAATTGTACTGGAGAGTGAAGACTTAAAAAAGATGGATACAACAAATTTCTTCTAATTGATAATCAATTATTGCATTAGCATAGCAGAGCCTAATCAATTACTGCAAGACTTGGAGATACTGTTAGACCTGTCATACCGCATAGAAGAAACTCGAGAGAGTGAGCCTAATACAAAAGAAACAGAGTTGAGAAAAAAGGATTAGCATCTGATAGCATTAGCATAGCAGAGAAAATTTATGGCTATCGGATTGATAATATATAAATATTGCAATGGCAGCACTAATTACTAACAACGAAAATGTACCATTGTGTGTTGTGAAAATAGATATATATTTAAATATGTAAACGTTTACTGAATACAAGTTGCAAGTTTGGAACAAACACATTGAGACTTAAAATAAAAGGCCAAGGAAGAATAAGCACGGTATACCAACAAATCAGAAATCAGAGTATGAGAATGGAAAAAGGAAAAGAGGTCTGGTACAGTGGTACCGTTCATGAGTGCTAAACCATACTAGCAGTCCAGCACAAAACCAGACCAGCAGGAGGATGCCTTGTCTCCTCTGTTAGTTAATAGCTTTTGCCAAAATATGGGCAATTATGTTTCTTAATATCAAGTGCCATGGTCGTACCAATAAGGTTTTTTTTATGAGATTATTGATTTTCCAGTCACAGAAAAAAAAGAAGAATTTATATGCTTTGGTGAACCAATAGGATAGAGGGCGCTAAAAACATTTATTTTAGATTATGATTCCTTCCCTTAAGGACGGATCAAAATGACGTATCCATCAATAAATAGAAGACATAAAATTAAAAATACAAGTGGTTTACTGTGGGGACTCAAAAGTAGCTTACCTTTTGTTGGAAATGTCACAATGGTATATCCTTCTTCGAACCAGACCTGGAAATTAGGGTCACCCTTCTTGAACTTCTCCATCAGGGTTGAACAATCTTTAATTTTCATCTTACGAACATTCATGGGAAGTTGTTCCAATTCACATATAAGGTTTGGACAGTCAGCTAGCTTCAGATACTGGACAGATGTAAGATTTTTCAAGTTCTTCGGCAGATGGGTAATTTTGCAACTATAAAAGACCAAATATTTTAGAGAGGTAAGAGATTGAAAAACCTCATCATCTGAGTAATCTCCTTGAAAGTCAAAAATTGACAAACTATCTATTGAGGAAATAGTTTCATTTGATAGTATCAACTTCAATAGTTTCAAGTCATCAACTAAAACATCTTGAAGTGCAAATGCGTACTTGTCCATGGGAGATGAGAGGTTAATCGCAGGGCACTGTGATACCTGTAGACTACGAAGTGTAGTTAAGGAATTTAATCCCTCCAAATGACCGTCCCATCCCTTTAAAATCAGCTTCTTCAGAAGAGACAGGTTACCAATATCAAGGGCACGAATAACATCTGAGACATTACGGGCATGAATAATATCAGCAGTTGAGCAATAACAAAAATTTAGTATCTCCAAGGAGGAAGGCAAAGAATCATCTGATGTGTTCAAATTAGGGCAGTTCACTAATTCGAGCTCTATCAAAGAGGTCAAGGCTCCAACACCTCCTAAGGAACTGAGCAAATAGCATCCTTTAATGGTAAGAGACAGGAGGTTCTTCAATGAACAAAGGACTTCCTTGGGAGGAAGAGAGGTTATCGTTTGAATATTAGATAGTTTTAGATTAGAAAGGGAAGAAATGCATTGTATGGAGGTCGATAATGCATCATCAGTAATGCTACATGATGATATCTCAAGGTAAGTGAGTGAAGACGGTAAAACCAACTTGGACTCTTCATTTTTATAGAACATTGTTTCCATGTGACAATGCATGAACATAACCCACTCATCCAAAAGCTGACCTCGAGAAAAATCTTTATTCCGAGGGTCAAATGTCAATATCTCCGCCCACTCATCTAAAAGCGGATCCGTAGAATCATCTAATGCACCTTCCAATCTGTGTTTCACGAACAGAAAAAAATGGTTCACATTTGACTCAAAATTTCTGTGTAATAGTACATCCTCTGGTTTCAGGTACCGTACTATTTGCTTCACGACCTCATGTTTGGATAGGTTTCTTTCTTCCTTCTTCAACAAATCATCCTCAGAGAAATAACTAACTTGAGGGATATTGCTAATCTCTAAAGAAGTGAGATTTGGTGGAAAGGTAGGCATTTTATTAAGGTTCTTAAGCCCCCGTAGTACAAGTCTTTCACAATTGGGAAGTGATTCATGAATGGATGAGATTTCGTTTACTTTATCACAATCCATTATTGCTAGCGACATGAGATGCTTTAGTGAATTCTGACTTTGGAGCCAATTTGGAATTCTATCTCCTCCAAATCCTTCAAGTGTCAGACCACTTACATGAGGATGAGGTTGTAATGCATCCAATAATTCAACATGTGGAGTAGAGAGACTTGTAGCATTATAAGTGTCTCTTTCATCAGAGTTCCACTCAAAATCTAGTGTCGTGAGATGCATTTTATTTTGCATATTGGCCTTCACAGCATCCTCTGTACTCGCTACATTCTCAAGACCTGCAATGTGCATTTCACCTCGAAGCTGATTTAAATTTTCTAGCTGGTGCAATTCATACCCACATTCCTTCCTTACAACGAAATGATTAAGCTCTTGGAGGGACGTGAGCCTTCCAACATGAGAAATACGGGACATTGTCTCTGCAGTTGTATCAAAGTGCCTCAAGCTAATGAGTGCAGAAAATTCCTTGGGTAGGGATTCACAATTTGACAGGTCAAGATTTTGGAGGTGGTAAAGTTTGCAAATGGAATCAGGAAACTTCTTAAGAGGCTCATAGCCAATAATACTAAGGTAACGGAGATGTTTTAAATTGCCAATAAAGTCTGGCAAATCATCAAAACATTTGGAAAGATGTAACACCCGTAGTTTTTCCATGTGTTTCAATATCTCTTGCAATACATTCTTTGGGACAACACTGTCAGGTTCCACCCAAAAAGTGCGTATGTTGTTCATGAGGCATAATTTTTCTTTTAGTTCGTTTATCATGCTTGAGGGCAAAAGGATGTGGCGAATGTTCTCACATCTAGATAACATGTTGCTTATGTGGGAAGAAATTTCTCTGGAATTAGTTGAGTCTATTCTGATAAAATCATCACCTTGAACCCGCTCTGCAAGATTATGAAACAGGTCATGAAGTTGATATCGTTTTTGCTCTTTAAATTCAACTTCTTGAATAAAAAACCTCGATACGAGCTCATCCAAGTAATTTTCACCGATATCCTCCAACCTTTCTTCCTTATCTCTTGGCCTTATAAAACCTTCTGCCATCCATAAATTAATTAAAAACTTTCTTAGGAACACAGCGCCTTTTGGAAATAAGCTACAGATTGCAAAACAGCGTTGGAGATCTGGAGGCAGCTGTTGATAGCTCCAGATCCTCGCTTTCATGTTATCTCCCAACCAATCTTTTTTTGCTACTTCCTCCCAATACCTTAGGTTTTTTCCACTCAACTGTTGACCCACTAGCTTTGCCGCACCAGGGTCTCCTTTTAGCTTAATAGCTATTTTTTGACCTATTTTTCCAAATTCCTCCTTTTGCAAATGAGAATTGCTACGCCAAGCATAGTGCATAAATAGATCGAAAAATTGATCCCGCTCTATCTCCTGTAAATAATAGGTCTTTACTTTCGTAACACCGAGAAGGTTGACCTTCTCTGAAACATTTTTAGATTGAGTTGTAAGTAGAATACTACTCCCTGGTGTGCAACTACTTAAGCAACTAATGAAATTCTCCCATTGCGCAACAAAATCCTCAGTATCACTCCAAAAATCATCTAACACAAGTAGAAGTTTCTTAGACCCTAACATGGTTCTTATTTTTGTTAAAACAGATTCAAGAGATGAAGAGGGATAATCATTACTAGCACATTCTTTTGCCTTTATGATTTCTATCATATTCTTAATCACATCAGTTGCCTTAAATTTGCGACGGGTATGCACCCATACAGGAATATCAAAATGATTTTTTCCATCCATATGTTTATATACATACTGGGCAAGTGCAGTTTTCCCGACACCAGAACGGCCTGTAATGGCAATTATAGGGATAGCTGGCCTAGTGCTTGGTTTTGACTCAGAATTTGATGGTTTTTTCGTGAGTAAGCTGACTATGTTTTCTTTTTCAATCTCACGACCGAAAACACTGATGGGAGGCTCTGAGATTGTTTCCCTATCAGGGTCACTACTACTAGCAGTTTCATGGACCTCTAACAAATCACGAAATTCATTGGCCTCCTTTGCAATTTCTATGAGTCTGTTTATACAACCCTTTAGCATGATCTTTTGACGGGAGAAAATAGATAAGCTATCTTTTAACTTTACCGAAGCAATCTTAATAGGCCGGGCTACAGATTTTAACGGTAAACAAATTGGGGTTACCCTTTCATTCTTTGCCTTTTGTTCCAGTGTTTTTCTATCATCCTTTACCTTTTGTTCAAGCCGTTCATACTCACATAGGTCAATTGCATCCTCTGCCTCATAGTACGCACCCTTGAGCCTATTGAGCCAGTCCACTAGCTTCTCCTTGTTGGGGCTCTTTTCTGCTTTCTCAATCGCCAGAGAGAGGCGAGGAAGTATTGTGGCTGCAAGTGTCTTTGTTTTTTCATCGATGCCGGTGCCGAGATGGTGATGCGCTTTGTCGAAAAGTATTTTGATCAAGGGGGATGCCACCCACCCTAAGGGGGTGAGAAGAGCCGCCTCAGCCATGGCTAGTGTAAAGTTGGATCACTTAATTTTTTTTTTTTTGGATTTCTAGATCACTTAATTTTGAAACAAGGTTTGGAGAGAGTTGAAGAAAGTTGAGAAAATTGGAAAGAAAATGGTAGGAAATGAGATGATAATGTGGGAAATATTGTGGGTGGTGGGTAGAGGTCAAGTCACACCAATCTCTAGAAGTTGAACTGTTGAAGATTCAACAGATTCATTGACGAAGTTTCTTGGATTGCAACTATGGAATCAAATCAGATCGTTCGCCACCACATACATGCTGCACAGGATAATAATGTAGGCCCTCCAAGTAGGACTGTAGCCTGTAGGAGGGAATTGAATTGACTACCACATGTTTATAATTAAGGGTGAAATTATCTATATACCCCTAGAATATCTTCCTTTCAGACATTTATCCATCTAATTATTTTTGGAACATTTTTTTAATGTTTAACATTGGGAACTATATCCTGTATCTCATTTGGGCCGTTATAGGCTGTTTTTTAAGTGAGTTCCAACGCTGATTATTTGGGTTGGGCCTGTTTCTCTCTATATTAAACATCCAATTATTGAATATAGATAAAATGGTTTGTATTTTTAAGCAAGAATAGGTTTTCAAAATGTTGAACAGTTCCCAATCATGGAATAAAATAGAAGATAGGTTTTTATAGAGAATTCTGAAGGCACAACCTCCAAATTCCAATATAGATAAAATGGTTGGTACTTATATTATAAGGGTTGATATGAAGTAAAACGTCCATATGTAAAATAAAATTACCGCTTGAAAACCCCAACGATATTTCAAAGTTTTCCTAGATTTTGGTTGATAGGGAGCCACAAGGGTGTTCATCGGGTCTAGTTTAATCGGTTTTAAACCGAATTAAGAGAGTTCGGATTAAACGGTTCAGTTTTTCCAGTTAAATAGATTAGTTCGGTTCATTTATAAAACCAGTTCTATTTACAATATATTAAACTTTGGGAGAATACAACCTAGGGATTCCATGCTGTGGTGGCATTTACCAATACCTCCAAAAATTCGCATATTCATGTGGCTAGTATCACATAACACAATTTTAACTAAGGATAATATGGCTAAACGAGGATGGCTTGGAAATTTAGAGTGTCAACTTTGCCAAAACCCTGAATCAGTTGATAATTTGTTTATTCATTGCCATATAGCCCAATAAGTGTGGTTTTGGTTAGGCAAAAGTCAAGAAGTGATGCACATGTGGCACACTTGGAATGATTTTATTAGTTTTGCTCTCTCTCTTACTTCTATAGATAAAACTAGTTTTTTAATTGTACTTAGTGCTGTTAGCTGGATTTTATGGAAATATCGTAATGACATTTATTTTAACCAATGTACAACAAAAACTGCACGTACTTTAATTTTACAAATTAAATCCCTTTGTATGTATTGGGCAGGTTCTATGAGCAAAAAAATCAAAGATGGCATGGGTCGATGGCTTCCAATTGTAGAGGATGTTATTCCTCTCAATCAATACATGCCAATGGACTTGGTGGAGTTTATAGCCGACACTGGAGAGCCAGCCACTATGCTGCCTTGATTGCCATGAAGACCAAAAATCAATTTTGTGTTCCTGATAGTTTTAACCTTAGCCCTCTACATAGTAGCTTAGTGATAGCAAATCTTGCTTACTTTTGGTATTTAGCTGTTGTTATTATGTGGTTGCTATATGAACTTTTCTGTTAGCTCTTTGGTTAGTTTTTTGGCTAAAGTCTCTAGGAGATATATCTCATAGAGATTGACCTAGAGTATGGATTAGTAAGATCAAGGTTGTATTTAAAAACTCAGTTTCAGTAATGAAATGGGCACTTGCGGCCTTTTTTTTTTTTAAAAAAAAATTTATAAAACCAATTTAATCGTTTGATTTGGTTTGGTTTGGTTTGGTTTAGAAAATTTACAATTGGTTAGACTAAATTGACCGAAAAGAGTATATAATCTTTCTTGTTTCGATCAATCGAACAAACCGAAATTTAGTTCGATTTGTTTGGTTTGGTTTTAATTCGGTTAATAAGTTTATTTCGATCAATTTGTTTGGTGTGTATTTGCTTCTGGAGTTTTACAGAACTTGCCTTAGTTGAGTTCGATATATTTTTAAAATTCTAGCCCGAAGCTAGCTTCTCTAATTCTTCAATTATTTATGTTTCACAACCTTAACATATAAACCTAGACACACAAATTTTAGATTAAAATAACATTTAGATATAAATGCCACGTGTCATTTATGATTAAATTGGCATGACTTTGTGCAAATAAGTTGCTAAACTACACTCATGTCAGCTCAATTGATTAATTAGTTTTCAAATATTTCAATAACAAATTGGTAAGAGAAAAAAAAAATTGTTTCATCATACATTGTTTGATTGCATTGTCATACAAATCCCAATGCAATTATATATGGAGGGTCATAATGGAAACTAGTAATTTTGGAGGTAGCAAAACAGAAAAATGGTAGATAGGACCATTTATGCAATTATATATACTTTGGTAATGGTACATAAAACCAATTATACAATGTAGCAAGCAAGTAGTGTTGTTGTGAAAATAAGCAAACAATACAAGTCAGCCATGTGACCATGCCGGTCAAAGCTCTTGGCTTTATTCATGCAAATATCAATCACCATCTCTCCTCTCTCTCTCTCTTTGTTTCATTTTTTTTTCCTATTTTTCATTTGATGAACCTTCAAATACAGTACTGCCCATGTGTCATCTTAAAATTGAAAGATGTAAACAGTAAGCAGGATAATAAATGCAGAGGAGAAGAGAGAGAGAGAGAGAGAGAGAGTTAAAGAAAGAAACCCACGAATTAAAAGCAAAAGAATGATGGACATGACTACATATCACTTGGCTTAACGATAATTTCTTATGGCTGAACTTGGTCCATTACACACAATTCATTTTCATTTTACATGGAATTAGCTAGAAATTTACTATATCAAAGGATAAATAATATTCAACAAGATATATTATAAATTGAGACATATTTATTTCTTAAATTTGACAAATGCTCTGAGAGGACAAACTATAGAATTTTACTAAAAAAAATACCCCCCCCCCCCCCCCCTTAAATCTGACTGATTTTCATTGCTCATAGCAAAGTATGTTATATACGCTGACATAAAAATGAATAACAACCGGGGGTGAATACGGATTGGATAGTGGTAAAACCGTATCCATTTTTATTTTTTGGATACGGATGATCGGAGATTAGATGGAAACGGATTGAATCAAATATTTATTAAAAATTATATAAAAATATTATTAAAAGATATCAAACAATGTAACTGCAAGAAGATAACATAACATGTTTGGTCCATTACACACAATCCATTTTCATTTTACATGGAATTATAAATTCACTATATCAGAGGATAAACAAGATGAATTATAAATTCACTGAGGTATATTTATTGTTTCAATTAGACAAATGGTAACAAACTACAGAATTTTACTAAAAATAGCATAAATTAGATATGAAATTACAACTTTTTAGATATTATTAAAAAATACCAAACAGATAACATGTTTGTTAACAATAATAAATAAAAGCCTAGCTAGTAGTTGTATCTTTTGATGTTTATGCTAACAAAATAAAAATTGTACAAATTTGTTAACCAACTCCAAAGATCCTTTTCTGACAATAGTGGGACGGGGACATTCAAAAGTTTGTAAGTAGTAAGTTAATTCAATTCAATTATCTTTCACACCAAAATCAGTCAGCATTACACCTAGTCTGGTACCAAACAGACTGATATTAACTTTGTGTGAAATCAGGCAAATTCTCAGTAGAAGACGGAAAGCATACCAGCTCTAAAAGTCTAAATGCAAGATTCATTCTAATCGGTGTTACCTCATCAGATTGAGGTAGGTAGGCTTCTGGTAATTAATCTGGAAGAGAAAGGTAACAATATCTCATCCGACTTTCTCAGGAAGCCATTGCTGGAAGAACACAGAGATCAAATCTATAAACATAACCAGGCTCCCTCAGTCTTCAATCCTAGAGCGAAAGCACACAGCACAGGCCAGCCATGGTAGGAATCTGGGCAAGTTAGTAGCGCATGTAATATTAATTTAATTTAGAGAAAATTATGAAGTACCATAATAGTTTTCAGTGATACCAGTTTAATTAATAAGAACCAGCCATCCTCGTCAGATAACTTCTCCACTTGACGTGATTTTGTTGCCTCATTCCGTTCGTAACTCTTTCATCTCGAGTGGTAACAACTAATCTACTCCTATTCTGCAGGCTCCCATGGAGTAGATTACTTGTTACCACTCGAGATGAAGAGCAAGAGGAAGAATCTATAGTTATTCGATAAGGAATAGGAAGAATCGACAGGAGATCCTTGTGGTGGCGTTTCCTCCGACATGATTCGCCATAGGAGGAAGCTATCGCAAGAAGCAGCCATGGCGGCCGGAGAGAGAGACGCACACTATAAATAGATCGATCTGGAAGGGTTCTGGCTTCGCTTTCTAGTGGGAAATGATAAATTTATTATGGGCCCTGATTTGGGTTTGGGCTGGGCCTTTTTTGTTCTAGATTGAAGACAAATAAATTGGCCTTTTTTGTACAATACTGTACTGATTTTGTTCCCCTCTCTTATGCTATAAATCAAACAAGGGGTCGGAACAATGTCAAGTTTATTTCTCTTCTTGAGTGAGATTATGGTACTATGTATATTGGCTATTGTTATGGACTCATATTTTCGTTTTGAAAGTTCTAACAGTCGATTTGAACCATTCAACATGATCTCCATATGAAAATGTAAGACAATCAGGACAAAATGAAATACAACTAGAAGGATAAGAAAAATAACTAGTAGAAGAAAGATAGCTAGTAAAACATGAGAAACATAACTAGTAGAATATGAAAGACAACTAGAAAATGATGAAACACAACATATAAAACATGAAAGACAACTAGAAGAAGATGAAAAACTACAAGTAGTAGAAGAAAAACGACCAGTAGAACATGACAACCACAACTAGTATAACATACAAGACAACTAGAAGATGATGAAAGACAATCAGTAGAACATGAAAGACAGGCAGTACAAGATAAAAGACAATTAGAAGAACAAGAAAAACAATATGCTGTAGAAGAAAGACATCAGTAGATCATGACAAACACAGCTAGTAGAATATTAAATACAACTAGAATATGATGAAAGACAACATGTAGAACAATAAGATAATCAAGAGAAGATGAAATACAACTAGAAGATGAAGAAAACCAACTAGTAGAACATAAGAGACACAACTAGTACAACATGAAAGACAACTAGAAGATGATGAAGAACAACTAGTAGAACATGAAATACAACTAGTACAAGATAAAGGAAAACTAAAAGAAGATGAAAAACAACATATAGTAGAAGATAAACAACACGTTGAAAAGAAAGACAACTAGTAGAACATGATACACACAACTAGTGGATAAATAAAGAAAACTAGTAGAACATGAAGAACAACCAGTACAAGATGAAAGATAACTAGAAAAATATGAAAAACAACAAGTAGTAGAAAAAAACAGCCATTAGAACATGAGAAATACAACTAGTAGAACATGAAAAACAACTAGGAGATAATGAAAGGCAACATGTAGAACATGAAAGACAACAAGTAGAACATGAAAGACAACTAAGACAAGATAAAACACAACTAAAAGAATATGAAAAACAACAAGTAGTAGAAGAAAGACAACCAGTAGAACATGACAAACACAACTAGTATAACATAAAAGACAACTACAAGATGATGAAAGACAATTGGTAGAACATGAAAGACAACCAATACAAGATGAAAGACAATTAGAAGAACATGAAAACGAACATGTAGTACAAGAAAGACAATCAGTAGAAGATGAGAAACACAACTAGCAGAACATGAAAGATAACTCAAAAATAACGATAGACAACCAATAGCATTAAAGACAATCAGGAAAGATGAAATACAACTAGAATTAGAAGAAAAACAACAAGTAGTAGAAAAAAGATAACCCGAAGAACATGTCAAACACACCTATTATAACATAAAAGACAACTAGAAGATGATGAAAGATAATCGGTAGGATATGAAAGACAACCAGTATAAGATGAAAAACAATTAGAAGAATACGAAAAACAACATGTTGTAGAAGAAAGACAATCAGTAGATCATGACAAACACAGCGAGTAGAACATGAAAGACAACTAGTACAAATGATGAAAGACAACTAGTACAAATGAAAGACAACCAATCAAACATGAGAAACACAACTATTAGAACATGAAATATAAGTAGTACAAGATGAAATACAAGTAGAAAAAGATGAAAAACAACAAGTAGTAAAAGAAAAACAACCAGAAAAACATGACAAACACAACTAGTATAACATAAAAGATAACTTCAAGATGATGAAAGACAATCGGTAGGACATTAAAGACAAGCAATACAAGATGAAAGAAAATTAGAAGAACATGAAAAACAACATGTAGTAGAAGAAAGACAATCAGTAGATCATGAGAAACACAACTAGTAGAACATGAAAGACAACTAGAAGATGATGAAAGACAACATGTACAATAATAAAGACAATCAGGACAATATGAAATACAACTAGAAGAAGAAGAAAAAAACAACTTGTAGAACATGTGAAATACAACTAGTAAAACATGAAAGACAACTAGAAGATGACGAATAACAAGAAGTTGAAGATAGACACCACATAGAAAAGAAAGACAACCAGTACAACGTGAGACACACAACTAGTGGATAGTGAAAGACAACTAGTAAACATGAATGACAACCAGTACAACATCAAGTATAATAAGAAGAATATGAAAAACAACAAGTATGAGAAGAAAGACAGCCAGTAGAACATGAGAAAACACAATTAGTAGAATATGAAAGACAACTAAAAGATGATCAAAGACAACATGTAGAACATGAATGACAATCAGGACAAGATGAAAGACAACTAGAAGAAGATGAAAAACTACAAGTAGTAGAAGAAAAACAACCAGTAGAACACGAAAAACACAACTAGTATAACATAAAAGACAACTAGAGGACGATGAAAGACAATCGGTAGAACATAAAAGACAAGTAGTACAAGATGAAAGACAATTTAGAAGAACATGAAAAACAACATATAGTAGAAGAAAGACAATTAGTAGAATATGAGAAACACAATTAGTAGAATACAAAAGACAAGTAGAAGATGATGAAAGACAACATGTAGAACAATAAAAACAATCAGGACAAGATGAAATACAACTAGAAGATGGAGAAAACAACAAGTAGTAGAAGAAAAATAACTAATAAAACATGAGAAACACAACTAGTAGAACATGAAAGACAACTAGAAGTTCATGAAAGACAACCATTAGAACATGAAAGATAATTAGAAGAACATAAAAAAACATCATGCAGTAGAAGAAAGACAATCAGTAGAACATGAGAAATATAGCCAGTAGAACTTGAGAAACACAACTCGTAGAACATTAAAGACAACTAGAAGATTATGAGAGGCAACTTGGACAAGATGAAAGACAACTAGAAGAAGATGAAAAACAACAAGTACTAGAAGAAATACAACCAGTAGAACTTGAGAAACACAACTAGCTAAACATAAAAGACAACTAGAAGATGATGAAAGACATGTAGAACAATAAAGACAATTAGGACAAGATGAAATACAACTAGAAGAAGAAAAACAACAACTAGTTGAAGAAAAACTAGTAGTCATGAGAAAAACAACTAGTAGAACATGAAAGACGGGTAGAAGATGATGAAGGATAACAAGTTGAACATGAAATACAACTGGTACAAAATAAAACACAACTAAAGGAAGATGAAAATCAACATGTAGTAAAAGATAGACAACACGTAGAAAAGATAGACAACAAGTACAACATTAGACACACAACTCGTGGAGAATGAAAGACAACTAGTAAAACATGAATGACAACCCGTACAAGATAAAAGATAATTAAAAGAATATAAAAAACAATAGGTAGTAGAAGAAAGACAGCTGGTAGAACATAAGAAATACAACTAGTAGAACACAAAAGACAACTAGGAGTTGATGAAAGACACCATGTAGCACATGAAAGACAACAAGTAGAAGATGAAAAACAACTAGGACAAGATGAAAGACAACTAGAAGAAGATGAAAAATAACAAGTAGTAGAAGAAAGACAACGAGTAGAACATGATAAACACAACTAATATAACATAAAACACTACTCTAAGATAATGAAAGAAAATCGGTAGAACATGAAAGACAACTAGAAGATGATGAAAGACAACATGTAGAACATTAAAAACAATTAGGAAAAGATAAAATACAACTAGAAAAAGAGGAAAAACAACAAGTAGTGGAAGAAAGATAACCAGAAGATCTCGTCCAACATAACTACTGTAATATAAAAGACAACCAGAAAATGATGAAAGATAATCAGAAGAACAAGAAAGACAACCAGTAAAAGATGAAAGACAATTAGAAGAGCAAGAAAAAAAACATGTTGTACAAGAAAGACAATCAGTAGAACATGAGAAACACAGCTAGTGGATTATGAAAGACAACTAATAAAACATGAATGACAACCGGTACAAGATGAAAGATAACTAGAAGAGTATGAAAAATAACAAGTAGTAGAAGAAAGACAGCCACTAGAACATAAGAAACACAACTAGTAGAAATGAAAGACTACCAATAAAACATGAGAAATACAACTATTAGAACATGAAAGACAACCAGTACAAGATGAAAGACAATTAGAAGAACATGAAAAACATGTAGTAGAACAAAGACAATCAGTAGATCATGAGAAACACAACTAGTAGAATATGAAAGATAACTAGAAGATGATGAAAGACAATTTGGACAAGATTAAATACAACTATAAGCTGAAGAAAAATAACTATTAGAACATGAACGACAACTAGAAGATGATGAAGGACAACAAGTAGAACATGAAATACAACTAGTAAAAGATAAAAGACAAGTAAAAGAAGATGAAAAACAACATGTAGTAGAAGATAGACAACACGTAGAAAAGAAAGACAACCAGTACAACTTGAGACACACAACTAGTGGATTATGAAAGACAACTAGTAAAACATGAATTACAACTAGTACAAGATAAAAGATAACTAGAAGAATATGAAAAATAACAAGTAGTACAAGAAAGACAGCCAGTAGAACATGAGAAAGACAACTAGTAGAAATGAAAGACAACTAACAAAACATGAGAAACACCACTATTAGAACATGAAATACAAGTAGTACAAGATGAAATACAAGTAGAAGAAGATGAAAAACTACAAGTAGTAGAAGAAAAACGACCAGTAGAACATGACAAACACAACTAGCATAACATAAAAGGCAACTAGAATATAATGAAAGAAAATCGGTTGAACATGAAAGACAAGCAGTACAAGATGAAAGACACTTAGAAGAACATGAAAAACAACATGTAGTAGAAGAAAAAAAATCAGTAGAATATGAGAAACACAACTAATAGAACATGAAAGACAACTATAAGATGATGAAAAACAACATGTAGAACAATAAAGACAATCAGGACAAGATGAAATACAACAAGATGATGAAGAAAAAAAACTAGTAGAACATGTGAAACACACTTTATAGAACATTAAAAGACAATTAGAAGATGATAAATGACAACTAGTAGAACATGAAATAAAACTAGTACAAGATAAAGACAACAAAAGGAAGATGAAAAACAACATATAGTAGAAGATAGACAACACGTAGAAAAGAAAGACAACCAGTACAACATGAGACACACAACTAGTGGATAATAAAAAAACAACTAGTAAAACATGAATGACAACTAGTACAAGATTTTCAGATAACTAGAAGAAGAAAAACTACAAGTAGTAGAAGAAAAACAACCAGTAGAACATGACAAACATAACTAGTATAAAATAAAAGACAACTAGAAAATGATGAAAGACAAGCAGTACAAGATGAAAGACACTTAGAAGAACATGAAAAACAACATGTAGTAGAAGAAAAAAAATCAGTAGAATATGAGAAACACAACTAATAGAACATGAAAGACAACTATAAGATGATGAAAAACAACATGTAGAACAATAAAGACAATCAGGACAAGATTAAATACAACTACAAGCTGAAGAAAAACAACAAGTAGAACATGAGAAACACAACTATTAAAACGTGAAAGACAACTAGAAGATGATGAAGGACAACCAGTATAACATGAAATACAACTAGTACAAGATAAAAGACAACTAAAAGAAGATGAAAAATAACATGTAGTAGAAGATAGACAACACGTACCAGTACATCATGAGATACACAACTAGTGGATAATGAAAGACAATTAGTAAAACATGAATGACAACTAGTACAAGATGAATGATAACTATAAGAATATGAAAAAAAAACTAGTAGAAGAAAAATAATCAATAGAACATGAGAAACACAACCGGCAGAACATGAAAGACAACTAGAAGATGATGAAAGACAGCATGTACAACATTAAACACAATTAGGACAATATGAAATACAACTAGAAGAAAAAGAAAAACAACAAGTATTAGAAGAAAGATAACCAGAAGAACATATCAAACACAACTACTATAATATAAAAGATAACTAGAAAATGATGAAAGATAATCGGTAGAACATGAAAGACAACTAGTACAAGATGAAAGACAATTAGAAGAACATGAAAAACAACATGTTGTAGAAAAAAGTTAATCAGTAGAACATGAGAAAAGCAGCTAATAGAACATTAAAGACAACTAGTATATATGAAAGACAACCAATAAAACATGAGAAACAAAACTATTAGAACATGAAATACAAGTAGTACATGATGAAATACAAGTAGAAGAACATGAAAAACAACATGCAATAGAAGAAAGACAATCAGTAAAATTTGAGAAACACAACAGTTGAAAATGAAAGACAACTAGAAGAAGATGAAAAACAATAGGTAGTAGAAGAAATAGAACCAATAAAACTTGAGAAACACAACTAGTAGAACATAAAAGACAACTAGAAGATGATGAAAGACAACTTGTAGAACAATAAAAACAATAAGGACGAGATGAAATACAACTAGAAGAAGAAGAAAAACAACCAGTAGAACATGTGAACCACAACTAGTAGAACATGAAAGACAACTAGAAGATGATGAAAGACAACATGTAGAACATGAAAGACAACCAAGACAAGATGAAAGACAACCAGAAGAAGATGAAAAACAACAAGTAGTAGAAGAAAAATAACCTGTAGAACATGACAAACACAATTAGTATAACATAAAAGACAAGTATATGAATTGGTGGGTAGGTCTCCCAGCGCAAATATTTTGTTAGCAGAGCAGTTTTGATTTTATGCAAGCACGGCCTGTATAATTTAAAGAGCATCCAATATATTTAATACACTGATTGAAGCTAAAACTGCTATGTTAATATCTGTACTTCAGAATTTTTTTGTTCCCCAATCGCATCCAGAGAGGATACAGGGAGCCGCCATCTCTCTTTACTCATTTCGCCTTGAGTTCATTTCCCTCTCTCACTCAGCAATATTTCATTTCCCTCTCTCCGAAAGTTTTCAAAATCGATCTCTCCGCCGCTCAACGCAAATCCGGCTGCCCTCTTTGTCCGCCGCTCAGCAACTTCAGCCCCTCTCTCCCTCCGCCGTACTTATCATTGTTATCAATGCCTGTTACTTGAGCACACTCCCTCTTTCTCTCCACTCTCAAGCTTGTAAGCCTCTGATTTATCTTTCCTGTTAAACCCTAACCCTAGACAACGATCTGATGGAATTAGTTTTGATTTGCTTGATTTCCTTTTCAGATTGGGCAGAGCCATCCGACTGGTCTCACTCCAAATCTCTTGAAGGTATATATCATCCTATCAGTACATGGAAAATTTGCAAATTGGGCAAATTCATGCAAATTTGGGTTTTCTTTACCTTAAATTGAAGAACTAGAGAGAAGCTCTTAGTGAACCGTCCATTTGAAAATCAATTTTAGTTCTTCAATTTAAGGTTTATTATTCTTTTCTAATTCCATATAAAACAAACAAGTGTAGCAGGTTTATGTTTTTCTAATTCCATATATGTGCTCCTGTAAACATGCTGATAAACCGATCTGTGCTCATGCAAATGCAGCAAAAATTATCTGTTATGAGGATTTATGATATCAAATTTGAGTGTAATTTTGTTTATTGATTGAGCATTCTGGAAATACCAAGAAATAACCCCACCCCATGTCGACTACTGCAGAATCACCACCAATGGCTACATTAAGGAAGAGGTTAGCCTATCTTTCTTGTTCCCTCATTTTAGTTTAACTTTTTGGAAAATAATTACTTGTAGGTATATATACGCATGAATGAAAAAAAAAATGACAATGAAGAAGAAAAGGAACACACAAATTAATCATTAAATATTTATGTGACATAGGGTTGCGATGGCTTGGTTCTATTGAACTCAACAAAGGACAATGAAGCAGAGTAAAGTGTACCTAGCTGCTCTCTTTGCTTGTGAAATGTATGGTTGCTTGAATTGTTGTTGGTATCACTGTTGATTGCGTGTGAAATTGAAATCTGAATTGAACCATAGGTTTATTGATTATGGTAACTTTTATTGATTATGGTAACTTGTGAAATGTATGGTTTCTGCATTTTAATTCTTGTATACATAGGAGTTCATGATTACCTTATTTGATCGTTCTTTGTCAGATCCATTCAGAGAAATTTTATATTGTGGGAGACTGGGATTAGATAGAGTAGTTTTCTTTGAGTGCTTCATTGATTTTTTTCTTCTTCTATATATATATAATTTGATATCCTCTTTTTTAGGATCTTCTACACCACAGACAAGCGACAACATTTTTTTTTCTCCATTTTGTTTGGTTTTTGGAGATTAAAATGACGGGGTGTTTACTTACAGGTTAGGGGCTATCTCACAAGAAAAATTATATTTAGAAAACCGGGATGATTGTTATGCTTGGAGATTTTATGGGCAGGAGGAAGTTCAAAATTCAAAATATCCAAGGTACAAAGTCTTTAACTCCAACAAGATTAGTGTCTGTTTTGATTTATACAAATTATTCACTAATTTCAACCTATTACGGAATGATAAAACAAAAGAAGAAAATAAAAAAAAACAGCAATTGAGGAGAAGAACAAGGGTTAGTGGGAGTGTAGGATACCATGCAGTAAAGACAGAAATGATAGAAACACTTTATCAGTAGATTTATTAGACAGTATTTGCTGGAGTAATAGTTCAGGTAGTCATTGAAACAGTGGTAATCACATGGTCTGACGTTACCTGTATGTTACTTCTGCACCTTTTTGTATCCTCAGAGTATGTGTAGTTCCCCTTCATAACCAAGTTTTATTTGGTAGTGCATGAAAGGTGTCATTGATCTTTGAAAGCTGCATGAAAGCTGCACTAGATTTATTTGGTAGTGCAGAAGGTATTCATCGTAACACATTTTTTGCACCTGTAGCTGCAGGATACTTGAATGGTAAATTCTTTTTGTCCTATTTTTTTTCTCTGGTACTGCTTATATGGGATGCAATTTTACAAATATAAATCAAATTTGTTTTAATTTTGTAGTATCAACAAATACTGTACATGTACTTTTCCAAATTATGTTAATTAGGAATCTTCCTTTTATTTTAGAAGGGAGTCGGTTATGTTAATTATTTTCTTTAATTAGGGCCATGTCAATCCTGGGGTACCAACATGTACTTCACATCCAAGATTTTATTTATTATTATTTAATTTCAATTATTCAAATTTTAGCAACTGAGATTTAACTTCTACAGTGAGGATAAGTCAAAGTTATATGTCCAGGCAAAACTTACCATCGTCCATGATAAACAGCAGCAGGGTAGAGTACAATTTTTAGTAACTTATCACATTTTTGCAAAATGCATGTCCAAGCTAATAATAATAATATAATTCTCATGATTTATTTTCTTAATATTGTAGGTGACAGACTCGATAATTTCACATGGATGTTTACTGGACAATTGCTCGATAGAGCACAACGTGTTTTCTTAACATCAACCCGCTCTTCTAGTCTGGACAAAATCTTCATTTTAGGCATAATAGAGGATCTAGAAGTTCTAACATATGAACATCCTTGGGGTAATTTTTTTTTGTAAAATTTGTGTTAATGGGTGGTGGGTATATTTTTGGGACAATGTGTTGTACAAGTTCTTGCAATTTAGTACTGATTTTTGTGGTGCTTTTTGGCTCTTTGGTACAACGTATGATGATTATACTATGTCGATTAATGTTAATTACATGTTTTTTTCTCTATATTTCAATGTGTTTGTTAATTTGGCTGAATAAGAATTGGGAAATGTAAACAGGTCGGTACAGGGAGGATTGTTCATATGTGGGCATTCTGGTACCAAAAAAAGGAGGTCAGTATTTCCGTGGGTATATCCAAGAAAATAATAGCGCCCAGATCTGACCAGGTGGGTCCACTTTCACTGGTCATGGAAATGTTGGAGTGGGTCCCATGTAAACTGCCTTTGGAAATACTCAAGTGGGTCCCACGTAGATTGCCTTGGAAATACTCAGGGGCCCAGGGGCATCACCCTTGGAAATGATCAGGTGGGACTCATGCTCTCTCCCCTTGGAAATACTCGGTGGGTCCCTTGTTTGATCCCATTGGAAAAACTAAGGTGGGTCCCAGGAATGCTCCCCTTGGAAATACTCCAGATGGGGGCCAAGTTTGAAAGTTTTTCCAAGCGCTCTTTTTCCAAGAGCAGGCCGATGGAAAAAGGCAAAATCAGGTATTTGCAACGGTGCCTATGGAAATACTGACCATTTCCAACGAGGGTATTTGCTACGGTAGTTTTTCCAAGGGTGGCGCTTGGAAATGGCGATTTTAGGGCTTTTTTCAATGGTAAGCCCTTGGAAAAGGCCATTTTTCTCCCCTTGGAAAATGAGGAAATTCTAGTAGTGAAATACGGAAACGTTAAAGAAGGAGAGATAAAACACATTTAAGCATTTGCCCTCTTTACAACGTCATTCCAATTAAAACACATTTAATGCCACATATTGTATTGTAGCCATTAAAGAAGGAGAGATAAAGGCCAGAGAAGTAATAAAGATCGAATCCTTGTTATATCAAGGTGTCAGTGGGTAGGAGACAGCATTAAGTTAGGAAAGTAAATTTATGAAAATAATGTCTCAATCTTCAGAATTATTCGCTCCCAATTTGCTCCGTTTAATTAGGAGATGAGCTGGTAGCATAGTTGGCTAGAAAATAAAGGTCCTAAAACTGTGGCTACTCAAAGCTTCTAATAAGAAGCGGCGCTCACGACTTCGTAACCTCTGCCAGCTAAGATTTAAAAAAAATAAAAAATTTGCTCCGTTTACAACCTTATTTCAAGTGATATTTTAAGAGACCCCATTTATGACATTGCAGTAGAAGATCTTTCCTTTTAGTCTTTTAATTTAAGAATAATTATTTCAGTACCCACGCTACAGTACCCACACTGTACGCGTTACAGTACACGCACTGTTATTTTAGGAAAATCCATATATCATATGTAGTTCATTGTATAGATATAAATACTTACCCTGTTTGAGTTATATACTTCACAGTGTTACTATTAAAATTTGTAAAACAAAATTACAATTTTGGAACAGTTGCGGTCCCCACATGCCGTTTGAGTGGTCCCCTAATGCGGGTACAACACGAGAATTTTTCAAGAAAATGTGCGAGTACAGTTATTTTAGGAAAATTCATATATCATATGTAGTTCATTGTATAGGTATAAATACTTGCCATGTTTGAGCTATATACTTCACAGTGTTACTATTAAAATTTGTAAAACAAAATTACAGTTTTGGAACAGTTGCAGTCCCCACATGCCGTTTGAGTGGTCCCCTAATGCGGGTACGACACGAGAATTTTTCAAGAAAAGGTGCGGGTACAGTTATTTTAGAAAAATTCATATATCATATGTAATTCATTGTATAGGTATAAATACTTGCCATGTTTGAGCTATATACTTCACAGTGTTACTATTAAAATTTGTAAAACAAGATTACAGTTTTGGAACAGTTGCAGTCCTCACATGCCGTTTGAGTGGTCCCCTAATGCGGGTACAACACGAGAATTTTTCAAGAAAAGGTGCGGGTACAGTTATTTTAGGAAAATTCATATATCATATGTAGTTCATTGTATAGGTATAAATACTTGTCCTGTTTAAGCTATATACTTCATAGTGTTACTATTAAAATTTGTAAAACAAAATTACATTTTTGGAATAGTTGCGGCTCCCACAAGCAGTTATGGCAATTTAGGTGTGGGTATAGTGCGGGTACTGTAGCGCGGGTACTCATATCAGCTTCCTTAATTTAAAGGATATGTATATCTGGACATTGAGAAATTATTTTCACAAATTCACTATCCTATCTTAATGTTGTCTCCTACAAACTACGATTCAGAGGTAATGATAATAAAACTACTATTTGTTTATTAACACAACGTTATCTAAATAATTTACTATATATATAATTTTATCCTTTATTAATTATTTTCTTTAAAACTGATTCTCTCTCATATATCACCAAATATTTTTTTTTCCTTAAAAGTTATGATTTATAAAGTATATTATTTGTTTAAAATATGTTTCTCTCATATTATTATATGATTTCTTTCCTTAAAAGTTAGATTCACAAAATAAGTAGAGTAGAACTGGGGTGTGATGTGCTCACCAAACTCTTTGGTGAGCACAACTCTACATAAACTATCGGATTCACTTCACACGAGATGAATCCAACCGTTGAAACCGATGTACTTTACGAGTGATGCGCGTACATGCAAAATTTTGAATTTTTTGAATTCATTTAGTCTCAAGTCAAGTGTTCAAAATTGATGAAAAATGAATGATCCAAAATGAAGTTATTTTAATGCATTCAAAAAATTCTCAATTTTGACCACTTGACTTGAGACTAAATGAATTCAAAAAATTCAAAATTTTGCATGTACGCGCATCACTCGTAAAGTACATCGGTTTCAACGGTTGGATTCATCTTGTTTGAAGTGAATCCGATAGTTTATGTAGAGTTGTGCTCACCAAAGAGTTTAATTTGGTGAGCACATCACACCCTAGTTCTACTCAAATAAGTATTCATTATTATTATATTATTTGTAAGAGAACTACAACAATAAAAGATTTTATTATATTATTAAAATCTATCAACATTTTATATATATATATATATATATATATATATATATATATATATATATATATATATATATAGAGAGAGAGAGAAAGATGGGCTATGATGAGTTGCGAAGTAAGGATCTTGTTTTACTTCACGCTCATATCTCCCTTTCCACGCTCATATATATATATATATATATATAAAAATTTATTTTATATAACTTCACAAATTTTATTAACAATTTACTATAAAAAAATTGTTGTGTTAATTAACATTTTATTTTTATTTTGTATACAAATCATTAAAACAAAATGACATGATTACTTGTATCAAAAAGCGTATTAAATACAAATTATCATGAACAATTTTGACATTCAACTTATCATTAAAAAATAAAATAAAAGTAAAACATAATATTACAATAAAAAATTACATCAATAAATGCTAAATTAATAAATTGTTTGCTATAACCTTAAATTGCTAAAATATTATATAAGTTCTTAATATTATATTGGCAAAAAGTCCATCCAAGTTTATATTATCCCCTTAATTTGTTTTCATTCATTTATTCAATTAACAAATATAGATTAATTACAAAACATCAATAAAAAAAAATATTTCGAACAATTTTAATTAAAATAAACATATAGATTATAAGTATCAAAAATAAGAGAAAAATTTATAAAAATTAAACAATATATTTGAGTGGGATCATTTTACATATTAATGCAAGCGTATCATAATATCAAACTTTTTAAATTTATAAAAAAAATTAAATACATACCTTGTCTGCTTGACAAACTTGAATTCAATATGTTGTTTTGAAAATTGTGATGACTGAAATCAAACTTTAAACAATATGTATAAAAAGTTAAATCAACAAGAAGTAAATCCAGATCATATCACGATTTTCAAACTTTAAATTACACCAATGCAGAATTAAAATAAACATATTGAATATAAGTATCTAGCAATTATGGAAATCAAATAATTAATAAATGATTACTATATTAATTAAATTATGAACAAGTATAGTAGTTAAAAAGACATTTAAAAGGGGTAAAATTGTCCATACATTAATTTATTTATTTTAAATGTTGTGTTAATATAAATGTCCGGTGTCAATGTGCCTACTCAGATTGAGGTACGCTTTCCCTTAATTTCATTTATTACACTGACACCTGGATTTAACAAGGATTCCATATAACGTTGTAAACAGCCGGATTTGGTATAACAACAAAATTTGAAACCGGGTCAGCAAATACTGAAATTTATTTTCTATTTTTTAGTACCATCGATCCCCAATTTGACTTCCGAAATTAGCTTAATTCAGGAGATATAAAATCTTGCTCCAAACACTAGTCCCTCTATTCAGATGCAATTGGCCATGCTTTATTTAATAGGATTTCACTTGAAATGAGTTGGATTTTCAACCTTTTTTACTGTAGCGGTTGGTAATGGCACAGTAGGTGAATGTATGTACAATTGTTGTAATATTCACCATCTGTTTATAATAATAGAGGAGGGATTCAATTACACTATTTTTTGGACACATTTTGACATTATTTTTTTTATAGGCCAATTTTGCGATTTCAAAATTCAAATAGTCGATCTAAACTGTTCAACATGATGGATATATTAAAATGTGCTTGGAGATCAAATTTTACATTTTTTTTTGAATTTTTTTACTATTTATTAAGATGGTTACAAAATCGCTGTTTTTCAATGGTCTGAAAACAACGATTTTGTAACCATCTTAATAAATAGTAAAAAAATTGAAAAAAAATGTAAAATTTGATCTCCAAGCACATTTTAATATATCCATCATGTTGAACGGTTTAGATCGACTATTTGGACTTTGAAAATGATAGGTGTCAAAGTGTGTAAAAAAAAAGGGTGTAATCCGATTCCTCCTCATAATAATAATAATAAACCGTTGTTGTATATTGTGATTACCATAGTAACATGATTCGCGTTTTATTCGCGAATAAAACGCGAATAAAACGTTTTTTGGAGGTTTCCGAACCGAACAGCGAATAAAACGGTTGACCGAATTTTTACCGATTTATTCGCGAATAAAACGCGAATAAAACGTTTTTTACGAATTATTCGCGTTTTATTCGAATATTCGGCTGCATTGGAATTTTTTTGAAAAGTTTGGAGCCAATGATGCAATGCCACGTGGCTGCTGAGGCAACTTTTTGAAAATTTTGGGATTTCACGTGGGTGTGAAGCTTGAGGCAGATTTTCTGTGACATTTTAATATAGCATTTTATATAAATCTGGATTTTGAATTTTGGTTTTTTTTGCTTTCTTGTTGTACGGTTGTACCGAATCATTCCCGAATTATACCCGAATTATACCCGAATCACGAATTTTTGACCTCGCCGAACCGAACCCGAATAATTCATTTGTCACTATGGTGATTACTAACAATTCATTACTAAGAAACCGATTGTTGTATATCGTAAGGAACCGTAGATATATACATTTGAGAGTTATATATTGTTGTATTTTGCAACGGTTTGAGATTATTAACCATTATATGATTTGACTGCACTTGTGTTCTGCCTACAGTTTGTTTAAAAAAGTGGCCCAAATTCGCTTGCTCCGTTAATTTGAGTCCAAACCGAGTTCAGGCTTTATTTAGTTTGAGACTTGGCTCGATATAATTTATTGAGTTGTTTGACTCATTAGCTTATGAGCCAACCCGGCTCATTAGCAGGCCTATCTTTTCCTCAATTGTACGAATTTTATTAAAAGTTTCAAACCAATATTATACACTGTTGATTATAAACACTAAACAGTGTTTTACAGATGCATCACTGCTAATCCTGACATTTTTCAAAAGATAACAAAACGATGTACAATCTTTGTTACTACGCTCTGCTCATATTATAAACACTAAACAGTACTACGATTTAGACTAACAACTTCTTACATTACGTGATAATTGAATATCTTTGTTTTAGTCAGAATTGCTCCCAACCTCGCTAAGAAAAAGTTGAAACAATTTTAAGCCTAGCTAGACCTTTGTGTCATATTTATTTATATTATTTCAAAAAAAAAAAAAAACGAAGAGAGGGCATAATATGATATGCATACATGCGATCTTCAAATGGTTTAGAAAAGGGAAAAATAACTAACAAAGAAGAGAAGGAAAAAATGAACTAAAGACAGCATTTTATACTTTGATACAAGTGAATAAAATAGTATTTTTAAAAATAGTTATAATAATTAAAACAAGATAACAACTTGGAACTTTTTTGGTGGAAAAACCCAATAAGTGGCGCATGATAGTACATACCGCCACATACAAACAGCTTCAACTTCTATCATGTTTCTATCAGGACAAACCTGTAATTCACAAAAGACAGAATGACAAATTAAAAAAAAAAAAAAAAAAAGCACCCATAGTTATAGTATTGGTCATGTATTCTCCAAAAAGTTTACCAATTTAATCTGATAGAAATGAGGAGATCTAGATGCCACTACTAATTAATTTCATTATTCCCAAATATCCAAAACCTACAACAATGTTAACCAGGTCACAAGAAACATATTTTTTTTTTTAAATTATTTTCTTGGTTCAATATAAATAAACTCCAGAATCTCAAGATCAGGATAACAGTCCTATAATTCATAAACAAAGTATTTGCAATTTCTAGGTATAAAACCTGAAGTGAATCACATTTGCAATGATCATCCAGCATTATTAATTTTTTATATTGCAAAGGACACCTTAAAGCCTTTACCAATTAATGGTCAATGATTGAGCCAAATTTATTAATATTGGATGAAGTATACTTAACCCACAGCACTGAGCTGTCAGTTATCTCAGAAATTGTTGGGTTTCAATTGCAGATATTATAAATATTGTCATATTTTTATCAGTATATTCTTGAGCAACCGACGGAAATGAATCAGAACTACTATGTTGTCACAGGTATTATTTATGATCGTATCTAATCTAATAGCCATTTGTGAAATTGTATGCTTAGAAAACAGGATCTATCATACTTCACCTGTGTTAAACTTGATGAAACACACAAATAGTAAATTAATCATAGCTGGCAATAAGAAATGCCAACAGCTTAGTTCACTTGCTGCGTTCCTCCTTGTCCAGCTGTGCTTTATCCAGCTTCAACAAAATCTACAATCATAGCAACAAATGCTCAGTTTTTAGAGAAAGAAGGGGAGGAATTGCCAAGAGATCTCCATCTCTACTGGTTTTTGATAATACTAATCTGAGAAGATATTGGTAGAGAATTTTTACCAGTGTGGACAGCTCTGAACCCGCCTAGGGAGATGCAAAGAGATCAGCTCTCAGCTCAGATGATGGAAAATTAGAGATGGTATTGAATGTTGCACCTTTTCTGACAGTAGTGGGACGGGGACATTCAAAAGTTTGCAAGTAGTAAGTTAATTCAATTCAATTATCTCTCACACCAAAAGCAGTCAGTGTTACACCTAGTCTGGTACCGGACAAACTGATACTAACTTTGTGCGAAATCAGGCAAATTTTCAGTACAAGACGGAAAGCATACCAGCTCTAAATGCAAGACCAGTTCTAATCAGCGACACCTCATCAGATCGAGGTAGGTAGGCTTCTGGTAATTAATTTGGAAGAGAAATTTATGAAGTACCATAATAGTTTGCAGTGATACCTGATTAATTAAAAAGAACCAGCCATCCTCGTCAGAGACTTCTCCACTTGAAGTGATTTTGTTTCCTCATTCCGTTCGTAACTCTTTCATCTCGAGTGGTAACAACTAATCTACTCCTATGCTGCGGGCTCCCATGGAATAGATTACTTGTCACCACTCGAGATGAAGAGGAAGAGGAAGAATCTGTAGTTATTCGATAAGGAAAAGGAAGAATCGACAGGAGATCCTTGTGGTGGCGTCTCCTTCGAGATGATTCGCCATAGGAGGAAGCTATCGCAAGAAGCAGCCATGGCGGCCGGAGAGAGACGCACACTAGAAATAGATCGATGTTCTGGCTTCGCTTTCTAGTGAGAATTGATAAATTTATTATGGGCCCTGATTTGGGTTTGGGCTGGGCCTTTTTTGTTCTAGATTGAACGGAAATAAATTGTCATCAAATTCTTTGTAGATTCAAGACACTGTACTGATTTTGTTGGGTACGGATCCTCTAAAGTAACCCAATTTTTGGGTTTTGAATTGGGACTGTCCAATTCAAATCCGTTGTTCAAGATCACCTTGGGATTCGAATCCGTCACATGGGATGTGTGCGCTCCACTCCAGAATAGATTATCGCGGATTCGAATCGGATGGTCCCGATCTAAAACCCAAAATTGAGTTACTTCACTGGATCTGAATTCGATTTTGTTCCCCTCTCTTTTATGCTATAAATCAAGCAAGGAGCGGTAACAATATCAAGTTTATTTCTCTTCTTGAGTGAGATTATGGTACTATGTATAGTCCACATTGACCCATGCTATGGATTCATATCTTCATTTTGAAAGTTCTAACGATCGATCTCAACCATTTAACATGATATCCATATGAAAATGTACTTGCAAATCAAATTTTATATTTTTTTAAATTTCTTTACTATTTTTTAGAAAGGTAGAAAATCACTTCATGTCATATTTTTGGACCATTCAAAAACAGTGATTTTCTACTTATTTAAAAAAATAGTAAAACAGTTTTAAAAAATGTAAAATTTAGTCTACAAATACATATTCATATGAAGATCATGTTGAATGGTTTGAATCAACCGTTAGGATTTTGTCCCATGTAAAATCGACAAGCAGTCTGTCTTATCATACAAATGTTCACATAAATAAACTCACAATACACACATATAAAATGCACACCGCATAAAGTGACTAGCACAAGTTGATAACTCAAAACAATATTAAACATACAACACACACAAAAAGGTACCACATACAAATAAATATGACATAGACAGTCACAAAAATATTATAATTATATAAAATAGAACACAAACACAAGCACTCCCATGAAGCTCCCTTCCCTCCCTTATTTTTATTAATTTAGAAAAAATATTACAGAGTATTTTCAGATGATCAAATATATGAGCAACACACCTTCATATATCATCTTTATCAAAACATAGAAAGTCATACAAGATATAGAACGTAATATTCACTCTAACAAAAAAAGTACCAAATACAAATAAATAGGACATAGACAATAATAATATTGTATCACCCGGACTTAAATTAGGGTACAATATTTTTTTTCTTTTTTCTTTTTTCCTTTTCTTCCTTTTCCTTTTTTTATCTTTTTTTTTTGTTTTTTCTATAGTTTGCAAAGAACAATTAAAACATCAAATAAATTACAATCTCCCGGCAATAATTGTACTGGAGAGTGAAGACTTAAAAAAGATGGATAGAACAAATTTCTTCAAACTGATAATCAAAGGAGAATCTTTTTTTGCTTTTTTTTTGTCTTTTTTTGTTCTTTTTTTTTTGTTTTTTGTTGTTTTTTTTGTTTTGTGGATGAGGTGGTATGGGAGATTGGAATATTGGAGATATGGAGAGAGAGCATAGAAGAAACTCGAGAGAGTGAGCCTAAGAAAAAAGGTACCTTCCTTCTGCAAAAGAAACAGAGTTTAGAAGAAAAGATTAGCATCTTATAGCATTAGCATAGCAGAGAAAATTTATGGCTATCAGATTGATAATATATAAATATTGCAATGCCAGCACTAATTACTAACAACGTAAATGTACCATTGTGTTTGTGAAAATAGATATATATTTAAATATGTAAACGTTTACTGAATACAAGTTGCAAGTTTGGAACAAACACATTGAGACTTAAAATAAAAGGCCAAGGAAGAACAAGCACGGTATACCAACAAATCAGAAATCAGAGTACGAGAAAGGAAAAACGAAAGGAGGTCTGGTACAGTGGTACCGTTCATGAGTGCTAAACCATACTAGCAGTCCAGCACAAAACCAGACCAGCAGGAGGATGCCTTGTCTCCTCTGTTAGTTAATAGCTTTTGCCAAAATATGGGCAATTATGTTTCTTAATGTCAAGTGCCAAGGTCGTACCAATAAGGTTTTTTATATGAGATTATTGATTTTCCAGTCACAGAAAAACAACAGGAATTTAAATGCTTTGGCGAACCAAAAGGATAGAGGGCGCTAAAAACATTTATTTTAGATTATGATTCCTTCCCTCTTAAGGACTGATCAAAATGATGTATCCATCAATAAAGAGAAGATATAAAATTACAAATAGAAGTGGTTTACTGTGGGGTGTCAAAAGTAGCTTACCTTCTGTTGGAAATCTCACAATGGTGCTTCCTTCGTCAAACGAGACCTGGAAATTAGGGCCACCCTTCTTGAACTTCTCCGTCAGAGTTGGACAGTCGTTAATTTCCAGCTCACGAAGATTCCTGGGAAGTTCTTCCAATTCACATATAAGGTTCGGACAGTTTCTAATTATCAACCAACAAAGATTACTGGGTAGTTCTTCCAGTTTACATAGGTTTGGACAGTCATCTAGCCTCACATACTCGACAGATGCAAGATTTTTCAAGTTCTTCGGCAGATGGGTAGTTTTGCAGCCATGAAAGCCCAAACATTTTAGAGAGGTAAGAGATTGAAAAACCTCATCATCTGAGAAATCTCCTTGAAAGCCCGAAATTGTCAAAAATTCTATTGAGGAAATAGTTTCATTTGATAGTATCAACTTCAATAGTTTCAAGTCATCAACTAAAACAACATGAAGTGCAAATGCGTACTTGTCCATGGGAGATGAGAGGTTGATCGCAGGGCACTGCCCTACATATAGTGTACGAAGTGCAGTTAATGAATTCAATCCCTCCAAATGACCGTCCCATCCCATTAAAACCAGCTCCTTGAGAAGAGACAGGTTACCAACATCAAGCACACGAATAACATCTGAGACATTAAGGGCATGAATAACATCAGCAGTTGAGCAATAACGGAATATTAGCCTCTCCAAGGAGGAAGGCAAAGAATCATCTGATATATTCAAATTGGGGCAGTTCTGTAATTCGAGCTCTATCAAAGAGGTTAAGGCGCCAATACCTCCTAAGGAACTGAGCAAATAGCATCCTTCAATGGAAAGAGACTTGAGGTGCTTCAATAAACATAGGACTTCCTTGGGAGGAAGAGAGGTTATTGTCTGAAGAAAAGATAGTTCCAGTTTAGAAAGGGACACAAGGCATTGTATGCAGGTGGATAATGCATCATCAGTAATGCTACATGATGATATCTGAAGGTAAGTGAGTGAAGACGGTAAAACCAACTTGGACTCTTCATTTTTATAGAACATTGTTTCCATGTGGCAATGCATGAACAGAACCCACGCATCCAAAAGCTGACCTCGAGAATGATCTTTATTCCAAGGGTCAAATGTCAATATCTCTGCCCACTCATCTAAAAGAGGATCTGTAGAATCGTCAAATGCACCTTCCAATCTGTGTTTCACGAACAGAAAAAAAAGGTTCACATTTGGCTCAAAATCTCTGGGTAATAGTACATCCTCTGGTTTCAGGGACTCTACTATTTGCTTCACGACCTCATGTTTGGATTGGTTTCTTTCTTCCTTCTTCAACAAATCATCCTCAGAGAAATAACTAACTTGAGGGATATTGCTAATCTCTAAAAAAGTGAGATTTGGTGGAAAGGTAGGCATTTTCTTAAGGTTCTTAAGCCGACGTAGTATAAATCTTTCACAATTGGGAAGGGATTCATTAATGGATGTGATTTCTTTTACTTTATCACAATCCATTAATGTTAGCGACGTGAGATGCTTTAGTGAATTCTTACTTTGGAGCCAATTTGGAATTCTATCTCCTCCAAATCCTTTAAGTGTCAGACCACTTATATGAGGATGAGGTTGTAATGCATCCAATAATTCAACATGTGGAGTAGAGAGACTTGTAGCATTATTAGTGTCCCTTTCATCAGACTTCCACTCAAATAATAGTGTCATGAGATGCGTTTTATTTTGCATATTGGCATTTATAGCATCCTCTGTACTCGCTACATTCTCAAGACCTTCAATGTGCATTTCACCTCGAAGCTGATTTAAATTTTCTAGCTGGTGCAATTCATACCCACATTCCTTCCTTACAACGAAATGATTAAGCTCTTGGAGGGACGTGAGCCTTCCAACATGAGAAATACGGGACATTGTCTCCTTACTTGTATAAAACCATCTCAAGCTAATGAGTTCACAAAAAACCTTGGGTAGGGATTTACAATTTCGCAGGTTAAGTGTTTGGAGGTGGTAAAGTTTGCATATGGAATCAGGAAACTTCTTAAGAGGCTGAGAGCCATTAATATAGAGGTAACGGAGAAGTTTTAAATTGCCAATAGAGTCCGGCCAATCATCAACACATTTGAAAAGTTCTAACACCCGTAGTTTTTCCATGTGTTTCAATATCTCTTGCAATACATTCTTTGGGACAATACCACCATCAGGTTCCACCAAAAGAGTGCGTATATTGTGCATGAGGCATAATTTTTCTTTTAGTTCGTTTATCATGCTTGAGGGCAAAAAGATGTGGCGAATGTTCTCACATCTAGATAACATGTTGCTTATGTGGGAAGAAACTTCTCTGGAATTCATTGAGTCTATTCTGATAAAATCATCACCTTGAACCCGCTCTGCAAGATTATGAAACAGGTCATGAAGTAGATATCCTTTTTGCTCTTTAAATTCAACTTCTTGAATAAAAAACCTCGATACGAGCTCATCCAAGTAATTTTCACCGATATCCTCCAACCTTTCTTCCTTATCTCTTGGCCTTATAAAACCTTCTGCCATCCATAAATTAATTACTAACTTTCTTGGGAACGCAGCGCCATTTGGAAATAAGCTACAGAATGCAAAACAACGTTGGAGATCTGGAGGCAGCTGTTGATAGCTCCAGATCCTCGCTTTCATGTTATCTCCCAACCAATCTTTCTGTGCTACTTCGTCCCAATGCCTTAGGTCAAGTTTTCCCCTCAATTGATGACCCACTAGCTTTGCCGCACCAGGATCTCCTTTTAGCTTCACAGCTATTTTTCGACCTATTTCTTCGAATTCCTCTTTTTGCAAATGACAATTGCTTGGCCAAGCATGATGCATTAAGAGTTCCGAAAATTGGGCCTCCTCTATCTCCTCTAAACTATAGGTCTTTACTTCCAAATAATGGGTAAGGCCAGTTTGTTGTGCAACATTTTTGGATTGAGTTGTAAGTAGAATTGTGCTCCCTGGTAAACAACTACTTAAGCAACCAATGAATTTCTCCCATTGTTCAACAAAATCCTCAGTATCACTCCAAAAATCATCTAACACAAGTAGAAATTTCTTAGACCCTAACATTTTACTTATTTTTTTTAAAAGAGCTTCAAGAGATGTAACCTCATTACTAACGCATTCTTCTCCATTTATGATTTCTATCATTTTCTTAATAACCTCAGTGGCCTTAAATATGCGAGGGACATACACCCACACACGAAGATCAAAATGCTCTTGTCCATCCATATGTTTATAAACATACTGGGCAAGTGCAGTTTTCCCAGCACCAGAACGACCTGTGATGGCAATTATAGGGATAGGTGGCCTAGTGCTTGGTCCAGGCTCAGAATTTGATGGGTTTTGCGTGAGTAAGCTGACTATTTTTTCTTTATCTATCTCACGACCGAAAACTCTGACGGGAGGATTTGAGCTTGTTTCCCTATCAGCATTTTCTGGGCCCCCTAACAAATCACAGAAATCCTTGGCCTCCTCGGCAATTTTTATAAGGTTGTCTATACAACGCTTTAGCATTTTTTTTTCCGTAGATAATACAGATAAGCCATATTTTAACTTATCCGCAGCAATCTTAATAGGCCGGGCTACAGATTTTAACGGTAAACTAATTGGGGTTACCCTTTCATTCTTTGCCTTTTTTTCTAGTGTTTTTCTATCATCCTTTACCTTTTGCTTAAGCCGTTCATACTCACATAGGTCAATTGCATCCTCTGCCTCATAGTACGCACCCTTGAGCCTATTGAGCCAGTCCACTAGCTTCTCTTTGTTGGAGCTCTTTTCTGCTTTCTCAATCGCCAGAGAGAGTCGTGGAAGTACTGTGGCCTGAAGTATCTTCATTTTTTCGTCGATGCCGGTGCCGAGGTGGTGATGCGCTTTGTCGAATAGTGTTTTGAACAAGGGGGATGCCAACCACCCTAAGGAGGTGAGAAGAGCCGCCTCAGCCACCATGGCTGGGCTTCTCTTCGTACGGGCTTTAAGGTAAGTTGTGTCACTTAGTTTTGGAGAGAGTTGAAGGAAGTTGAGAAAAGTAGAAAGGAATTAATGGTTCGAGATGAGATGGTAATGTGGGAAATTTTGTGGGTGGGTAGCAAGGTGAAACAAACTTTGATCTGATCGAGTTCAATGGTTCTTTCTATGTTCTCTTTTCTTTTTTACTTTAAAATTAGAACAATGGTGTTTTGCAGGAAACAGAGTGTTGACGCATGTTGACTGTTGAGAGAAAAGTTGAGGAAAGTGGAAAGGAAAGGACCTATAATTAATCTGAAACTTTTAGAAGTGCGTTCTAGTTTGGCAGTGAAAGCATGTGCTGCACGCAAAAATGGACTGCATAGAACTAATAAATTATTTAATTAATCGTGTGACACATAAATTTGCTCTGGCTAGACTGTACAACACAGTCTGTGGTACGTTGTGGTGAAGCCACACAGTCACTGGATGTTGTACCGTTGAAGCATAAGCATGCTGTCAAGTTAAATCACATTCTTGGCCCTACCATGCATGCTGCACAAGATTATAATAATGTAGGAATCAGAGTAGGTCCGATGCCCATCGGACCTACCTTCGTTCGATGGGTGTGATGACCATTTGATCTGCATCAGATTCGTGTGATCTGCATCAAAATCCGTACAAGTTTGTAACAATTTCCGTGCGCATAGATCTTGATGCTAATCGTACGGTCCTAGAGCTAATTGAACCTAAATGTAGGTCCGATGCCCATCGGACCTACTCCTATCTCAATAATGTAAGCTCTGTAACTCCAATTGTACAATTGTAGCTGGTAGGAGCAGGGAATTGACTACACTTTGGACCGAAATATTTTTAGTTACCATCTTAAACTTTCAAAATTCTGATCTTATCACCGGCGTATGGGCTTCAAAGTACCGAAATTATTTTAGTTGCCACCTTAAATTTTCAAAATTTTGATCTTAACTCCGCTTCAGGAAAAATTTCAAAACTTGTCATATTCACAGACTTAGCCTACACACCATTTTAGTGGTTTTTTTTCTCCTGTTATGTTCTCTTTCTGCACATAAGAACAGAATTTTGATGTGCAGACTCAGTCTGTTCAAGTGTCAAGATCTGAATTTCCAAACAAACAGTGGTAAAGTCAGAATTTTGAAAGTTTAGGGTGGTAACTAAAAATATTTCGGTCCAAAGTTTAGTCAATTACCTACTCCTACCGGCTACAATTGGAGTTACAGAGCTTACATTATTATAATCTTGTGCAGCATGCATGCTGTGGGGAAGAATGTGATTTAACTCTACAGCATGCTTATTCTTCAACGGTACAACATCCAGTAACTGTGTGGCTTCACCTCTACGTACCACAGACTATGTTGTACAGTCTAGCCAGAGGAAATCTATATGTCACACGATTAATTAAATAATTAATTAGTTCTTTGCAGTCTATTTTTGCGTGCAGCACATGCTATCACTAGTGGTAGTCATGTTACCGACTTTTATTAATATCCAAAGTTAATTACAAATTAATAAATATACTCAACTCTGATGAGTTTTGTTAAAAATATTCAAATCAGCTATTAAATGGCTGGTTCGCATTTTAATTCAAAACCGGCAATTTAATGGCTGGTTCCTAATTTTTTTTTTTAGAGAAAGAGAGACTGGGAGAGAGAGAGATTCTTAAGATGAACATAGCATAGTTGGCTAGAAGAAAAAGTCGTAGAAAACTCGGATTGAAGTTTGCACTCGGTTTGGCCAAGATCAAACAAATGCATTTGGTTGGATGCGTGTGTTACATTGGTTGCATGTATCGGTGCATCATCGATGTTTTTGCAATGAAACGTCGATGTTTTATTAGCCTTAGCATTGGCAATTAAGTAGGGTAGTGCTAAAAAAACATCGGTGCGTCGCTAATATTTTTGTAATGAAACATCGATGTTTTATTAGCCTTAGCATTGGCAATTAAGCAGGATAGTGCTGATGTTTTTGTAATGAAACATCGATGCACTTTTGCCGTCGTTAAGCCATGCATAAATTATCGGTGCGTCATCGGTGTTTTTGCACAAAAGTATCGTTTTTTTTAACTTTAAACGGCCATAACTTTGGCTAGAAAACTCGTATTTGCGCGTATGACCCCTAGAGAGCTGACGGAATCAGAATTGCAAAAAAATGTCGTTTAGTGCCTCAAAAATTGAGTTAAAGTTTTTTATCATCGGTAGACACACAATGATCCGTATACAGCTAGTGACAATGTCGTGTGCAGCATAGTAAAAAGTCAGGACTTGTATCAAAATTACTGATGATTAGGAATGATATGAAACCTGAATCACATTAAACCAACTAGATCAATCTGAACTAGTGAAATTGTTAAAACTTAGTATGTAAATCAAAAGAAGTAAACTAACAAATATTTTTTTAAAATTCAAATTTTTAATGTTAGATTTCAGCATCTTGCTCTTCATAGTGGCCAGTTAAATGACTTTAAATGCCTACTAACAATTTCATTAATAAAAAACGGATTACAACGAGTCAAATGACCCTCTTACCTAGATCTAAATTTTTTTATTCTCATGAAATGGAAACTACTCTAATCAACTAATCTTACTTATATACTCTTAAACAATCTATTACCTCTTTCTTCATTTCCGTAATTTTATGAACTAGTTCATATTTTCAAAATTAGCCAATATATATATTAGTTACACATTTAGGAATGTGCGAAATACACCTGTACTAGATCAGATTGTTCAAAGCAAAATAATTGACCAAATAATTAGTCATTTGTGTCATGCTTTTAAAATGTTTATCATCCAAACCAATATCCGTTAAAGATAAATCAGATCAATATGTACTTTTTATCTCATTCATTAGCCAACATATTAGTTACACATTTAGGTCCAAACCGATATCCATTAAAGATTATTCATATATCGACTGTTGATTATAAATTACATATGAACCGGATCTAAAATCAACAGCTGTTCTGTTTAGGACACCCCATTCAATTATATAGGATATAAAATAGTCCTATAATGAGAAATTTTGGAAAGTACCCTTTTTTCAAAATCATCAAACAAAATATTCTCTTCTAAATATTTTGATAAAGTTCCGTTGTGGGCCCCACTTTCCCCTCTCTTCCCCTTCCATCTCAGTTATTCCCCATCACCTTCCTCCTTCCTCTTATTACTCAATTTATTAGCATATACAGCTGTCTCTCTATTTAATTAAATAGAAGATACTGCCAAAGGAGTGAAGTTAAAAGGTATTTTAACTTTGTCGATATAATTGAAAGGAAAAAAAGTTGTAAAATGCACATAAATTATCGAACACCTTGCATTGATGAAACTGGAGTTACTTTCTCTGTACAAATTCTTAAAAAGATAATTGCTACAATACATTAATTTTTTCTAGTGTAAAGCGATTTGATAAGAGCATTATGTGGGAAAGAATATTTTGTCAGTTGTGTTATGTTTGATAAGAAATAGTTTAAATTGGAATTAGATAATCAAGACATTATTCTATTGATCTTTTTTTTATGACAATATTTTAATCCCTTCTCTGTTTGTCTTTCAATTTCCATTTTTCTAGTCATTCTGTTTACCAAAATTAATATTATTGGCCACACAATTCATCCATAATCTCTGTCAATTTTATAAAATAAATAGATTTTTTTTTATGTTTTCAGCAAATCAAAAGGACCGACTTGGAGATTATTATTTCTCACATATCAACTAGCAAGTAGAATCTTGTGATAATTATATGGCGGCTCTGACAATTCAAGAAATTTGGAATGCCCTCAAGAGCATCTCTAAATGGAAGATACAGCAGATACAGTAATTCATAGCTGCAAACTAAGCAAGCACAAAGATTATTAACTAAAGACAACATTTATACCTTGGTACTAGTAAATAAAATAGTACTTTGAAAAATTGTATGAGTACCCAATTAAAAAAAGAAAGAATGGCAAGTTTAAAAAGGAAATAGTACATACCACCATGTTTGTTTCCATCAACTTCACCAATTTAAAAAAAGAAAGAATGGCAAGTTTAAAAAAAGCACCCAAAGGTAGTAGTATTGGTCATGTATCTCCAAAAAGGTCACCAATTTAATTTCACTATTCCCGACTATCCAAAATCTAATGAGATGTAATCATGTAAATATTTTTTTATCAATGAAAAACCGTAAGATGGCAATTGCTTTCTTACCCTTAAAAAAAACTATCCAAAACCTATAACAATGTTAACCAGGACATAAGAAACAGATTTTTTTTTTCAATTATTTCCTTGTTTCAAAATAAATAAACTCCAGAAACTGAGATCAAGATAATAGTCCTATAATTCATACCCAAAGTATTGCTATTTCTTGGTCGTAGGTAGAGGTGAAGCCAAACAGTCAGTAGAAGTTGTACCGTTGAATCACATTGTTGGCCACTGCATGCATGCTGCAGAGGATAATGTAACCTTTGTAAATCCACTTTGGAGCCCAGGCGTTGGGTAATTTTGTTATTAAGGTGAAATTTCCTATGTACCTACCCTCGAATCTCTTCTTTTGAGACAATTATTTTTCTCTACCTACCCTTGTGATTAAGGTCAACAAGGATTAATTAAATAAATAACAAGAGAAAAATCTTATTCGTTCTCATGTGCATTTGTAACCCAGAAAGAAAATAATTATTATCCACTAGTTAAATACAATATGTAATTTGGGCCGTTGTTGAATGTCTTTAGAGTGAGTTCCATCCCTCATTATTTGAGCCCAAATTTGGGTTGGGCCTGTTTCTTTCAAGAATAAACAGTCAATTATTCCTATTTGGATAAAAGCAGCAGGAATTCTTTCTTTGGATAAAAGCAGCTGGAATGTAAGCTGTAACATTGTGCATGTTATTTGATACATGTCACATACTGTATCATTTTCGTCTGTTTTTTTTTTTTCCTACCTTTCTCTGTTTTTCCAGTTTTTCATTTGATGAAACTTCGCCAGCTTGCCAATACCATTGCAAATAAGCTGAGATGATGCGCCAAAGGAAGAACTGGAAGAGGACGGGTCACTGGATGAAGCTATCAAAGTAGTAGTCGTGAAGAGAGAGAGGCGAAACAGAGATGATCTTGAAGGATTCCTGCTAGCCTCAATCTCTGCTCAGAAATGATAAATTTATTATGGGCCCTTATTTCAATTGTGAATATTTTCTGTTAGCATCAAATAATGTACTCATTTCTTTGGTCATTGCAGAATGGATGGAGCCCGTCTCCATTATGCTATAAATCAAGGAAGGAACCTAAACAATATCACTTTTTTTTTCTTTAATTTTTCAGGAAAAATTGTGAAAATACCACAGTTCTCACTAAATAGCAGAAGTAAAATAGCACTTTCGAAAGAAAATTAATCTTTCCTTTAAAAATGTTTCAGTTAGGCAAACAACCTCATAAATCTTTATTTAAACTGTGCTTAAAAAAAGAAAAAATATAGGGAAAAATTAAAATGATAATACACACCATATAAAACTCTTCTGAAGAATATTTTGGAACCATAAACATTAACAATATATATCAAACCATAATTGTCCCATATAAAAATCAACGAGCAGTCTTATCATACAAATGTCCACATAATTACATACCGTATAAAAATACACACTGTATAAAAATACACACCATATAAAATACACACCATATAAAATGAAAAGTACGAGCTCTTAAAAATACAACACACAACAAAGTACCATATAAAAATAAATTGGACATATGCACAATAATATTGTATCACCCGGACTGAAATTATTGTACAATCTTTTTTTCATTTTTTCTTTTCTACTTTTTTTTTCATTTTTCATTTTTTCCCCTTTTTTTGGTTTTCTTGTATAGTTTTCCCGGAATATTAAAAGCATCAACTAAGTTCAACTGTTACACAAAATTATACAATGTCAAAGAAAATAGTTGTTTTGGAGAATGAAGACTTAAGAAGATAAAAACAAAAAATTTCCTCTAACAGATAATCAAAGGAAATTGTTTTTTCTTTTCTTTTCTTTTTTTTCTTTTTTTTGTAGTTATGTTGGTTTTTCAATTTTTTTGTTGGGGTTTTATTTTTTATTTTATTTTCGTGGATGAGGTGGTGTGGAGGCTTGCGGAATTGGAGAAGGTGGGGGCATATGGAGAGACAACAGAGAAGAAACTCAGGAGAGCGAGCAAAGAAGTCTAGCCTAAAAACAATTCCTTTCTTCTGCAAGAAAAACAGAGTTGAGAAAAAAAAATTAGCATCTTACAACATCGATCCGCAGAGCAGAAAAATATTATGACTATGAGATTGATAATATATAAATATGGCAATGCCAGCATTAATTACTAACAAAAATACATACATGTATGCTTATACTCGTTACATGGACTATGAAAAAATATATATTGAAATATGTAAAACGGAAGTAGTTTGAAAATGAATTAAAAATTGTACAAGTTCTTGCTTTCAAATGCTGATGGTTGAAATACAAGATTTTGTATAAATTAAATAATTTCTATAGGGAAAGAAAATCTGTTGTACTTTTATTTGAAGAAAAATGTACCAAAAGCTGTGACTAAAAACCATGGGAACAAAAGTCAAGTGAAGAATTGATTCTCCGAATAGAAGTTGCAAGCCACTTCCAAGTTTAAAAAACAAATAAATAAATACAACAAAATAAAGTAATTGCAAGTTCGGAATAAACAATGAGAACTAAAAAGGGCCAAGGTATGCATGAGTATGATATAGCAATAACAAGCCAGAAATCAAAGTATGAAGGAGGAAAGAGGTCAGGTACACTGGTACTGTTCTTGAATGCTGAAACATACCCAGTGGAAAACCAGACTGCAGGAGGAAGCGTTGTCTCCTTTGTTAAAGTACAAGGGGCAATTATGCTTCTTAATGCACAATTATACTCCTTAATGTTAAGTACAATGGCCGTACTAATAAGGTCTTTTTTATCAGATTTATTCTAGATGCCCTTTAAAACTCCTATCAATTTTCCATTCACAAAAGTTAAACAACCAGAATTGAAGTTCTTGCGTGAACCAAAAGGATAGAAGAGGTCAATATACATTTGTCTAGATCACTCTATGACTGATCAAAATATGTAAAGAGAAGAAATATATTTAAAAATGCAACTATACAAGTGGTTTATTGTGGGGTCTCAAAATTAGCATACCTTCTGTTGGAAATATCACAGTGGTGACTCCTTCGTGAAACAGGACCCGGTAATTAGGGCCACCCTTGCTGAACTTCTCCGTCAGGGTTGGACAGTCTTTAAATTGCAAATCACAAAGATTCATGGGTAGCTCTTCCAATTCCAATTCACATAGGTTTGGGCAGTTTCCTAGGTACATATGTTGTAGAGATGCAAGATTCTTCCAACTCATCGGCAGATGGGTAATATTACAATGATAAAATAACACATGCTTGAGAGAGGTAAAAGATTGAAACACCTCATCATCTGAGGAATCTCCTTGTAAGGAACAAATTGTCAAAATTTCTAGTGAGGAGATTGTTTCATTTGATAGTATCAACTTCAATAGTAACAGGTTGTCAACAAAAACCTCTCGAAGTGCAAATGCGTACTTGTCCATGGGAGATGAGGTGTTGAACTCAGGGAAACGTGCCACAATTAGACTACAAAGTGCAGTTAATGAATGCAGTCCCTCCAAATGACCATTCCACCCAATTATACTCAACTCCTTGAGAAAAGACAGGTGACCAACATGCAAAACTCCCCTTCGGTTTTGAACAACATCAACCTTTGAGCAATCCTGAAATAGGAGCCTCTCCAAGGAGGAAGGCAACAGTTCATTTGATGTGCTCAAATTCATGCAGTCCTTTAATTCGAGCTCTATCAGGGATGTCAAGGCTCCAATACCTTCCCAGGAACTGAGCAAATGGCATCCTTCAATGGTAAGAGATCGGAGGTTCTTCAATAAACATAGGACTTCCTTGGGAGGAAGAGAGGTTATTGTTTGAATATTAGATAATTTTAGTTTCGAAAGAGAAATAAGGCATTTTATGCATGTGGATAATGCATCACTAGTGATGCTACCTGATGATATCTCAAGGGTAGTGAGTGAAGGTGGTAAAACCAATTTTGACTCTTTATTTTTGTTGAACAGTACTGTTTCTATGTGGCAATGCATGCATATAACCCACGCATGCAAAAGCTGATCCAGGGAATAATCATTATTGAAAGGGTCAAATTCCACTATATCCGAGAAAAAAGTTTCATGCTGTGAACTCGTCATGCGGATTTCTGGTGCAACCTCCAATCTTTCTTTCACAAACTGTAAAAATTGCCTCACACTCAACTCAACACCTTTGGGTAATCGTACGTACATTGTTATCAGGCACTCTGCTATTTGGTTTATGACCTCAAGTTTAGATTGCTTTTTTTGTTCCTGCATCAACAAATCATCCTCAGAGAAATAACTAAGCTGTGGAGTTCGATTTATCTCCACGTAAGTAAGGTTTGGAGGAAGGGAAGGTATTTCTTTAAGGTTTTTGAGCCCCCATAGTATAAGACTTCTACAATTGGGAAGTGATTTGTCAATGGATGAGATTTCTTCTACTTTATCACAGTTCAATAATGCTAGTGACGTGAGATGCTTTAGTGAATCTTGAGTTAGGAGCCAATTTGGAAATCTATCTCCTCCAAATCGTTCAAGTGTGAGAGCACTTATATTGGGATGAGGTTGCAAGGCATCTAGTAATTGAACATGTTGAGTAGATAGGCCCGTAACATTATCGGTGCCTCTTTCATCAGAGTTCCACTCAAATTCTAATTTATGGAGGTGCATCTTATTTCGCATATTGGCCTTTACAGCATCGGATGTGCTCCCTACATTCTCAAGACCTGTAATGCACATTTCACCTCGAAGCTGATTCAAATTTTCTAGTTGGTGTAATTCATTCCCTTGTTTCTTCCTTACAACAAATTGATCAAGGCATTGAAGGGACGTCAGCCTTCCAACATCAGAAATATGGGGCATCGTCCCCGGAACTGTTTCAATGCGCCTCAAGCTAATGAGCTCAGAAAAATCCTTGGGTAGGGATTCACAACTAGGCAGGAAAAGCGTTTGGAGGTGGTATAGTTTGCATATGGAATCAGGAAGCTTATTAAGAGGCTGAGAGCCATCAATCCGCAGGAAACGGAGATGCTTTAAATTGCCAATAGAATCCGGCAAATCATCAACACAATAGGGAAGACATAACACCCGCAATTTTTTAAAGTTTTTCAATATCTCTTCCAATACTTCCTTTGGGACAAATACAACACCATCTGCATCCACACAAAAACTGCACATATTTTTCATGAGACATAATTTTTCTTTTAGTTCGTGTATCTTGTTTGAGGGCAAATGGATGTGGCGAATGTTTTCACTTCTAGATAACATGTCGCTTATGTGGGAAGGAACTTCTCTGGAATTAGTGGAGTAGCCTATTCTGATCAAATCATCACCTTGAACCCGCTCTGCAAGATCATGAAGCAGGTCATGAAGTTGGTATTGTTTTTCCTTTTTAATATCAACTTCTTCAATAAAAAACCTCGATACGAGCTCATCCAAGTAATTTTCACCGGTATCCTCCAACCTTTCCTGCTTATCTTTTGGCCTGATAAAACCTTCTGCCATCCATAAATCAATTAAAAGTTGTCTTGGGGCCCGAAAACCTTTTCGTAATATGCTCAAGATTGCAAAACAACGTTGAAGATTCTTAGGCAGCTGCTCATAGCTCCAAATCCTCGCTTTCATGTTATCTCCCAACCAATCTTTTTCCGCTACTTCCTCCCAATGCCTTAGGTCAAGTTTTACACTCAACTGATCACCCACTAGCTTGGCCGCACCAGGATCTCCTTTTAGCTTAACAGCTATTTTCGACCTATTTTTTCGAATTCCTCTTTTTGCAAATGTGAAGTGGTACGCCAAGCATAGTGCATAAAAAGTTCTGAAAATTGATCCTCCTCCATCTCCCGTAGATAATAGGTCTTTACTTCCGTAACACCGACAAGGCTAACCTGTTGTGCAGCATTTTTGGATTGGGTTGTAAGTAGAATTTTGCTCCCATGTAAGCAACTACTTAAGCAACCACTAAAATTCTCCCACTGGGCAACAAAATCCTCACTATCACTCCAAAAATCATCTAACACAAGTAGAAGTTTCTTAGACCCTAACATGTGCCTTATTTGTGTTAGAAGAGCTTCAAGTGATGTAGAGGGATAATCATTACTAGGGTATCCTTTTGCCTTTATGATTTCCATCATTTTCTTAATCACATCAATGGCCTCAAATTTTCGAGGGGCATGCACCCACACACAAAGATCAAATTGCTCTTTTCCATCCATATGATTGTAAACATATTGGGCCAGTGCAGTTTTCCCGACACCAGAACGGCCCGTAATGGCAATTATAGGGATAGCTGGCCTAATGCTTGGTCCATCATCAGAATTTAAAGGTTTTTCCGCGAGTAAGCCTACTATGTTTTCCTTATCTTTCTCACGACCGAAAATTCTGGCAGGAGAGTCTGAGATCGTTTCCCTATCAACGCCGCTACCACTAGTTTTTTCATGGGCCTCTAACAAATCACGAAAATCGTTGGCCTCCTTTGCAATTTCTATGAGTTTGTTTATACTACGCTTTAGCATGATCTTTTGCCTGTAGGAAACAGAAGAACCATATTTTAACTTAACCGAAGCAACCTTAAGACGCCCGGGTACAAATTGGGATCGTAAACTAATTCGGGTTCCCCTCTCATTCTGCACCTTTTGTTCTAGTGTTTTTCTATCATCCCTTACCTTGTGTTTAAGCAGTTCATACTCAAATAGATCAATTGCTTCCTCAGCCTTATAGTATGCACCCTTGAGCCTTTTGAGCCATTCCACTAGCTTGTCCTTGTTGGGGCTCTTTTCGGCTTTCTCAATCGCCAGAGAGAGGCGAGGAAGTACTGTTGCCTCAAGTATCTTTCTTTTTTCATCGATGCCGGTGCCGAGGTGGTGTTGTGCTTTGTCGAATAGTGTTTTGAACAAGGGGGCCGCCAACCACCCTAAGGGGGTGAGAAGAGCGGTCTCGGCCACCATTGCTGGCCTTCTCTTCTCTTCGTACAAGTAAAGATTAAGAAATTCTATTGAAGTTCAGCAAAGTGGAAAGGAATTAATGGTACAAAATGAAATGATAAAGTGGGATATTTGATCGAGTTCAATGGTTCTTTCTTTTTTCTCTTGTTTTTTATTTCCTTATGAATTAGAAGTGCGTTTTGGTTTGGCAAAAAGAGAAAGGCGTTCACAGGACGAACAGTGATGACATATAGATTTCCTCTTGCAGGATGCACAGCACACAGACTGTGGTAGGCAGAGGTGAAGCCACAACAGTCATTGATAAAGTTAAATCACATGCTTCGCTACTGCATGCATGCTGCAGAGGATAATGTAGGACTATAGAGTATAGCCTGGCTGTAGGGAATATGGACTATTAGGGAATTGACTTGACTACCCACCCACTTTGGAGCCCACATGCTGGGGACTCCATAATTAATGGTGAATATCCAAGTCCTTGGATATATAGGAGAGAGCAAGAGCGGTCCTGTTTGAGCGATAATATATGAGTCAAGTCGAGTTTGAATTTTATTTAGTTTAGAATCTGATTCAATATAATTTAGTGAACTGTTCGACTCATAAATTAGTGAGCAGACTTGGCTCATTAGGAGGTCTAGTTGTAGGTAAATAAGACTAATTAATAAAATCAAATCACATTCTTCACTACTGCATGCATGCATGCTGCAAAGGATAACGTGCTCTTCCAGTAGGACTGCATAGCCTGGCTGTAGCCTGTATGAGGGATTTGATTTGACTACTCATGCACTTTGGAGCCCATGCCACGTGCTAGTGGGACTCCATAATTAAAGGTGAAATTGCCTATATACCCTTGGATTCTCTTCTTTTCAGACATTTATTCACCTAATTATTATTTTTTTTTCTGTGAAACTACCAAAATCCGGCCATAACAAGGGTTAAATTTCAAATTTCGTCCTATAAACATGATTTTTCTTTTTCTAATTAAAATGAAGAAGAAGAGTTGGAATTTTAGTTCACAGTCTTTGAAGACCGAAATTCTAAACCAAGCCCCATGCATGAAGAGCCATGAGTTCTTTAAGGGATAATTTCATCTTCTAGACTTTTGATTTATAACAATTCAGCTCTTGAAATATGACAATTTTATTGGTACTTAATTTATTATTTAATGGTCATTGGTATTTAACATTTTCATCCTTGTTTAAATATTTTTATCTATTTTATTACTTTGCAATTTTTATCTATTTTATTGGTAAGTTACTCATTCAAGAGTTATGCTAATTTATTAGCATTAGTTTATCGACAGTTATGCTAATTTAATAACAATTGGCATATCTAACGATATGCCGACTTTTTTTAATATCCAACATTAAATAAAAAATATGAAATATACCCAGGTTCGCTGGAAAATTTTAAAAATATCCAGACTTGCCATTTTTTGGCCGTTTGGATTTAAAATTAGAACCGATCAAAAATTGGCCGGTCAAAAATTTTTTTTTCTGTTTCGGGCACTATGAATATCCCGTTTCTCTCTCCTCCCCCTCACAACTCACTCAAACTCACCAGAAGAGAGAGAAAGAGAAGAAGGGAAAGAGGAAGAAAATAGGCGAAAAGGGCGAATTTTGAGACGATTTTATGGTAATTTTTTATTTATTTATTTAATTCTTTTTAAAAAAAATTCAATAACCTATAAATTTTAATTAGTAACCTGACACATTTACCAAAATGTAGTTTGTTAGCCATGACCATATTCATTTCATTATACTGTGGTGGGTAGTTTTTGACTAGTACATATGGAGTTTATTCCTCCATAAAATAGATTTGACATTTCTTTTTATCCCTAAAGCAAACTTGACATTTCTTCTTTTTTTCCTCATCTCTACCTCAACCACTTGTTGACACTCCTCTTGCTACGCCACGATTGGACGATCTACCTCGGTTGCTACTGTTCATCCTTTTCACCTCCGAAATCGCCTATTATCTTCCTTTTTCCCTTCTTCTCTCTCTCTTTCTCTTCTGGTGAGTTTGAGCGAGTTGTGAGGGTGAGGAGAGAGAAACGGGTTATTTATAGTGCCTGAAATAGAAAATATATATTAAAATGTGCTTGGAGACTAAATTTTACATTTTTTTGAATTTGTTTACCATTTATTGAGTCAGTTTTAAAATCGTTGTTTTCAATAATTCAGAAATTTTTCACTATTTATTAAATTCAGTAATTTTAAAACTGACGTAATAAATAGTTAAAAAGTTTCAAAAAATGTAAAATTGTGTCCAAGTACATTTAATATAGATATCACATCTAATGGTTTTGATCAACCGTTTAAACTTTGAAAATCGGAAAACCAATTGGTTGCATCATGGTTCTGGAACAAACGTTTTGAGATTAGCAAACCTCTATTTATATATACCTGACCGGTCATTTCTTGGCCGGTTTGTGGCATTTTTAAAAATACCTAGCAATGCTGGGTATATTTCATATTTTTTATTTAATGTTGGATATTAAAAAAAAATCGGTAGATATGCTAACGGATGAAATTTTACTTTTTTATGTCTGAACAATTGATCCAAAGGACTTAATAAAATCTACCTATTAAAATCTCGTATAATTGAAAAATATTGTGGAATAGCATTTTGATCAAGGGGGATGCCAGCCATCCAAAGGGGGTGGGAAGGGCCTTCTCAGCCTCAATGGCTGGCCTTCTCTTATTTGTACAAGGAAAGTTGAAGAAATTTTAGAAAAGTTCAGCAAAATGGAAAGGAATGGTACAAAATGAGATGGTACTGTGGGATATTGGATCGAGTTCAATGGTTCTTTCTTTTTTCTCTTGTTTTTTTTTTTCCTTCAGAATTAGAAATGTGTTTTGGTTTGGGAAACAAAGAAATGCGTTCACAAGGACAAGCAGTAAATGGTGACATATGCTGAATGCGAAAAAACACTAACAAGAACTAATCAATCCTTTGACATATAGATTTTCTCTGGCCATGCTGTACAGCACAGACGGTGGTAGGTACAAGAGTGACAAACGAATAGTTTGGATTCAGTTCAGCAGGGTCAAAAGTTCGTGATTCGAGAATAATTCAGGTATAATTCAGAAATGTTTCAGTACCATAAGGAAACAAAAAAAAATCCCAAATTTTTTTGTGTGTTTTTTTCACGTTTTATTTGCGAATAATTTGTGAATTCACGTTTTATTCGTGAATAAAATGTATTATATGTTTTTTTTGCGTTTTATTCAGTATTCGGTTCGAAAACGTAAAAAAAACGAATAAAATTCGAATTATTCGTGAATTTATTGCAAGTTGTGTCACAATGCCTCAGTAGATGTTGTAGCGTTGAAGGTAACAAGATTCATTGATAAAATCAAATCACATTCACATTCTTGGCTACTGCATGCATTCTGCAATGGATAATGTAAGCTCTCTTCAACTAAAAAGAAAAAGATAATATAATATAAGCTCTCCAAGTAGAACTATAGCATGGCTGTGTGGGATATGGACTTAGCCAGTATGAGCCTACGAGGGAATTGACTTGACTACCCACCCACTCTGGAGCCCACCACATGCTGGGTCACTCCATAATCAAAGGTTAAATTGCCTATATATCCTTGGAATCTCTTCTCTATTCATCTAATTATTTTTTTCTGGCAAGCTACCAAAATTTCGTCCTACAAACTTGATTTTTTTTTTTCTAATTAAAAGGAAGAAGAAGAAGAAACGGACTTAAACATAACGGTCCTTAATTTTTTAGGGATAATGTGTTATGAAGGGCTTCGAAACTGTTGGTTTTAAGTTTGCTCTCGAATTATGCAATTGATGACAATTATCTTCGGTAGTTAAATTACTATATATTTACTATTTTATTCTATTTATGAATTGACCGGAATACCCTTGATAATTTAACTTAATTAATGTTCAAATCTGTTTATCTATTTTAAGAGTAAAAGGTGCTCTTAAGCTCACCATGTCCTTTGGTGAGCTTACCACCAAATTAAACTTATCAGAATGATTTCAAACAATGTGAATTCAAACCGTTGAACCGATCTACTTCACGAATGATGTGTTTATATGTCAAATTTATAATTATTTTAATTAATTTAGTATAAAGTCAAGCTGTAAAAAAATGATGAAAAATGAATGAATTGAAATTAACTTATAAACATTATTTTTTTTTTTACCGCTTGACTTTATACTCAATTAAGTCGAAATTTTACAAATTTAATATATAAATGTATCATTCATGAAGTATATCAGTTTCAATTGTTTGGATTCGTTGTTTGAAGTCGTTAAAATAGGTTTTGGACGTAAGCTCACCAAGCTCTTGGTGAGCTTAAGAGTATCCTAGTTCTACTCACCAAAGTGTTGGTGAGCTTAAGAGCACCCTAGTTCTACTCCTATTTTAATACTTAACGACTTCTATTATCAATTTTAAATTAATAATAATTTCCTGCTTAATAATATTTGCTATATTCATATATAAAATAATTTTATCAATTTTAATTACTTATGAAACTATATCATTTCTATAAAAATAACATAAAGCATACATATATATAAAACAATAAAATGAAATATTAAACATCTCATGTTTATGAATATTTAAACAAGTGCCTATATATATATATATAGTGCTGGGCTTAGCTACTCCATGGAGTAAAATGACTTGGTGCTCCACACCTCATTATTTCCATTTTGAAAATCCAAACGACCGATCCGAACCGCTCAAGTTGTTCTCCATATTGATATGTGCTTGGAGACCAAATTTTACATTTTTTTTGAATTTTTTTACTATTTATTAAGCCACTTTGAAAATCACTGATCTGGCGGTCCAGAAATTTTTACTGTTTTTTACTGTTCACCCTGATTTTCAGATTTTCAAAGTGGCTTAATAAATAGTAAAAAAATTCCAAAAAATGTAAAATTTGGTCTCCAAGTACATTTCAATATGAAGAACATGTTGGAAGGTTCGAATCGACTATTTGAACTTTGAAAATGAAGATATGGCGTGAAGTACAAAGTCGTTTTACTCCATGGAGTAGCTAAGTCCATCTCTCTCTCTATATATATATATATATAGAGAGAGAGAGAGATTGACTATGGTGAGTTGTGAAGTAAAACGTCGTTTTACTTCACGCTCATATTCCATTTTGAAAATCTAAACAACTAATCCGAACCAATACTGTCGGTGTACCCTCGCAGATACTACCGTCGCTGATAGTCACTTTTTACCCTTGCGGATACTGTCTCATTCTTGTAGTGATGCTACAAGAATCTTTCACTATCCGAGTGGGTAAAGGTGTTTTTTGTTGACGATATCTTCGTGGATTCGTGGATATTCCTGTCGGTAATACCGACACGCTCATAAATAACCATTTGCAACCGACTGCTTATTTATCAAGAAGGAGAGAACAGAGATCCCAAATCTCATTTCTCCACAAAGTTGACATTTCCTCTTGTATAGCGCTAAACCATCCTGGATGTTGCAGAGCCTCTACCACATTCATAGGATCAAAGTAACTGTCAAGACGTGTATTAAAGGCGCGGTGATCAGTGGATAAGGCTGCATATGTACAAAAGTGATCGAGGGGATATCTGGTACAGGTGCATGATCCTTTGCGAAGAGCAATAGGAAGATCATGATATGAGATATGCGGTGGAGGGCTAAAGGTAGGAATTGGAGGACTAGATGATGTAGGGTCAGGAGTTTGTGTAGGGAATTGAGCATATTCGATGGTTGGGTCATATTTGGTGATTGAGTCAGGTTTAGATTCGATGGTTGGGTTAGGAGGTATGTGTAATGTTACGGGAGATGCGTAAGTCTCATGATCCTGCTGATCACTCCGGAAGGAGCGACTGTTACTTTTTAATATTTATAAACTCGGTATGCTATTGGGTCGGATCGCAAGTGCACAATCCTATCGAGTAGTATAATCGAGGTCGATCCACAAGGAATATTGGTTTAGAGTCTTAAGCGATCAAATCACAATCTTTCGAAAGGCTAGATGAAATCTAAAAATTAAGAGTTGTAGTTGTGATCAATGTATATTTGGCGAAAATTAAAAGTAAGTAAAATAAAGATAGAGATGTGAATTTTTGGGGTTTTGGCATACAATTGCTACTCAATCTGCTTTGATATATTAACTCTATTGGCGCTGGTTTCCAATTGTTGTATGGGAATTACTATAAAGACACTGCGAGTTACTTACACAAATGCCGGAACACCCATCGAGATTACTATAAAGACACTGCAAGTTACTTACGCAAATGCCGGATCTCTTTACTCCAAAAGTTACTATAAAGACACTGCAATGTTTCATCTACCGATGCACAAATGTTGGAACTTTGTATTGCGTTTAATGTTCCAACTAGTGCTTTCCCCTCTAAGGTTTTCTTCACACTAGCCTAATATTTCCCCTTGTCCTTGACGCGTCCATCAAATTCTACTTATCACCAAGGTTACACAAAACCAAGTAAGAAGAACATAAAATACAAAAGCATTTAAATCAACAAAAGGTTACACAAACAATAAAATATATATCAATGCATCATGAGTAACAAGGTTTACTGCATAGCCCTAAGGATCTAAACTTAGCCGCGGAACGGCATGTTTACAACACTCCTCTTTTCTCACTTATTACAATGGAACACCAAAATACACAAAGATGTCTTCCTCTTCTGTCCAGAGGGCTTATATAGGAGTGAGGGGGCGTCTGGAGATGAGTGGAGTCCAAGAAATATGATCTGGATATAGCTGGAACAGTTATTCACCAAAGGGTGCCTCGGATACGGATCGTATTGGCTGAACGGTCAGTATTGGGACTGTGAGGTCCTAACAGCTGTTCGTATTTCGGCCATAACTCAATCATCCAGACTCGATTGAGGTGATTAAAGTTGCGTTGGAAACTAGACAACAAGATCTACAACTTTCATGAAGGGACTGAGTTCCAGTTCGGAACATAGAAGGCTCAGAAATTCATCCAAAGTGAGTGTTCTCCAAAGAGCGCCTAGTATACAGACCGTATTGGCTGATACGGTCCGTATTGGGACTGCCGCTGAGGGAGTTAGTGTATATTCGGCCATCTCTGGTCCGTATTGGGGCTCTAGTCCGTATTAGCCAATACGGGCCGCAACAGAGCCTTAGTCGATGAGTTGCACTTATCCGATTGACCTGATTCTTGCTCCAAATGATGTAGAATAGCCCCAAAACATGTTTCCTGCACTAAAACATAAAGTAAAGCAACAGTAACATTTTTCTCTAATTAAATAAACATAAAGGTGAGGTAATAAGGCAAAATCTAAGCCAAAACCCTAAGTAATTCACTATCATTTTGACATTGATCACGCCTCCCAAACCTCCGCTACGAATTCCTGTGGCCAACCAAACCTACCCGGTGATTGTCGGTTCTCAGCTCAACAAAGTAAAGCCAGCAAGCTTGTCAACATACTCAAGATGCACCGAAAGGCTAGTGGCAACACAATTAATAACATCAAAGGCCTTAGCCCAACCATTCCCATATACCGCATCCTACTTGAAGATGAGACAATGGACGAAACGCAAGCATTGGAAGAGAGTTGGCACACACAATCGCATGAAAACAAGCATTCCAATCCTCTGTTGATTTCAATTTCTATCAAACCGGAAGAAACCAAAGTTCCAATCATAGAATCAAGACCTCTTCCGACCATTCTCAGCAATATCATATCAAATAGTTCTTGGGAGAACTACAATGCGGTCCACGGTCGGAAGGTGAAGATAAAACATTTCATGGTTCATCCGGAGTATCAATGAAATGCATAGTCTGGACAGACTTAGTACTAACATGGTGCATGTTTCTTACCCCTTCGAGTATATACATAAGTAATAGCAGGCGCAGGAGGTGTCAGTGACCCACCATTCTCAGGAGTTGAAGAAGAACTGATCAAAATATCTGGATATTTTAGAATAGATAAGACTGGTGCAGGAGTGGGAGAAGTACCAGACTCATAATCTAAGTAGTAGGGTACAAACTCTCGAAAAGTAACATCAGATGATGCAAAATACCACCTAATAGTAAGATTATAACACCGATAGCCTTTTTGAGTCCCAGAATAGCCTACAAAGATGCATCGTACTGTTTGGGATCAAGTTTTGTACGGCCTAGTTGGGTGCCATACACCTAACAGACGCAACCAAAAATCTTAGGTGGAACAGAAAATAAAGGTGCAAATGGGTATAGGACATCATATGGTATTGTACTATCAAGTACAGAAGATGGCATGCGATTTATCAGTAACAGATGGTTAGAACCGCATCTACCCAGATTCGATGAGAAACATGTCCGCAAATGATCATAGTACGAGCCACCTCAAGAATGTATCTGTTCTTTCGTTCGGCTACTCCATCTTGTTGAGGTGTATAGGCACATGATGATTCATAAATGATACCATTATCAGTCATTTATTGCACAAATTCATTTGTAAAATATTCATTCGCATTGTCACTACGAAGAGTTTTAATATTAGTTTTGAAGCTTGCGAGTCAGATTGAAAGCAGCGAATTGAAGCTGAAAATGTGAATGGAAGAAAGAATCTGGGTACAATACCTTGGGTTGATCGGAGCTACAGAAACCGTGTTAGAGCTACAGTGCGGTGCTACAGTGGCAGAACAGTGCGTGCATTAAAGTAGTGGAACATAACAGTGCGGTGCTACGGTGACAGAACAATGCGGCAGCTAAGTTTCGGTCAAGGCTCTAATACCATGAAAGTGGAAATTGGAATTTCTATATATCTCTCAATTAAAAATTATGTACAAATATATAGAGAAAAGAACATCCTAAAAGAAATATAAAACAGAAAAGGTATGAATTACAGCTATCACCTAATTACAGCTCTAATTATAAATATGCTCTAATTACTTTGATTTTTTTTTTCCTTTAACAGATACTATGAAATTGATTCCCATTCGTAGCATGAAAAATTTATATGATTGACCCTCATTTACGTTTGATCCCATGGTGTTGTGTCAATTACACAAAAAATTGTCACGCTACACAAATAATCATGGCATGTGACTAACACACGTACTATATCGTGTCGTGAACTGTACCATGCCGTAACATATTCAATGACTGCCTGACTTTTTACGTCTCCCTCCAGGCAATTATACCACTTGCTTTCCAAGGGAAGTAAATATTGGACGAGACCCATGTGCATTTTGTGACCCAAAAAGAAAAAGAATTATTTATCTCGAATTGGTACAATATGCAATTTGGGCCGTTGTTAGCTGTCTTTTGAGTTAGTTCCAACGCTGATTATTTGGGCCCTGATTTGGTTTTGGCCTGTTTCTTTGTAGATTAAACACCGAATTATTCGTTCCTCATTCCTACTTGCAGAATTGAAGAATTGGTTTACTGAATAGAAGTTGCAAGTTCGGAAAAGACGCAATGAGAATTAAAATAAAAAGGGCAAGAAAGTATAATGAAGTACGGTATATCAACAACCCAGTAATCAAAGCAAGAAAAAGGGAAAAGGAAAGTGGTTATTTACAGCACAAAACCAGACTGCATGACGAAAAGAAATGTCCGGTCGTGTTACAATAAGCTCAATTAAATTTCCTACAAATCTTTGGAAATGATTTATATTTTCTAATATTTCACAATCTTCGGTATTTAATTTACATTTGTTATCTATAGAGATGGAGGTTTGTTTACAATCTAATTAACCATTATTTTTTTAACAATTCAAGTGTATATGTATTATCTTTGTGAAATAAATAGACCATTCTTTCAATTTCTAAGAAATATTTTAGATTATTAAGATTTCTAATGTCAATTTTTTATTTTAATTGAACTTTAATTTTTCTAATCTCTTCTTGATGTGTTATTGAAATAGAAATAACTATTTAAGTTAGCTAGAAGAAAAAGGGTACTACGCTATAAAATGAATTGTTAATATGAGCTTTAAACAATCAAATGAATTGTTAATATGAGATTTTACCATTTCAAACTTGTTATGACCAATTCGTTTGACTAGATTCTGTTGAGTACTACGCTATAAATTGCGCAAGCCAAGGATGGAACTTGTATCCCTAAATCTTGTGACTGAGTTATAGTGAACTTTTCCAAAGAGAGGAGTAACGAAATAATCCCCACATTAGAAAAAGAAAAAAATGGATTTCAGGTTCAAACGTCTGTATGAAGCGGCATATGCCGGAGATGTGTATTCCTTGAAAGAGTTACTTGAAGAAGACAACTTACTTTTGGATAGGGTAGTCACCACAACTGAGGTGAATGATAACCCTCTCCATATTGCAGCAACTCTTGGACATGCTGATTTTGCAAGGGTGATCCTCTCGTGGAAGCCGAAACTTGCTCTTGAGTTCAATAGCCAGCACATGTCACCACTGCATTTGGCTGCAGCACAAGGTCACCTAGAGGTTGCAGAGGAGCTGCTCAAGGTCATTTTAGTTTCTGTATTTTTTCTTCTATTAATATTCACAACGGTGCTTTGTGCATGGAGTATAATTTGGGACTCTGCTTGTTATATATTTGTAATTTTAATATTACTACATATTAATATATATAAAATTTTAGGTCGACAAGCTGCCCGCTGAGCTGTTCAATCTTCAAAATAAAGATGGCTATCTGCCAGTTCACATAACAGCGATCAAAGGAAGACTCCAACTTGTCACACTGCTAGTTGGGAAATGTGAGGATTCAGTAATTGCTCCTACCAGTTTCGGAGAGACTCCTCTTCACCTTGCCGTAAAAGCCAAGCACTCTGAAATAGTTGAACTTTTGACATAATGCGGTGATACACAGCTTGTCCTCATTTCAAAAGATGGTAATGGAAATACCATCTTACATCTTGCTTTTGCTGGGAGGCAACAAAAGGTAAGCACAACTGTATTATTTTCTTAATTTTGAGTTCTGACAAATAGAAGTCCAGTACTCACATGATCTATTATAGGTAATTAAGCATCTATTAGGCCAAACCGCCATTGATTTCAACCCGGTAAACTCAGTGGGTCTCACTCCACTTGATGTACTTCTGATAACCAACCACGAGATGGGAGATCTTTACCTTGTAGAGATGTTAAGAGCAGCTGGTGGGAAAACCGCAAAAGAACTACGGGCTTCTGAAACTAACCATATCGAGTACACTTCTGTTGATAGTGGTAGCAACGCTAGTGGCAACCCTTACTTTTGCGGCAGCATTAAAACCTCCTGCAGGAAGTCCCGTTAACTTGTTGGCGCTGAAGAATTTCTTTATTTACGACTATTTGGCATTATTTTCATCACTATTTGTTATTCTAATGTGCTTACCTGGACTTATCCCAACAACTAAATACATAACAAATACTTACACGGTGACGTTGTTGCCACTGGTCATGTGGAGTTCAATGTTCTTCATGGTATTAGCATTCCGAAATGCTTTATCCATATTAGTCTACACAGATAGCAAGGTGACATACTATGGTCCTTTTCTTAACCAAATATTTGACATGTGCATTTATTTTTTCACGCTTGTGGGTCTAATAATATGGTGTAAATATTATATTAAATTGTTTTCAATCGTGATGGAAAGTTTAGAAAATCAGGAAAGAAGTTGGATGGGTAAACTCTGCGTGCCAAAAGTTAAAAAAAACTATTACAACAATATTGGCGTACTTCTCTATGAATATTATAGCATTTTTTGTAGCCTGTGGGATAGGCATGGTAATAAAAGATATGGCTAATGGCGGGCTTTAACTATATATTAAAGCTTTCGGAATATGTATCTTTTGTATTCTTTGGTTATGTGTTGTTATGTAGTAGTGCAAAGAAATGGCCAAAATGACAAATAGATCCGTTTAAGTTGCACAATGAAGTACAATTTTATTTTGTGGGATGTTGCAATCTTGTCTGATTGTCATTTGTGGATTATGTGTATCATGCATGTCGGGTATATTGTCATATTCTATTCCTGTTTTATGTTGTGCATTTTGTGGTTTGTGATTTATGTATTCCAAGTACGTAGTGCAAACTTCAAAGCTTTAACAGAGTCAAAATCTACATGTAATCTAAGAATTAATAGTGATACAAAGCGCCATCTATTGCCCCTGGAGCATGTATAAGATGTGCAGGATTTGTTATAATCAGCAGCACGACCAACTTCCTTCCAAGATTATTTTAATTATGAATAATAAATCTAGTAACAAAATTGGAAGAAGGCCAAGCCCATTCTATAAAATTCAAACCTCTAAGCGACTTATATAGTCGTACTACTTCAAAAAGGCTAATTACACACGGATCTGAGGAGTTTTTGTAAAATCAGTGTGTAAATTAACATGACGGCTGGCACAAATGAAAAACCACTGTATGAATGTTTACACACGGACGCTTATGAATATCCATGTATGATTTATTCAAAACACACACTATTATAGTAAACATGTCCATGTTTTTTCGGTGTAAACATTCAAACAATGATTTTTTCTTAGCTACCGTGTTTTTACGGCATCGATCTGTGTTGCTATTTCTAAGGCAGATCTATCTATCTTTTCTAAGGCATCTCTATCATTTCTAAAGCACCTTTTCATGTACATGTATTTCGCTAAGGCACCTCTTCCTGTACATGTATTTCTCTAAGGTACCTCTTCTAAACGGGCGAGGCAAGGACCGAAGGTAAGGCAAGGGAGGAGATCTCTTCACTGAGAATACGATCAGAGATGACAAAAGTTCAAATGGGCTTAAATTTCGTTTGAGAGTTCAATTTCAGCGTATGATCCCCATTCGAAAAGCTTGTAATAAAGAGATCTACAGATGTTCTGGGAAACCCTAGAATTATATTTTTCAGGACCAAAAAATATAGGTAAGTGCATAAAAACTTGAGTTGAAGATTCATATTATTATTATTATTATTTTTTTTCTATTTTTCGATTTTGTATTCCTTTACTAAACTTTTTTTTAGACATTGTTCATGTAAGTGTATGTAAAGTCAGATCTAGGGTTTTTGTTGTATTTTTATTTATTTTTAGTTACTAAAATGGTTGTAATGAGTTCATACTTTATTTGTGTAATGTAATTGTAAATGTTGTTTATATTGATAAATGTAGTGTTTTTGGTATGTGTTGTGTTTAAATTTATAGTTTTTTGTATGTGCAATGGCTAGCAAACATAAATGCTAGCACATTATAAACTGTATTTAAAAAAAAATTGAATCACACACGGTTTTAATTTAAAAATCTGTGTGAATGTTTTGCTGAAAAAAAATGCGCCCCTCTTATTTTATATCACACACTAACGTATACTACTTTTACTAATCTGTGTTCACACACGGTAGTGATTCCATATGTAAGGCAGTCGATGATTCCTGCATTTATGGAATGCTGCTGCTCTTGTAAAAATTGCAGTATATCGTTGACTCGGTTGGAAACAATGGAATGATATAAAAGTTTTGTTGTGAAACTTATGCAAGTTTACAGAAATTGGTACCAGAGGAGAAAAAGGGGAAAAAAAGAAGAAAAGAACATTTCTCATTCAATTAACCCTCAACGGATAATGAACGGAAAAACTGAATTTAAAGTGAACAGTTGATGTCTTCAATGATATAGACAATTTAATCTAAGAAGATATTTGTATATTTCAAACCAAATGCTTGACGTGATCTAGTTGGAAAATAGGCGAAATAATATATGTTTTATTTCGTCAATAATTGAATAAACAATTGTGTTATTATAATATATATTTGCCAATCTGGATGCCATTATATATACTTTTGTAATTGAAACTTTATTTTTTTAATTAAGGGGATGTGCAATCTGTACTTGGCTTGGGCTATGGTTCAAATCCGGCCACATGCATGTACATCTGGCATGAATTATATACTATGGTTCTTTATGTGCGTTGCTTTCCATTTTTACAATTGCAATTGCAAATTTCAACCATCTTGATTTGATTTAGTTATTATTTTGATTTGTATACCTTATCCGATATCTAAAAATAATACAATACAATACAATAAGATTTAAGAATTAAACGACGTTATCCAATGAGATTGAAGATTGAAGATTCTGATATCCAACCTTTTTTATTTTTTTTTCTTTTGAACTTGTATCTGAAAAGTTTTTTTTTTTCTTTTCAAGTTTCAGGCTCGATCAAAGTAGATGAATCTTTCCGAGATGGAGACATGACTGCTGCTCATTTATTTATTTAATCTCACATAGTGTCTAGCTCTTTTCTTTTATATAATCATATGAAAAAAAACAGAGAGATCAAATTGCAACTTATGATTCAAAAAGTTGCCCAATAAATTGAATATTCTTGTTAATCATTTTGTTATCAATATATATATCTGTTAGAGGCCTTAGCGCCATCTAACCTTCTAACAAAAGAAAAGATTGAAGACTCATGATGTCAACGAGTGAATTTTACCAAAAAGTACTAGTTATTAATAAAAGAAAATATGTAACCTTTTCTTATTTTTTGCTTTTCAAATTGTAGGCAGAAAAATATTAATCTGATTTATCAAATTGTTTAATTTTACCGTTCATTTCAATTTATTATTTTGTAGCACATCATGCTAGCTCAAAGTTGATGAATCTTTCCGAGATGGAGACATGACAGCTGTCCATTTATTTAATTAATCTCCCAAAGTGCATCCATCTCTGCTCAGAAATGCTAAATTTCATATGGGCCCTGATTTGTATGAGTAGCTGATTCAACAGGCCCTGATTTGGGCTGGACCTCTTTCATTGTAGATTGAAGAGTGAAGATGAAATTGTTCCCTTCTCTACTATTTCTGTTGCCATCAAATTCAGTTGTCATTTCTATGTAGATTTAATTAAGAGTGAATTGTTCTCGTCTCTATTATGCTATAAATCAAGCAAGAAGCTTAAACAATGTCATGTTTTTTTTTCTTTAATTATTTTGAAAGAATATGTAGTCAAATTAAATATCACGGCTTCCTAGAACTCCTAAAATCAAACAAACTTTTATCTACTTACTGAAAAAAAATTGGTAACGAAGATAAGAAGAAGAAGAAACTTGACATGAAATATTTGAAATTTCATTGAAAAGTAAGGATTTCGTTAAGGCACATCATAATTAGCTAAAAATAATATAATAATTAATAGGACTTTGAAAGAAAATTACTTTTTTCTTTAAAGAAAAAGGTTCAGTTGGCAAATAACCTCAAAAATTTTTATTAAAATGCGACCATAAAAATAAAAAATAAAATAAAGGGTAAAGTTTCAATGACATCCATGCATGAAACTTAACAAGCATCAATACCAAATTTCATCATAATATTTTAAAACCAAATTTGTCCCATATAAAAATCAAAACAAATAAATAGGACATAGACAGTGACAAAAATATTAAACATACAACACATACAAAAAGGTACCACATACAAATAAATAGGACATAGATAGTGACAAAAATATTAGGATTATATAAAATAGAACACAAACACAAGCACTCCCATGAAGCTCCCTTCCCTCCCTTAGTTTTATTAATTTAAAAAAAAATATTATAGAGTATTTTCAAATGATCTAATTCGTGAGCAGCACACCTTCATATATCATCTTTATCAAAACATAGAAAGTCATACAAGATATAGAAAGTAATATTCACCCTAACAAAAAAAGTACCAGATACAAATAAATAGGACATAGACATTAATAATATTGTATCACCCGGACTTAAATTAGGGTACAATATTTTTTTCTTTTTTCTTTTTTCCTTTTTTTCCTTTTCCTTTTTTTCCTTTTTTTTTGGTTTTTTCTATAGTTTGCAAAGAACAATTAAATCATCAAATAAATTCGACAGTTACACGAAATTATACAATCTCCCGGCAATAATTGTACTGGAGAGTGAAGACTTAAAAAAGATGGATACAACAAATTTCTTCTAATTGATAATCAATTATTGCATTAGCATAGCAGAGCCTAATCATTTACTGCAAGACTTGGAGATACTGTTAGACCTGTCATACCGCATAGAAGAAACTCGAGAGAGTGAGCCTAATACAAAAGAAACAGAGTTGAGAAAAAAGGATTAGCATCTGATAGCATTAGCATAGCAGAGAAAATTTATGGCTATCGGATTGATAATATATAAATATTGCAATGGCAGCACTAATTACTAACAACGAAAATGTACCATTGTGTGTTGTGAAAATAGATATATATTTAAATATGTAAACGTTTACTGAATACAAGTTGCAAGTTTGGAACAAACACATTGAGACTTAAAATAAAAGGCCAAGGAAGAATAAGCACGGTATACCAACAAATCAGAAATCAAGAGTATGAGAAAGGAAAAAGGAAAAGAGGTCTGGTACAGTGGTACCGTTCATGAGTGCTAAACCATACTAGCAGTCCAGCACAAAACCAGACCAGCAGGAGGATGCCTTGTCTCCTCTGTTAGTTAATAGCTTTTGCCAAAATATGGGCAATTATGTTTCTTAATGTCAAGTGCCATGGTCGTACCAATAAGATTTTTTTTATGAGTTGAGTTTCCGGTCACAGAAAAACAACAAGAATTTATATGCTTTGGCGAACCAAAAGGATAGAGGGCGCTAAAAACATTTATTTTAGATTATGATTCCTTCCCTCTAAGGACTGATCAAAATGATGTATCCATCAATAAATAGAAGATATGAAATTAAAAATAGAAGTGGTTTATTGTGGGATCTCAAAAGTAGCTTACCTTTTGTTGGAAATGTCACAATGGTACATCCTTCTTCGAACCGGACCTGGAAATTAGGGTCACCCTTCTTGAACTTCTCCGTCAGAGTTGGACAGCCTTTAATTTCCAGCTCACGAAGATTCCTGGGAAGTTCTTCCAGTTTACATAGCTTTGGACAGTCAATTAGCCTCAGATACTGGACAGATGCAAGATTTTTCAAGTTCTTCGGCAGATGGGTAGTTTTGCAACCATAAATGCTCAAATTTTTTACAGAGGTAAGAGATTGGAAAACCACGTCATCTGAGGAATCTCCATGGAAGCGAAAAATTGCCAAATAAACTATTGAGGAAATAGTTTCATTTGATAGTATCAACTTCAATAGTTTCAAGTCATCAACTAAAACATCTTGAAGTGCAAATGCATACTTGTCACTGGGAGATGCGAGGCTGATCGCAGGGCACTGTATTACCAACAGACAATGAAGTGCAGTTAATGAATTCAATCCCACCAAATGACCGTACCATCCAATTAAAATCAACTCCTTGAGAAGAGACAGGTTACCAACATCAAGGACCCGAATAACATCTGAGACATTACGGGCATGAATAACATCAGCATTTGAGCAATCACAGAATATTAGCCTCTCCAAGGAGGAAGGCAAAGAATCATTTGATGTGTTCAAATTGGGGCAGTTCTCTAATTCGAGCTTTATCAAAGAGGTCAAGGCTCCAATACCTCCTAAGGAACTGAGCAAATAGCATCCTTTAATGGTAACAGACAGGAGGTTCTTCAATGAACATAGGACTTCCTTGGGAGGAAGAGAGGTTATTGCCTGAATATCAGATAGTTTCAGTTTAGAAAGGGAAACAAGGCATTGTATGCAGGTGGATAATGCATCATCAGTAATGCTACATGATGATATCTCAAGGTAAGTGAGTGAAGACGGTAAAACCAACTTGGACTCTTCATTTTTATAGAACATTGTTTCCATGTGGCAATGCATGAACATAACCCAGGCATCCAAAAGCTGCTCTCGAGAATAATCTTTATTCCAAGGGTCAAATTTCAATATCTCTGACCACTCATCTAAAAGCGGATCCGTAGAATCATCAAATGCATCTTCCAATCTGTGTTTCACGAACAGAAAAAAAAGGTTCATATTTCTCTCAAAATCTTCGGGTAATAGTACATCCTCTGGTTTCAGGTACTCTGCTATTTGCTTCACGACCTTATGTTTGCATTGGTTTCTTTCTTCCTTCTTCAACAAATCATCCTCAGAGAAATAACTTACTCGAGGGATATTGCTAATCTCTAAAGAAGTGAGATTTGGTGGAAAGGTAGGCATTTTATTAAGGTTCTTAATCCCCCGTAGTGTAAATCTTTCACAATTGGGAAGTGATTCATTAATGGATGAGATTTCTTTTACTTTATCACAATCCATTAATGTTAGCGACGTGAGATGCTTTAGTGAATTCTGACTTTGGAGCCAATTTGGAATTCTATCTCCTCCAAATCCTTTAAGTGTCAGACCACTTATATGAGGATGAGGTTGTAATGCATCCAATAATTCAACGTGTGGAGTAGAGAGACATGTAGCATTATTAGTGTCTCTTTCATCAGAGTTCCACTCAAATTCTAGTGTCGTGAGATGCGTTTTATTTTGCATATTGGCCTTCATAGCATCCTCTGTACTCGCTACATTCTCAAGACCTGCAATGCGCATTTTACCTCTAAGCTGATTTAAATTTTCTAGTTGGTGCAATTCATACCCACATTTCTTCCTTACAACGAAACCATTAAGCTCTTGGAGGGACGTCAGCCTTCCAACATGAGAAATATGGGACATTATCTCCCTACTTGTATAAAACCACCTCAAGCTAATGAGTTCACAAAAATACTTGGGTAGGGATTTACAATTTTGAAGGTTAAGTATTTGGAGGTGGTAAAGTTTGCATATGGAATCAGGTAACTTCTTAAGAGACTGAGAGCCATTAATATTGAGGTAACGGAGATGTTTTAAATTGCCAATAGAGTCCGGCCAATCATCAACACATTTGAAAAGATATAACACCCGTAGTTTTTCCATGTGTTTCAATATCTCTTGCAATACATTCTTTGGGACAATACCACCATCAGGTTCCACCCAAAAAGTGTGCATATTGTGCATGAGGCATAATTTTTCTTTTAGTTCATTTATCATGCTTGAGGGCAAAATGATGTGGCGAATGTTCTCACATCTAGATAACATGTTGCTTATGTGGGAAGAAACTTCTCTGGAATTAGTTGAGTCTATTCTGATAAAATCATCACCTTGAACCCGCTCTGCAAGATTATGAAACAGGTCATGAAGTTGATATCGTTTTTGCTCTTTAAATTCAACTTCTTGAATAAAAAACCTCGATACGAGCTCATCCAAGTAATTTTCACCGATATCCTCCAACCTTTCTTCCTTATCTCTTGGCCTTATAAAACCTTCTGCCATCCATAAATTAATTAAAAACTTTCTTAGGAACGCAGCGCCTTTTGGAAATAAGCTACAGATTGCAAAACAGCGTTGGAGATCTGGAGGCAGCTGTTGATAGCTCCAGATCCTCGCTTTCATGTTATCTCCCAACCAATCTTTTTTTGCTACTTCCTCCCAATGCCTTAGGTCAAGTTTTCCCCTCAATTGATGACCTACTAGCTTTGCCGCACCAGGATCTCCTTTTAGCTTCACAGCTATTTTTCGACCTATTTCTTCGAATTCCTCTTTTTTCAAATGACAATTGCTTGGCCAAGCATGATGCATAAAGAGTTCCGAAAATTGAGCCTCCTCTATCTCCTCTAAACTATAGGTCTCTACTTCCAAATAATGGGTAAGGCCAGCTTGTTGTGAAACATTTTTGGATTGAGTTGTAAGTAGAATTTTGCTCCCTGGTAAAAAACTACTTAAGCAACCAATGAATTTCTCCCATTGTTCAACAAAATCCTCAGTATCACTCCAAAAATCATCTAACACAAGTAGAAATTTCTTAGACCCTAACATTTTTCTTATTTTTTTTGAAAGAGCTTCAAGAGATGTAACCTCATTACTAACGCATTCTTCTCCATTTATGATTTCTATCATTTTCGTAATAACCTCAGTGGCCTTAAATTTGCGAGGGACATACACCCACACACAAAGATCAAAATGCTCTTGTCCATCCATATGTTTATAAACATACTGGGCAAGTGCTGTTTTCCCAGCACCAGAACGGCCTGTAATAGCAATTATAGGGAAAATTGGCCTAGTGCTTGGTCCAGGCTCAGAATTTGATGTTTTTTGTGTGAGTAAGCTGACTATTTTTTCTTTATCTATCTCACGACCGAAAACTCTGACGGGAGGATTTGAGCTTGTTTCCCTATCAGCATTTTCTGGGCCCCCTAACAAATCACAGAAATCCTTGGCCTCCTCGGCAATTTTTATAAGGTTGTCTATACAACGCTTTAGCATTTTTTTTTCCGTAGATAATACAGATAAGCCATATTTTAACTTATCCGCAGCAATCTTAATAGGCCGGGCTACAGATTTTAACGGTAAACTAATTGGGGTTACCCTCTCAACCTTTACCTTTTGTTTAAGCTGTTCATACTCACATAGGTCGATTGCTTCCTCAGCCTCATAGTATGCACCTTTGAGCCATTCCACTACCTTCTCTTTGTTGGGGCTCTTTTCTGCTTTCTCAATCGCCAGAGAGAGTCGTGGAAGTACTGTGGCCTGAAGTATCTTCATTTTTTCGTCGATGCCGGTGCCGAGGTGGTGATGCACTTTGTCGAATAGTGTTTTGAACAAGGGGGATGCCAACCACCCTAAGGAGGTGAGAAGAGCCGCCTCAGCCACCATGGCTGGGCTTCTCTTCGTACGGGCTTTAAGGAAAGTTGTGTCACTTAGTTTTGGAGAGAGTTGAAGGAAGTTCAGAAAAGTGGAAAGGAATTAATGGTTCGAGATGAGATGGTAATGTGGGAAATTTTGTGGGTGAGTTGCAAGGTGAAACAAACTTTGATCTGATCGAGTTCAATGGTTCTTTCTACGTTCTCTTTTCTGTTCTTTTTTACTTTAAAATTAGAACAATGGTGTTTTGCAGGAAACAGAGTGTTGACGCATGTTGACTGTTGAGAGAAAAGTTGAGGAAAGTGGAAAGGAAAGGACCTATAATTAATCTGAAACTTTTAGAAGTGCGTTCTCGTTTGGTAGTGAAAGCATGTGCTGCACGCAAAAATGGACTGCATAGAACTAATAAATTATTTAATTAATCGTGTGACATATAAATTTCCGACATTTTTATATATAAGAAAATAAATAAATAAAATATTAAAAATAAGAAACTGTTCACCAGAATTTCAAAAATAAGAAGGCCGCCATGCGGCATGGCGTCCCTCAGGGACGCCATCCCAGACTACGGCCCGCGGAAAAAAACTGAAAAAACGTAATAAAAAAAAAAAAACGGGACGCCATCCCAGACTCCGGCCCTAAAAAAAAAAAAAAAAAAATCAATTTTTTTTTCTGCTGTGTTCAGTCAGAAATCCAATAATTTTGATCAGATTCAAAATTCATTTTAGAGAAAATGGCTACATGGATTTTTGTGTTCTTTATATCAAAATAAACGTATGAAAGTCTAGTTTCCAGATAATATAATTTATCTATATAAAAATATTACAGATTGGTACAGTTTTAGCGATTAATTGACAGAGGTCAGAATTCAGAAAAGCTGAAATTCCAGTGAGCAGTCCAATAATTTTGATCAGATTCAAAATTCATTTTAGAGAAAATGGCTACATGGAATTTTGTGTTCTTTATATCGAAATAAACGTATGAAGGTCTAGTTTCCAGATAATATAATTTCTCTATATAAAAATATTACAGATTGGTACATTTTTAGCGATTAATTGACAGAGGTCAGAATTCAGAAAAGCTGAAATTTCAGTGAGCAGTCCAATAATTCTGACCTCTGTCAATTAATCGCTAAAACTGTACCAATCTGTAATATTTTTGTATAGAGAAATTATATTATCTGAAAACTAGACTTTCGTACATTTATTTTGATATAAAGAACACAAAAATCCATGTAGTCATTTTCTCTAAAATAAATTTTGAATCTGATCAAAATTATTGGATTTCTGACTGAACACAGCAGAAAAAAAAATTGATTTTTTTTTTTTTTTTTACGTTTTTTCCACGGGCCATAGTCTGGAATGGCGTCCCTGAGGGACGCCATGCCGCATGGCGGCCTTCTTATTTTTAAAATTCTGGTGAACAGTTTCTTATTTTTAATATTTTATTTATTTATTTTCTTATATATAAAAATTTCGGTATAAATTTCCTCTGGCTAGACTGTACAACACAGTCTGTGGTACGTAGAGGCGAAGCCACACAGTCACTGGATGTTGTACCGTTGAAGATTAAGCATGATGTCGAGTTAAATCACATTCTTCGCCACAGCATGCATGCTGCACAAGATTATAATAATGTGAGCTCTGTAACTCCAATTGTAGCTGGTAGGAGTAGGGAATTGACTAAACTTTGGACCAAAATATTTTTACTTACCACATTGAACTTTCAAAATTCTGATCTTATCACCACTTGATTGTCTGCGCACACGTAAAAAATAGTGCGCAGATCTAGTCTGCAAACATGTCAAGTTTTGAAATTTTTCCTAAAGCGGTTGTAAGATCAGAATTTTGAAAATTTAGGGTGGTAACTAAAAAAATTTCGGTACTTTGAAGCCCATACGCTGGTTGATTAATTTTTACCCCTCGTATCTCTTCTTTTAAGACAATTATTTATTTAATTATTTTTCTCTATCAAGCTACCGACTTCATTTTTTTTATTCTAATCCGACCATATAAAACAAGGGTCAACAAGGATTGATTAAATCTTTAAATTTCATCCTACTAACTTATATTTTTACTAATAAAACATAAGAAGAGCAGAAATTTTATTCACCTCCCCTACTCCTTCGTTCCCTTCTATCTCTCCAGTATCATATTTTCCCAAGTCGCTCCATATTGTTCCGTTTTGACCAGAATTTTTTGAAGGTTAGTGGCTTTAAATGCCTACTAACAATTTCATTGATAAAAAACGGATTACAATGAGTCAAATGACCCTCTTAACCTAGATCTAAATTTTTTTATTCTTATGAAATCTCAGAAACTACTCTAATTAACTAATCTTACTTATATATATACTCTTAAACAATCTATTACCTCTTTCTCAATTTCTATAATTTTTATGAACTAGTCCATATTTTTCAAAATTAGCCAATATATTAGTTACACATTTAGGAATGTGCGAAATACACCTGTACTAGATCAGATTGTTACAAGCAAAATAATTGACCAAATTAGTCATTTGTGTCATGCTTTTAACATGTGTATCATCCAAACCAATAATATCCGTTAAAGCTAGTAGGAATGGTCATGTATTCTCCAACAAGTTCACCAATTTAATCTGATAGAAATGAGGCCGAAATTTTTATTCATAAGAAAATTTAAAAAATATATTAAAAATATGAATTGTTGCGTAGATAATTTAAAAATGGAAAGGCAATAACGAGCTACACCATGAAAAAAATGAAAAAAATAAAATAAATCAAAGTAGAACACCATGGCACATCTCAACACTGAAAAAAAAAAAAAAGTGAGCCGCCATTGCCTAGCCCAACCAAAGAAACCAATAGAAAAAAAAACGAAAATGGACTAAGGTTGGGATACACCGCCATTTTCTTTCTTTTTTTTTCTTTTTTCCGGTGTTGAGATGTGTCATGGCTCACTTAGAATTTTTTGTTTTTGTTTTCTTCACAGTGTTGAGATGTGCCATGGCATCCCGCAAAGGGGTTGAGATGTGTTGTGGCCTCAAGTATTTTCGTTTTCTCAATCACTAGAGAGAGGCGAGGAAGTACTGTGGCCTCAAGTATCTTCCTTCTTTCGTCCATGTCAGTGCCGAGATGGTCATGCGCTTTGTCGAATAGCATTTTCATCAATGGGGCCGCCAGCCACCCAAAGGGGGTGAGAACGGCCGCCACAGCCACCATGGCTGGCCTTCTCTTCTCTTCTCTTATTTTCGTACAATGAAAGTTGAAGAAATTTTAGAAAAGTTCAGAAAAGTGGGAAGGAATGGTACAAAATTAGGAAAATAAATCTGCTGTGATTCTCGGGAATCACAGGACCCTGCGATCTCCGATCTCAACTGTTGATATTTTTTGAGATGCGTGCATGAACATTTACTTTTCTAAAAAAATTTCGAGATCCGTGCACAGAAAATTTTGAACCATTGATTCGGAATTTTAGAATCCTGCAATCCGTCTCATAATCGCAGCAAATTCGGACTCCAAAATTAGATGGTATCGTGGGATATTTGATCGAGTTCAATGGCTCATTTTTTTTCCCCTTTTTTTTTTACTTAGAATTACAAGCGCGTTCTGGTTTGCCAAGGAGAGAAATGCGTTCACAGGACGAACAGTAAATTATGCCATGTGCAGCTAGCGTACGAAAAAGCACTGACAAGAACTAATCAAATGTGAGACATATAGATTTTCTCTAGCCATGCTAGCACAGCCTGTGGTAGGAAGAGGTGAAGCCACACCACACCACACCAGTCATTAAAATTAGAAGTTGTAGCGTTGAAGGTAAACAAGATACACTGATAAAATCAAATCACATGCTTCGCTACTGCATGCATGCTGCAAAGGATAACGTGCTCTTCAAGTAGGACTGTATAGCCTGGCTGTCTGGGGCCTCTGGGATAGGAAATAAATCTGCTGTTATTCAAACTCTCTGTCCTCTCTTTCTCTCTCCTCCTCTGTGAAGAGAGAGATAGCAGGGTCCTGTTATCTGCAGGGGCGGACCTATGAAGGTCCAGGGGTAGGCAAGTGCCTACCCCTGGATTTAAAATTTTTTTTAGACCCAGTGTATTTTTATTCCTGTGCCTACCCCTGATCCAATACTGTGCCTACCCCTGGCTCAGAATAATAGATTTGTTGCTCTAATTTATTCATTGGCCAAGTCCGCTGCTTCGATTAATTCATTGTGCCTACCCCTGATCAAATTCCTGAGTCCGCCCCTGGTTATCTGGGATATGGTCTGTAGCATGTATGAGCGAATTGACTTGACTACTCACGCACTTTGGAGCCCATCCCACATGCTAGTGGGACTCCATAATTAAAGGTGAAATTGCCTATGTACCCTTGGATTCTCTTCTTTTCAGATATTTATTCACCTAATTATTATTTTTTCTTTGAAACTACAAAAATCCAGCCATAACAAGGGTTAAATTTCAAATTTCGTGCTATAAACTTGATTTTTCTTTTTCTAATTAAAATGAAGAAGAAGAGTTGGAATTTTAGTTCAGTCTTTGAAGAGCCGAAATTCTAAAGCAAGGCCCATGCATGAAGAGCCATGAGTTTAAGGTATAATTTCATCTTCTAGACTTTTCATTAAGTTAACATTTTTATCCTTGTTTAAATAGTTTTATCTATTTTATTACTTTGCAATTTTATCTATTTTATTGGTAAGTTACTCATTCAAGAGTTATGCTAATTTATTAACATTAGTTTACCGGCAGTTATGCTAATTTATGCCGATTTTTTTATTAATATCCAACATTAAATAAAAAATATGAAATATACTTAGGTTTGGTGGGAAATTTAAAAATATTCAGACTGGCCATTTTTTGGCCGTTTGGATTTAAAATTAGGACCAGCCAAAAAATAGTCGGTCAGGTATTTTTGTTTCTGTTTCGGGCACTATAAATACCCCGTTTCTCTCTCGTCCCCCTCACAACTCACTCAAACTCACCATAAGAGAGAGAGAAAGAGAAGAAGGGAAAGATGAAGAAAATATTCGTGAATAAAACGTATTATACGTTTTTTTTGCATTTTATTCGGTATTTCGGTTTGAAAACGTTTAAAAAACGAATAAATTGTGAATTATTTGCGAATTTATCGCGAGTTGTGTCACTATGCCAGTCAGTGAAAGTTGTAGCGTTGAAGGTAACAAGATTCATTGATAAAATCAAATTACATTCTTGGCTACTGCATGCATGCTGCAATGGGCAATGTAAGCTCTCTTCAACTAAAAAAAAAAGAAAAAGATAATATAAGCTCTCCAAGTAGAACTATAGCATGGCTGTGTGGAATATGGACTTAGCCAGTATGAGGGAATTGACTTGACCACCCACCCACTCTGGAGCCCACCACATGCTGGCTGACTCCATAATCAAAGGTTAAATTGCCTATATATCCTTGGAATCTCTTCTTTTCACACATTTATTCATCTAATTATTTTTTTCTGGCAAGCTACCAAAATCCGGCAATAATAAGAGTTAAGTTTAAAATTTCATCCTACAAACTTGATTTTTTTTTTTTCTAATTAAAAGGAAGAAGAAAAAGAAACGGACTTAAACATAACGGTCCTTAATTTTTTAGGGATAATGTGTTATGAAGGGCTTCGAAACTGTTGGTTTTAAGCTTGCTCTCGAATTATGCAATTGATGACAATTATCTTCGGTAGTTAAATTACTATATATTTACTATTTTATTTTATTTATGAAATGACCGGAATACCCTTGATAATTTAACTTAATTAATGTTCAAATCTGTTTATCTATTTTAAGAGTAGAAGGTGCTCTTAAGCTCACCATGTCCTTTGGTGAGCTTACCTCCAAATTAAACTTATCGGAATGATTTCAAACAATATGAATCCAAACCATTGAAACCGATCTACTTCACGAGTGATGCGTTTACATGTCAAATTTATAATTATTTTAATTAATTTAGTATAAAGTCAAGCTGTAAAAAAATGATGAAAAATGAACGAATTGAAATTAACTTATAAACTTTTATTTTTTTTACCGCTTGACTTTATACTCAATTAAGTCGAAAGTTTACAAATTTAATATATAAATGTATCATTCATGAAGTATATCGGTTTCAATTGTTTGGATTCGTTGTTTGAAGTCGTTAAAATAGGTTTTGGAGGTAAGCTCACCAAGGTCTTGGTGAGCTTAAGAGCACCCTAGTTCTACTCCTATTTTAATACTTAACGACTTCTATTATCAATTTTAAATTAATAATAATTTCCTGCTTAATAATATTTGCTATATTCATATATAAAATAATTTTATCAATTTTAATTACTTATGAAACTATATCTTTTCTATAAAAATAACATAAAGCATACATATATATAAAACAATAAAATGAAATATTAAGCATCTCATGTTTATGAATATTTAAACAAGTGCCTATATATATAGAGAGAGAATGATGTTATGATGCTTTGGGAAGTAAATAGGGTGTTTAACTTCCCGCTCATATCTCTATTTTCAAAGTTTCAAACAGTTGATCTGAATTTCTCAATATAATAATTATATTGATATGTGCTTGGAGACCAAATTTTACATTTTTTTGAAAAAATTTTACTATTTTTTTAGAATTTTTGAAAATCAGTGTTTTTGTGAATTTTTTATTATTTTTTTATTGCATGAAAAGCTGTGATTTTCAAAAATTCTAAAAAAATAATAAAAAATTTCCAAAAAATGTAAAATTTGGTCTTCAAGCACATATCAATATGAAGATCATGTAGAGAACTTCGGATCGACTATTTGAACTTTGAAAATGAAAATATGAGCGTGAAGTAAACCACTCTCTTTACTTCCCAAAACATGATAGCTTATCTCCCTCTCTCTATATATATTGAAGTTCGTTAACTTTATAGAAATTAAAAACTAGAGGGCCAGCTTGTCACAGACCAAAAATTCTGAGATTTTTATATATAAGAAAATAAATAAATAAAATATTAAAAATGAGAAATGGTTGAACAGAATTTGAAAAATGGGAAGGCCGCCATGCGCCATGGCGTCCCTGCGGGACGCTATGGCAAACTCCGGCCTGTGGAAAAAACGTAAAAATCGTAAATAAAAAAAATAAAAATAAAACTTGACGCCATGCCAGACTCCGGCCCTATAAAAAAAAAATCAATTTTTTTTTCTGCTGTGTTCAGTCAGAAATCCAATAATTTTGATCATATTCAAAATTCATTTTAGAGAAAATGGCTACATGAATTTTTGTGTTCTTTATATCAAAATAAAGGTATGAAAGTCTAGTTTTCAGATAATATAATTTATCTATACAAAAATATTACAGATTGGTATAGCTGAAATTCCAGTGAGCAGTCCTATAATTTTGACCAGATTCAAAATTCAATTTAGAGAACATGACTACATGGATTTTTACGTTCTTTATATCAAAATAAATGTATGAAAGTCTAGTTTCCAGATAATATAATTTATATATACAAAAATATTACAGATTGGTACAGTTTTAGCAATTAATTGACAGAGGTCAGAATTCAGAAAAGCTGAAATTTCAGTGAGCAGTCCAATAATTATGACCTCTGTCAATTAATCGCTAAAACTGTACCAATCTGTAATATTTTTGTATAGAGAAATTATATTATCTGGAAACTAGACTTTCATACCTTTATTTTGATATAAAGACACAAAAATCCATGTAGCCATTTTCTTTAAAATGAATTTTGAATCTGATCAAAATTATTGGATTTATGACTGAACACAGCAGAAAAAAAAATTAATTTTTTTTTTTTTTTAGGGCCGGAGTCTGACATGGCATCCCTTTTTTTTTTTACGTTTTTTCCACGGGCCAGAGTTTGCCATGGCGTCCCAAAGCGCATAGCGGCCTTCCCATTTTTAAAATTCTGTTTAACTATTTCTCATTTTTAATATTTTATTTATTTATTTTCTTATATATAAAAATCTCGGCCAAAAATTTGGAGGCCTCACATGATGTACTTTTTACGTTTTTTTTTATTCCAATTGAAAATTTAGATATGTTGGTGAATTTTTTCAATTTCAGCCTTCTTAAACCTCGAATTTTGTTTATTACTTTATTAGATGTTGAATTTGAAAATTTACATTTTGAAATGAAATAATATTCCGATCAAGCTACACGAATATATGCTTTAATTAGTGTTTAGTCCGAAACATCCAAATTTGTCTAAACTGTTAAATTCGGCATTACCCATCCAAATTATTACTAAGAAAAATCTGTCCCAAGTCGGTGCCAAATTGTTATATTTTGAAAGATTTTATAAGCTATATATAAACTTTTGCAAAAGCATTCAGATGTAGACTGTTGATTATATACACTAAACAGTATTTTACAGATGCATCACTGCTTAAAATCCTGATATTTTTCAAAAGCAAACAAAAAGATGTACAGTCTTAATTTGTTACTACACTCTGCTCATATGATTTAGAAAAAGTGATAATTGAAGAGCTTTGTTTCAGTCAGGATTGCTCCCAACCTCGCTTATCAGGGTTTTTTATGTTAGAAAAAGTGACTAAAAGAATTTAACAAGTTGAAACAATATTAAGCCTAGCTAGACCTTTGTGGCATATTTATTTATTTTATTTCAATAATTAAAAAAAAATTAAAGAGAGGGCATAATATGATATGCATCAGCTTATTATTATCAACAAAGGAACCTTCTAAACATACATCCGATCTTCAAAGGTTTAAAAAAGGAAACAAACTAACAAAGAAGAGAAGAAGAAAAATGATCTAAAGACAGCATTTTATACTTTGATACAAGTGAATAAAATAGTATTTTGAACAATGGTTATAATAATTAAAACAGTCATGCATTCTCCAACAAGTTCACCAATTTAATCTGATAGTAATGAGGAGATGCCACTACAAATTTAATTATTCCCAAATATCCAAAACCTACAACAATGTTAACCAGGTCATAAGAATTTTTTTCAATTATTTCCTTGATTCAAAATAAATAAACTCCTGAAACTCAGGATCAAGAATTCAAGATAATAGTTCTATAATTCATACCCAAAGTATTGCAATTTTTAGATAAAAAAGCCGATGTGAATCACATTTCCAATGGGTATTAATCAGAATTATATTATCACAGGTATTAATCAGTATACTTTATCCAGCTTCAACAAAATCTACAATCATAGCAACAAATGCTCAGTTTTCAGAGAAGGAAGAGGAGGAATCGACAAGAGATCTCCATCTCCACTGGTTGTTGATAATACTATTCTGAGAAGATATTGGTAGAGAATTTTTACCAGTGTGGACAGCTCTAAAAAACTCCAGAAACTCAGGATCAAGATCATATAAGGAAAATCGGAATCAGTCAATTCATTGTGGAATCGGAATCGAATGAATCAGTCGGAATCGGATCGGGAACTCGGATATTTTTGGTAGAAACTTGTTTTGTACTAAAAAATATTAAAAATGTTTGTAAAAAAATAATATGTTACAAAAATTATAATGAAACAAAATATTACACACAAATAGTTTATTTATATTATATAATACAATTATTACAATTAAAATAAACTCTAAAAAGTAATTAGTACAATTTAGAGTCCTATAAGTACAATGTATAGGGGTATAAAGAGAAATTTGTAATTAAAAAAAAATTATGTCTGGATGGTTCCAATATGGGGTTTAGTCTCAAACCAAAGTATAGTTTAAGTATTATAGTTACACGATCTAATAACAAAAATGAACAGTTGTATTGGTAAAGTTCACTATGAACACACAGCAGGTCTTGGGTTCGAGTCCCGTCGGGGACAATTTTTACTTAAGTTTTTGGGAAAGAATATTTGGAGCTGAAACGGTTGGAACTTTCCAGAATAAGACCGATTTGGCAGAAATTTGACTGGTATAGGACTGTGAAATTTGTCTGGAATCGGACCGTTCGTGTAACTCGGCCAGAAATCAAATCGGTAAAGCCCGATTCCAATCCGAATCGGCCAATTCCGGTCTGGAACAGCCGATTTTTCCTTCTATGATCAAGATAATAGTTCTATAATTCATACCCGAAGTATTTCAATTTTTAGATAAAAAAGCCGAAGTGAATCACATTTCCAATGATCGCCCAACATTATTAATTGTTTGTTGGATGATTTGCAAATGATGCCTCACAGCTTTTACCAATTAACAATCCGTGGATTGAGACAAATTTATTAATATAGTATGAAGTATACTTAAGCCACAACACTGAGCTATCAGTTATCTCAGAAATTGTTGGGTTCAATTGCAAATGTAATAATTATTGTCATATTTATATCAGCATATTCTTGTTAGCAATCAATGGGTATTAATAAGAATTATATTATCACAGGTATTAATCAGTATACTTTATCCAGCTTCAACAAAATAAATCATAGCAACAAATGCTCAGTTTTCAGAGAAGGAAGAGGAGGAATCAACAAGAGATCTCCATCTCCACTAGTTGTTGATAACACTATTCTGAGAGGATATTGGTAGAGAATTTTTACCAGTGTGGACAGCTCTGACAACGCCTAGGGAGATGCATAGAGATCAGCTCTCAGCTCAAATGATGGAAAATTAGAGATGGTATTGAATGTTGCACCTTTTCTGACAGTAGTGGGATGGGGACATTCAAAAGTTTGCAAGTAGTAAGTTAATTCAATTCAATTATCTCTCACACCAAAAGCAGTCAGTGTTACACCTAGTCTGGTACCGGACAAACTGATACTAACTTTGTGCGAAATCAGGCAAATTTTCAGTACAAGACGGAAAGCATACCAGCTCTAAATGCAAGACCAGTTCTAATCGGCGACACCTCATCAGATCGAGGTAGGTAGGCTTCTGGTAATTAATTTGGAAGAGAAATTTATGAAGAACCATAATAGTTTGCAGTGATACCTGATTAATTAAAAAGAATCAGCCATCCTCGTCAGATAACTTCTCCACTTGACGTGATTTTGTTGCCTCATTCCGTTTGTAACTCTTTCATCTCGAGTGGTAACAACTAATCTACTCCTATGTTGCGGGCTCCCATGGAGTAGATTACTTGTAACCACTCGAGACGAAGAGGAAGATGAAGAATCCGTACCTATTCGACAAGGAAGAGGAAGAATCGACGGGAGATCCTTGCGGTGGCGTCTCCTCCAGAATGATTCGCCATAGGAGGAAGCTATCGCAAGGAGCAGCCATGGCGGCCGGTGAAAGAGACGCACACTAGAAAAAGTTCGATCCGGAAGGGTTCTAGCTTCGCTTTCTAGTGGGAAATGATAAATTTATTATGGGCCCTGATTTGGGTTTGGGCTGGGCCTTTTTTGTTCTAGGTTGAACAGAAATAAATTGGCATCAAATTCTGTACTCATTTCTTTGTAGATTCAAGAGTGACAATACTGTACTGATTTTGTTCCCCTCTCTCTTATGCTATAAATCAAGGAGTCGTAATATTGTCAAAGTTTATTTCTCTTCAAGATTATGGTACTATGTATAGTGTATATTGGCTCTTGTTATGAACTCATATTTTCATTTTGAAAGTCTTAACAGTCGATCTGAACGATCTGAACCATTCAACATGGAGATGTACTTGCAAACCAAATTTTATATTTTTAAGATTTTTATTTACTATTTAGTATTTATTTAGAATTAAAGGTAGAAAATTAATCACTTGATTTCACATTTGTGGACCATCCAAAAATAATAACTTTTTACTTATCTAAAAAAATAATAAAACAATTCTAATAATCGGCAAGTACATATTCATATAGAGATCATATTTAACGATTTGAATTGACTGTTAGGACTTTGAAAACAAAAATAATGATCTATTGTATGAACCAATCTGCGCTATGCACAGTACTATAGCCTCAATCTTCTTTTATTATGCAGGAAGTATAGTGAAAATACCACAATTCTTACTAAGACCCCTAAAATCAAACAAACTTTTATCTGTACTTCCTAAAAAGATTTTGGTTAACCAAAATAAAAAGGAAAATGTTGACATGAAATATTTGAAATTTCATACGAAAAATATGGATTTCATTGAAGCCATGTCATGATTAGCATGATTAGCAAAAGTACAATGGGACTCTTATAGAAAATAACTTCTTTCCTTTAAAAAAAAAGGTTCAGTTTCACAAAATTACAATGACTTTATAAAAAATTGTGACCATAAAATTTTAAAAATAAAATAAAGGAAAAAAATGCAATGACATCAGTACTACTTAACAAGCTGCATCAACACTTTCAGCAAAATCTTTTGCAACAAAATCAACAAGTAGTCTTATCATACGTATGTCCACATAAATAAACTGACAATACACACCATATAAAATACACACAGTATAAAGTGACTAGTACCAGCTGATAGACTCAAAACACTTAAAAAAAAAAAAAAACCAACAACTCTTAAACATACAACACCCAAAAAAAAGTACCAGTTACAAATAAAATTGTAACACCACAATCTTTTTCCATTGTTTTTTTTTTTTTAAACTTTTTTCGTTTTTTTGATTTTTTTTTTTTTCCTTTTTTTGTGTTTTTTAGATAGTTTTCCAATAACATTAAAAGCATCAAATAACTTCGACAGTTACAAAAAATTATACAATATCCCAGCAATGATTGGAGAGTGAAGACTTAGAAGACGAACATAACAAATTTCTTTTAAAGGTAATCAATGGAGAATTTTTTTCTTTTCTTTTTTTGGTTTTTTTGGTTTTTTTTTTTGGGTTTTTTGTTTTTTTTTGTGGTTTTATTTTTAATTTTGGGGGATTGGAAAATTGGAGATGGTGGGGGCAGAGAAGAAATTGGAGAGAGTGAAAGAAAAACTCCAGCCTAAGAAATTTACTCAAAAAAAACTCCAGCTTAACAACGATTCCTTTCTTCTGCAAAAGAACAGAATTAAGACAAAAAGATTAGTATCTTATAGCATTGTCAGAGCAGTGAAAAATTATGGCTATCAGATGAATTATAAAAAAATATTGCAATGCCAGGATCAATTACTCCTTACATGGACATGTTGCCGCTGGTTTTTTAATTCCTTATCCTTACTGATATATGGGGTAGTTTGCTGTAATGCAATTATTTGATGAGGAGGGATCCAATTACATCTTTTTTGGTGACACACGTTGACACCTACCATTTTTAAAGTCCAAATAGTCGATTTAAACCGTTCAACGTGATGGATATATTAAAATGTGCTTGGAGATCAAACTTTACATTTTTTTGAATTTTTTTGCTATTTATTAAGATGGTTACAAAAATCGTTGTTTTCAGACCATTGAAAAACAGCGATTTTGTAACCATCTTAATAAATAGTAAAAAAATTTAAAAAAAAATAAAATTTGATCTCCAAGCACATTTTAATATGGTGATCATGTTGAATGGTTCGGATCGGCTGTTTGAATTTTGAAATCGCAAAATTGACCTATATAAAAAACGGTGTCATGATGTGTCACCAAAAAAGGTGTAATTGGATCCCTCCTCTTATTTGATATAGGTGTTGTGACTGTGATGTAATACCAGTACGAGACTGGAGACATGATGTAAGAACTTTTTTTAAATTAGCAATATACTAACCTTGGCAGCCGCTTCCAAGTTTTTCAAAAAAAAAGAAAATAGATATATAGAATATGTAAACGGAAGCAGTTCAAAAATGAATCAATAAGTTTTAGAGTTCTTGCATGCTCTGCAAAGCTGATGGTTGAAAACATGAAATACAAGATTCTCTCTAAATTAAATTATTTGTATTTTAAAAGACAACTCATATACTATTTTCTGGAGAAAAATGTAGTAGAATCTGTGACTGAAATCTACATGCACAAAAATTAATGAAAGAATTGGTTCACTGAATATAGAAGCTGCAAGTTTGGAACATACATAATGAGAAATAAAATAACAAAGGCCAAGGAAATATAAGTACGGTATATGATCAACAAGCCAAATCAAAGCAAGAAAAAGGGAAAAGGAAAGCGGTCAGGTACACTGGTACGGTTTCGTGAATGCTCAACCATACCAGCAGTCCAGCACAAAACCAGAATGTAGGAGGATGCCTCGTCTCATCTGCTAGTTATGGCTTCAACCAAAATATAGACAATTATACTCCTTAATGTCAAGTACCAAGGTCGTACCAATAAGATCTTTTTTATCAGATTTTATTCCAGGTTCCCTTTGAAACTCTAACGATTTTCCAGTCACGGATAAACAACTGGAATTTAAATGCTTTGGTGAACCAAAAGGATAATGGGGGTCTAAAAACATTTGATTAGATCCCTCTAATGACTGATGAAAATAATGTATCCATCAATAAAGAGAAGATATAAAATTAACAATAGAAGTTGTTTACTGTGGGGTCTCAAAATAAGGTTACCTTCTGTTGGAAATTTCACAACGGTGCTTCCTTCGTGAAACCAGACCCGGTAAGGGCCATCCTTGTTTATCTTCTCTGTCAGATTTGGACAGTCTTTAATGTGCAACTCGCGAAGATTCTTGGGTAGTTCTTCCAACTCATATAAGTTTGGACAGTTTTTAATTTTCATAAGCTGGAGAGATTGAACATTCTTCAAGTTCTTCGGCAGATGGGTAATACTGCAATGACTAATGTATAAACACTTCAGAGAGGTAAGAGACTGTAAAACCTCATCATCTAAGGAATCTCCTCGAAAGAAACCAATTGACAGAGTATCTATTGAGGAGATAGTTTCATTTGATAGCATCAACTTCAATAACAAAATGTTCTCAACATAAACAGCTGCCAGTGCATATGCGTACTTTTCCATAGGAGATGAGAGATTGATCTCCATGTGGGACGACACATGTAGACTATAAAGGGTAGTTAATGAATTCAATCCCTCCAATTGACCATTCCATCCCAGCATACCCAGATTCTCGAGACAAGACAGGTTACCAACACGTAAAACTTCCCTCCGGTTTTTCAAATTATTAAAGACAGAAAGGGCACGTAGTTCCGGTAAATTTGATTTGGAAAGAATAACATCAACATTTGAGCAATCACAAAAGCTTATCCTCTCCAAGGAGGAAGGCAATGGTTCATTTGATGAGTACAAATTGATGCAGCCATTTAATTCGAGCTCTATCAGGGAGGTCAAGTCTCCAATACCTCCCAGGGAATTGAGCAAATAGCATTTTCTAATGGTAAGAGACTGGAGGTTTTTCAATGAACATAGGACTTCCTTGGGAGGAAGAGAGCTTATTGTCTGAATGTCAGATAGTTTTAGTTTAGAGAGGGAAACAAGGCATTGTATGCTGGTGGATAATGCATCACTAGTAATTCTACATGATGATATCTCAAGGTCAGTTAGTGAAGATGGTAAAACCAACTTGGATTCTTCATTTCTGTTGAACATTGTTTCTATGTGGTAATGCATGAACATAATCCACATATTCATTAGCTGAAACCGAGAATAATCATCACTTAAAGGGTAACTATTAACTATCTTCCAAAAAATATTTATATACTGTGAACTCCTGATGCGGATGTCTCGTGCAGCTTCCAATCTTTCTTTCGCGAACTGTAAAAATAGCCCCCCGTATAAAGAAACTTTTTGCTTCAATTTCAGACACTCTGCTACTTTCTTCATGTCCTCAAATTTGGATTGCTTTCTTATTTCTTTCATCCACAAATCAACCTCAGAGAAATATGTAAGCTGTGGGAGCTGGTCCATCACTAAATATGTAAGGTTTTGAGGAAGGAGAGGCAATTTTTTAAGGTTTTTGAGCCCCCCTAGTTTAACACTTTTACATTTGGGAAGTGATTCATCAATGGATGAGATTCCTTCTACTTTATCACAGTTCATTAATGTTAACGATGTTACATGCTGTAGTGAATTTGGACTTAGAAGCCAATTTGGAAATCTCTCTCCTTTAAATCCTGTAAGTGTCAGGGCACTTGTATTAGGATGAGGTTGCAATGCATCTAATAATTGAACATGTTGAGTAGAGAGACCTGTAACATTATGAGTGTCTCTTTCATCAGAGCTCCACTCAAAATGTAGTTTCTCGAGATGTTTTTTATTTTGCATATTGGCCTTTACAGCATCCGCTATACTCCGTACATTCTCAAGACCTGAAATGTGCATTTCACCCCGTAGTTGATTCAAATTTTCAAGTTGGTGCAATTCATTCCCACGTTCCTTCCTTACAAGGAATTGATCAAGGCATTGGAGGGACGTCAGCCTTCCAACATTAGAAATATGGAACATTGTCTCCCCAACTTTTTCAAAGCGCCTCAAGCTAATGAGTTCAGAAAAATCATTGGGTAGGGATTTACAATTTGGCAGGACAAGCGTTTGAAGGTGGTAAAGTTTGCATATGGAATTAGGAAGTTTCTTAATAGGCCGAGACCCATAAATATCCAGGGAACGGAGATGCTTTAAATTGCCAATATAGTCTGGCAAGTCATCAACACAATGAGAAAGATCTAACACCCGCAGTTTTTTCAAGTGTTTCAATATCTCTTGTAATACTTTCTTTGGGACAAAACAACTATCCCCTAGCACAAAAAAAGTGCGTATATTTTTCATGAGGCATAATGTTTCTTTTAATTCGTTTATCATGCTTGAGGGTAAAAGGATGTGGCGAATGTTTTCGCTTCTAGATAACATGTCCCTAATGTGGGAAGGAATTTCTCTGAAATTAAAGGAGTCTATTCTGATAAAATCATCACCTTGAACATGCTCTGCAAGATCATGAAGCAGGTCATGAAGTTGATAATATATTTCTCCTTTTTTATTATCTACAACTTCTTCAATAAAGAACCTCGATGCGAGTTCATGCAAGTAATTTTCACCTATATCTTCCAATTTTTCTTGCTTATCTTTTGGCCTGATAAAACCTTCTGCCATCCACAAATTAACTAAAAATTGTCTTTGCAACCTAAAACCTTTTGGAAATAAGCTACATAATGCAAAACAACGTTGAAGATCTAGAGGCAGCTGCTGATAGCTCCAGATCCTCGCTTTCATGTTATCTCCCAACCAATCCTTTTCTGCTACTTCCTCCCAATGCCTTAGGTCAAGTTTCCCCCTCAATTGATGACCCACTAACTTTGCCGCACCAGGATCTCCTTTTAGTTTAACAACAAGTTTTTGGCCTATTTTTTCGAATTCCTCTTTTTGCAAAACACAATTGCTAGGCCAAGCATGGTACATAAAGAGTTCCGAAAAATGACCCTCGTCTATCTCCCATAAATAATAGATCTCTACTTCCGTAACACCGGCAAGGTCGGCCTGTTCTGCAACATTTATGGATTGAGTTGTAAGTAGAAGTTTGCTCCCTGGTAAGCAACTACTTAAGCAACCAATGAAATTCTCCCATTGTGCAACAAAATCCTCGGTATCACTCCAAAAATCATCTAACACAAGTAGAAGTTTCTTTGACCTTAACATGCGCCTTATTTGTGTTAAAAGAGCTTCAAGAGATGTAGAGGGATTATCATTACGAGTACATTCTTTGGCCTTCTGTATGATTTCTATCATGTTCTTGATCACATCAGTGACCTTAAATTTGCGAGGGGCATGCACCCACACACAAAGATCAAAGTGCTCATGTTCTTCCGTATATTTATAAACATACTGGGCAAGTGTAGTTTTGCCGACACCAGAACGACCAGTAATTGCAATTATTGGGATAACTGGCCTAGTGCTCGGTCCAGGCTCACAATTTGAAGGTTTTTTTGTTAGTAAGCTGACTAATTTTTCTTTATCTATCTCACGACCGAAAACTCTAACAGGAGGCTCTGAGATTGTTTCCCTATCAGCGTCACTACCACTAGCATTTTCTTGGACCTCTAACAAATCACGAAATTCATTGGCCTCCTTTGCAATTTTTATGAGTTTGTCTATACAACCCTTTAGCATAATTTTTTGCCGAGAGAAAACAGATAATCCATATGTTAAATTAACCGACGAAATCTTGAGACACCGGGGTACAAATTGGGATGGAAAACTAATTCGGGTTCCCCTCTTATCCTTTACCTTTTGTTTAAGCAATTCATACTCGAATAGGTCGATTGCTTCCTCAGCCTCATAGTATGCACCCTTGAGCCTATTGAGCCAGTCCACTAGCTTCTCCTTGTTGGGGCTCTTTTCGGCTTTCTCAATCGCCAGAGAGAGGCGAGGAAGTACTGTGGCCTCAAGTATCTTCCTTTTTTCGTCGATGCCGGTGCCGAGATGGTGATGCGCTTTGTCGAATAGCATTTTGATCAAGGGGGACGCCAACCACCCTAAGGGGGTGAGAACAACCGCCTCAGCAACCATGGTTGCCTTGTCTTCTCTTCGTGCTTTATGTTGGATCACTTAATTTTTGACACATGTATTGGAGAGAGTTGAAGAAATTTCAGAAAAGTGGAAAGGAATGGTACGATATGAGATGGTAATGGAGAAAGACTTGGTAGTTAGATCTGATCGAGTTCAATGGTTCTTTCATTATTTTCTCTATTTTTTTCCTTGGAATTAATTAGAAATGCGTTCAGCTTTGACAGACATGTGCTGCATGCGGAAATGCGCTGACAAGAAATAATTTTTTAATTAATCGTGTAACATATAGATTTCCTCTGGCCAGGCTGTACAGCAGAGCCTGTGGTAGTTAGAAGTAAAGCCACACCAGATCCAGTCATGAAATTGTTTGGGTCCCAACTGTCTGAGTCAAATTACATTCTTCACTGCTGCATGCTTGCTGCAGGATAATGTTAATGTAAGCTCTGCAAGTAGACTGTAGCCGGTAGGAGGGAATCGACTACCCACCTACTTTGGACTTTAAGGTGTAATTATCCCTCCAATCTCTTATAATTTTCTGACATTATTTATCAAATTATTCCGCTCTGTCAAGCTACCAAAATCTGTCAATAACAAGGAATGACAAGGAGTAATTAAATTTTCAAATTAATTTTTTTTTCCTAATAAATAAGAAGAAAAGATTTTTGTCAAATAGCTCCGTATCATCTTTTCATCCGATTTTTTTATTAATACCCTCAGAAAAAAGACAAATAATACATCTACTCTCGATTTTTTTTTTAAAATCTGCCCTAATCGCTCCGGGGGCGGTCCAATTTGCCAACCAAACTGCCCCACAGGGGGGCGGTCCATTTTTTTTTTATAGATTTGAGAGACAATATGAATGAAATTTAACAATAAAAATTCGAATTATGTTTTTAATATTTGTTAGATTACTTTTTTTGATGCATAAATTAGCATTTTTATACTAAAATATGCTAAATTCCGACATTTTTATTTATACCCAAAGTTAATTACAAATTAATAAAAATACCCAGACCGGCCAACTTTTATTAAAAATGCCCAAATCAGCCATTTAATGGCCGGTCCCTATTTAAATGGAAAACCGGCCATTAAATGGCCAGTCCCCTGATTTTTTTTTTTGTTAGAGACATATAGCTAAAATGCTGAAATATAACACTAAAAATTGAATTTTTTAGTTAAAAAATTAGTGTCTAAATTTTTTTATTAATTATCAGTGATTTGAAAATAATTTTATTAATTTTTTAACGAAATTTGTTTTTTTTTCAAAACTATGAAATTTATTTTCTATTGTGTATGTATGCACAAAGAAGATAATCAATATTTTTTTTTGAGATGCAATGTTGGAGACATTTAGTAGCCAAAGGCATCATGTCATGAATCACATGGGCACTCCTTTTTGAATATGTTGGATCCTAACTTAATTGGTTTTTAAATTCATGTTTGCAATGATAGGATTTATTTCTAATCCTTAAATATAAAAAAGGGTCACTTTCGTGAATTAATTACGTGCTTAGACAATTCAGATTTCACGATTAAATTTTTCACCCTAGCTATTTAGACTATAAACATAAGTTAGTCTAGTTTATTTCTAAATACCGATACTAAACTACACTCATCTCAACTCAATTGATTAATTAGTTTTTAAATATTTCAATAACAAATTGGTAAGAGAAAAAAAATATCGTTTCATCATATATTGGTTGATTGCATCGTTATACAAATCCCAATGCAACTATGGAGGGTCATAATAGAAACTGCTAATTTTGGAGGTAGCAAAATAGAAAAATGGTAGATAGGACCATTTGGAACCAACTCAGCTGTTCTCCAAATTGGAGAACAGGACCCTGTTATTTCGATCTGAACCGTTCAAAATTTTTCATATCTGAATCTCGATAAAGATGAATGGCTGGAATCGAAATAACAGAATCTTGTTCTCCCTTTGAAGAACAGCGGAGTCGGATCCGGACCATTTATGCAATTATACTTTGGTAATGATCTGACATAAAACCAATTATGTTAGCCATGTGACCATGCCGGTCAAAGCTCTTGTCTTTATTCATGCAAATAACAATCACCATCTCTGCTCTTTCTTTCTTTTTTTGCATTTTTTCCTATTTTTCATTTGATGAACCTTCAAATACAATACTGTCCATGTGTGAACTGAAAAAGGTTGTAAAATTGAAAGATGTAAACAGTAAACAGGATAATAAATGCAGCGGAGAAGCTAGAGAGAGAAAGTTAAAAGAAAGAAACCCACGAATTAAAAGCAAAAGAATGATGGACATGACTACATATCACTTGGCTTAACAATAATTTCATATGGCACAACTTGGTCCATTATAGTGTATTGATTTTATCCGGCCGGCTCAGGACCGGACCGGCCAACCCGTGGACCGCATTTGGACCGGCTCTAAATATGTTCCGGATCGGGGTTAGGCAAGGTCCGGTTCGGAGACGGGTCGATTTTTTTTTTCACTCTAAACCTGCCTAAATCCGGACCGTGGACCCGTCCTAAACTGGACCGGACCGGACCGGACCCATCTAACCCATGCCTAACCCACTGCGCCGCGCCCGTGGACCCCTGGAAATCTTTTTTTTCTGCTAGAGGCGTGAATCGAACTTGGCTCCCCCATTACACTAGAGTATGACATGTGATATATTATTCTAGTAAATATAGTATTTAACTTATACTTTTAAGTCTTTATTTTTTTTGTACAAATTTAATTTAAGTTATGATTATCTAAATACAATATATAAAATAATAATAAATAATACAATATAATAAGCGTATTGTACAAATTTAATTTAAGTTCATGTATTTTATTGTCAAGTTTAATGTGAATTACTAATTCCTTTAATATGATTATCTGATGACATTTTGTAGGTTTAAAATTGTAGGTCTAAAATGTTGAAATATAACACCAAAAAATTGAATTGTTTTTTTAAATATTTGTTAGATTACTTTTTTATATATAATTAGCATATTTATACTAAAATATGCTAAATTACTTGAAATTATGTTAAAATACGCTGAATTACTCTAAATTACAATAATTATGTAAAATTATGCTTAAATACAGTAAATTATGTTAAATTGCGTATGAATAGGGATGATACCTTCACTAAGAAGGCGAAAAACAACGACGAAACTTCAAATGGTCATAAAACGGTGCTCGAGTGTCTGATTTCAGCAAATGACCACTTTTCGGAAAGATTACGAAAATGTGCATGCGTCAGTGCCTATGATGCTAGATTTCAAAATTCAGAATCGCCAAAAAACAAAGAGAAGAGTCTCAAACCTTCAGTTGAAGTTTCCGACTAAGATTTTCATTTTTATTGTTCAATCTACGTACCTCAATAAATTAGTTATATAATAAACTTGTAAAATACCAATTTTTATTATTTTTGAAATTTTTATACTATTTTTTTGTTGGGTTTTGAGGCTACCCAAAGCCATTAGGCTTAAGCTGCGGAAAGACCGTAAAACAAAATTTTTACTTCTAACTCAAGCCAAAAGGATTGAAGTGATATGTCGAATAATCTACCGAGAGTTACATACCTGTTCAATCCGTTTCTTAGATTAAAAGTCATAAGTAAAACTTTACTCATTCAGATCATAGATTAAGTAGTATGTCGGATAATAACCGAGAGTTACATACCAGATTAATCATGTATAGACCCAAAGTAGTAAAACCGTATTTACTTGTATTTTAATCAGTTTATAGATCTACTCCTTTAATTGATTTCTAAAAGATTAAATCTAATTAACAATTAAATAGATTAATATAACATTTCTTTACCTTGCTTCCAAATTCAAATTGGAATGCAGTCTGACCCGGTTAAGCAAGCACCAAAAATATAGTGCCTCTATCGGTTATCCACCAGGAACTACCAGAGAGTTGGTATTTCTTTTGCCAGAAATGTTATACCAACGGTATTCGAAAAGTTGCGGTTTTCTGTAAATCACTATTCACCGAAAGTACGAAATTTCTGACAAAACACTATTCACAAGAATAACTTTTATTCTCGCAAAAATATGTATGGATAATCAGATTTTTTGCAAATTACTATTTGAGAGATAAAATTAGATACGAATCGAATCGGATTCTGATTCGTACTTTGATTTGGACTTCAAATGAACTTCTAATTATTTCTCACCTTTACATTCCTTTGAATAGGCAAATATATGGCGGTTATGAAGATGCAAAATCAAAATTGGATTTGCCATTTGTTTAATATATAGTTAATTAAACATTTTCATTTAATTTAATTTAATTTAATTTAGGTTTTTAATTAAATTCTAAATTTAATTAAGACCTAAATTCAAATTGGACTTTTTGGTCCAAAATATTAATTCATAATTAATATTTTAATCCATATAATATATATATACAATTATTCTGAATAATTGTATTTCTTGCGTTTGCGATAAATTTATACTACGTGTCATACACGTTTATAAATTTAATTCAGTTTAAGCATGTCATCTCCATGACATATATTTTATTCTTAATTATAACACTTTATAATTAATCATAAAATTTCTCTGATTACTTTCTTATTGGTGTGACCCTATAGGATCTGTGTTATGTTGGCAAATAGAATTAGAACTGTTCTAACTTCTATAATCATAGGTGGCACCTGGCAAGTACATTATGACACCAATTACACAGATGATGCTGTACCGTACAATATCATGATGCAGTAAACGATTTACTTCGTGTTAATTCTTTTGCCTCATAGCTATCAGATTAGTTTCAAGGTAGGTGTGTGTCATCCTTGCAAACTTAATCTTTTCTTGATCCTGAATAGATTATCAAATATGTTTACTCTTGTAATCATACTGGATCCAGATAATCATATTCTATCAAGGGGCCCAGTGATGCTATAGCTCGTATTGAGATACGAGGGACAATAGTACTTTTGATAAACCATCTTTTCCTCCGCATAAGCTATGTATACCGAAGAACTACCCTTATAGCTACTTTTTACGGATAGCGTTAGATAGCAATCACACATATACATCTCTTATGTAGGGAAAATGAATATCTCATACTTTAGAACTTAACACTAAAAATGAAAACATTAATGACACAAACACAATTTCATTTAATGTTTCATTTGGGGTCTGTCAAATATCATGTTCTCTAACATGTATCTGTGTGATTAAAATGATAACTCTTTGTCTATGGTTTGTAAAACTTAACCATCATTTAATCTACACACTAACCTTATCGCGGTAATTAGTGTTCCTGCTAATTACCTTGGTTAGAGACTTTTAAGAGTATTATCATCTATATTATGAAGTTTCACAATTCCAGTCGTGAACTCGAAATGATTCATAAATTCAATAATACTCAAGGTAACAAAATGATTAAACATTCAATTCATGAACAAAGCTTTATATAACAAATTTATCGTATTATTGACTTCTAGATTATTACAAACTAACATTATGATTGATGAAAGATGGCAAGATATCATCCCTATTCATATGTAATTTAGCGTAATTTACCGTATTTTAGCATAATGTTACATAATTATTGTAATTTAGCATAATTTAGTGTAATTCAGCGTAATTTAACATAATTTCAAGTAATTTAGCGTATTTTAGATATCAAGTACTTGGTTCATGTTATTCCAATCTCTTGCATAAGCACCATATCACTTATCCACTATACTATCTAACATTTGTTGTCTAAAACTACTAACTTTTGCATTTAACTTATACTTGAGTTGATTTTTTATATTTAATTTATATAATACAAGTTTAAATAATCAACTTGAAATGTTCAACTTGATTTTTATATGAAACAAACATTTAGTGACCAAATTTTATATATTGTTTTATTTTTGTATCTCCGCAATTTCAATTGTTTTGTTCTCTTATAATATGTTTCTATTACAATGCACGGACACGGTACTAGTATTTTAATTTGGAGATCATGTTGAGTAGTTCGGATCGACTGATTAAATTCAAAAAAATCAGAGATAAAAATCAATTGTTTTAAATAGGACAAAAATACAAATCATTAGGAATGTCGTGAATTTAGATTTATATTTTATTATAACAAAATTTGTTCGGTTCAAAACTTCAAATAACAAACTTATTGAATTGAAAAAAAAAACAAAAAAAACAGCAAAAAATAAAAACAGCAAAAAAAAAAACCCGAACCGGACCATGGACCGTGGGAACCACGGTCCAAGCACGGGCCGGATTTGGCCTCCCAAAAATAAACCCGCCGGACCCGGACCGTCAAACCCGTCCGACCCGTGGACCGTCTTACCCGTGGACCGGGCAGGTTTGGACCGGACCAACCCGTTTTCAAAACACTAGTCCATTAGACACAATCCATTTTCATTTTACATGGAATTATAAATTCACTATATCAGAGGATAAACAAGATCTATTATAAACTGAGGTATATTTATTGTTTCAATTAGACAAATTGTAACAAACTATAGAATTTTACTAAAAATAGCATAAATTAGATATGAAATTACAACTTTTTAGATGTTATTAAAAAAAATACCAAACAGATAACATGTTTGTTAATAATAATCAAGGTTCTAAATAACATTTATAGCGTTATAGCAGAAATGCTACAAAAAAAGCTATAGCGAATAGCGTCGTTATAGCGGAAACTATGCCACATAACGGGTTTTTTTTTACATTTCGTATATTCAATATTTGTACTAAATATCAACATTATCTAAAGTCTTATAGAACAATAAATAATACCAAAGTAATTAAAAAATTATAATATTCATATTGAACCCATATAAAGTCCAAATTGCGGTTCAAAATATCCATAATAATATCATAAACTATCGATTTTTCCTATTAAAAATATCTTAAGTATCATGATTCATGACATAATCTATTTTTTTTTCTATTCAAATTTCAATTTCTATTTACAATTTCAAATTTATTTATTTGTAGCAAGTAGCAACAAATTCAATTTCGATTTGAGCTTTTTTGGGTCTTTATTTAAAGTCCATATAAATTGCTTAAAATAACTCATATTGTATAGCGGCCGTAGCACAAATAGCGGACTGCTATCACCGCTATAGCGGCCGTAGCGCAAATAGCGCATTTTGATGTCATAGCTTAATGTTTGGGATCCAAAAACGCTATAGCGGCGCTATAGTGCGCTATTTAGAACACTGACAATAATAAATAAAAGCGTAGTAGTTGTATCTTTTGATGTTTATGCTAACAAAATAAAAATTGTACAAATTTGTTAACCAACTCCAAAGATCCTTTTCTGACAATAGTGGGACGGGGACATTCAAAAGTTTGTAAGTAGTAAGTTAATTCAATTCAATTATCTTTCACACCAAAATCAGTCAGCATTACACCTAGTCTGGCACCAAACAGACTGATATTAACTTTGTGTGAAATCAGGCAAATTCTCAGTAGAAGACGGAAAGCATACCAGCTCTAAAAGTCTAAATGCAAGATTCATTTTAATCGGTGTTACCTCATCAGATTGAGGTAGGTAGGCTTCTGGTAATTAATCTGGAAGAGAAAGGTAACAATACCTCATCTGACTTTCTCAGGAAGCCATTGCTGGAAGAACACAGTGATCAAATCTATAAACATAACCAGGCTCCCTCAGTCTTCAATCCTAGAGCGAAAGCACACAGCACAGGCCAGCCATGGTAGGAATCTGGGCAAGTTAGTAGCGCATGTAATATTAATTTAATTTAGAGAAAATTATGAAGTACCATAATAGTTTTCAGTGATACCAGTTTAATTAATAAGAACCAGCCATTGTTGCCTCATTCCGTTCGTAACTCTTTCATCTCGAGTGGTAACAACTAATCTACTCCTATTCTGCAGGCTCCCATGGAGTAGATTACTTGTTACCACTCGAGATGAAGAGCAAGAGGAAGAATCTGTAGTTATTCGATAAGTAAGAGGAAGAATCGACAGGAGATCCTTGTGGTGGCGTCTCCTTCGAGATGATTCGCCATAGGAGGAAGCTATCGCAAGAAGCAGCCATGGCGGCTGGAGAGAGAGAGATCGATCTGGAAGGGTTCTGGCTTCGCTTTCTAGTGGGAAATGATAAATTTATTATGGGCCCTGATTTGGGTTTGGGCTGGGCCTTTTTTGTTCTAGATTGAAGACAAATAAATTGGCCTTTTTTGTACAATACTGTACTGATTTTGTTCCCCTCTCTTATGCTATAAATCAAGCAAGGAGCCGTAACAATGTCAAGTTTATTTTCTCTTCTTAAGTGAGATTATGGTACTATTTATAATGTATATTGGCTATTGCTATAATATCCGATTCGTATTCAAAAATTAGATATGAATATCCAAATATCTGTGTGGATACGGATACTGATATGACTTTACATTTCAATTATCTGTATCTGAATAGTAGATATATATACATATAGTTTAATATATATTATGAAAAAAATTATGTTGTTCATCATTATAATTACATAAATATTATAAATTTTAGTATTTTTCAATAATATTTATATATTTTTTAATAAGTATCCAATCCGATCCGTATCCGGAAAATAAAAAACGGATATGGATATGGTTTTACCACTCCGTATCCGATCCGTTTTCACTCCTATTTATATTGATTTTATCGAATAATTGTAATTGAATTAAAATGTTTATTACTAATTAAGGATATTAAAGTCATTTAATATTCAAAATAAGTAAAAATAATTATATACAAACTAAGTCCAGGTGAACCTAATCAATTTTTAGGTCTTAATTATCAGAACTCAATCTATTATATGAGGAGGGATCGGATTATACCTTTTTTGGTGACATCGTTCATTTTCAAAGTCCAAACAGTTGATCCAAACCGTTCAATATGATGAATATATTAAAATGTGCTTGCAGATCAAATTTTACATTTTTTTGAATTTTTTTACTATTTATTAAGATGGGTACAAAAATTCAATGGTCTGAAAACAACGATTTTGTAAAGTACTTAATAAATAGTAAAAAAATTCAAAAAAATTTAAAATTTGATCTGCAAGCACATTTTAATATATCCATCATATTGAACGGTTTGGATCAACTGTTTGGACTTTGAAAACTTTAAAAATGAACGATGTAATTCGATGTCACCAAAAACGGTGTAATCCGATCCCTCCTCCTATTATATATATTTATAATAAAAATATCAAACTAAATATTTAAATTTTCCATATTAAATATTAATCCTTAGTAATTTAACAGTTAGAAAAATTAATACAAGATGGTGTACTGAACTAGAACAATTCGTTACATCCCACATGAATTAAATTAATTAGTTCTTGCAAATCATGATTAGACATGTTGGTTGTTATGGTAGCAAATCTGAGCAATGCACTTTATATTATCCAAGAAAGCGCATGCATGCTTGCGTTACCTTTGTAAGAGGCATTATTAATTGTCCAAGAAAGTGGAGTTCTGTTTTTTCGGTTGGAACCATCCCAACTGAAACATAAAACTTATAGAGTGAGGCTATGGTACTTCGGCTAGTGTACTACGGCTCAATATGGTACTTTTTAAAATTCTAACGGTCGATCCGAACCGTTCAATGTGATATCTATATGAATATGTACTTGCAAACTAAATTTTATATTTTTTCGAATTTTTTTACTATTTTTTTAGATAGATAGAATTTTCAGTGTTTTATACAAATTCTGGACCATCAAAATTCTACCTATCTAAAAAAATAGTAAAAAAATTCGAAAAAATATAAAATTTAGTTTGCAAGTACATATTCATATGGATATCACATTGAACGGTTCGGATCGACCGTTAGGATTTTAAAAAGTACCATATTGAGCCGTAGTACACTAGCCATAGTACACTAGCCGAAGTACCATAGCCTCACTCTAACTGATATTGATATAGAGATTATTTATAGAGAGTTTTTAAAATGGATTTAATTTGTTTATTTTAATCCAACGATCCAAATAAAAAAATCAGTACTTATTAATGAACAAAGCTAGAGTGTGATGTGCTCATCAGGAAGAGTTGGTGAGCACAGCTCCAAAAGTCTAACGTATTTTCTTCAAACGATGAATCCAAACTATGAAATCCATCTACTTCGTGAGTGATGCATGTATATGAAAAATTTTGAAAGTTTCAAATTTATTTAGTATAAAGTCAAGCATAAAAAAATCAATTTTTTATAAGTTATTTTGTAAATTGTTTTATATATTTATTTTTCATTATTTTTTTACCGCTTGACTTTGTAACCTATTATGTATCAATAGAAGAATTTTGTTATAAAATTTTATTTATATAATTGGTAGCCGCCCAATTTGCTATAGTTGATAAATATGTCAGAATTGATCCATGATTCAATAAATAAATTCCATTCAAGGCAACAATGACTAAGATAATGTGTATATTTTTACTACATCACATGGAATATTTTAAGGGACAGAAAATGTCAACACTACTACAGAATAGAAGAAAAATGTCAAAATAGTAACAATCTTTCAAATCCTTCATGAAATTAGAACCACCTTCAAATTACAAATTACATTAATGTAGTAATTTACAATTATTTAGAGAGACTCATATCATTTAATTATACACTTGGGTTTTAAAAAACCTCCAATGAGTTATACAAGTCAAACTATGAACACCCAAACAAACAATGCACAATCTAACAAACTAAAAAATATTATCTGGGTCGTGATATGTACAACAATAAGGGCAATTTTTTTTCAAAAAAAAAGAGAGTTCACTATCAGAAATGAAGAATGTCACAGAAATTTTGTAAGCACCTTTAAATGATCAAATTTACAACTGTAAATCCTTTTCTTTTCTTTTTGTGCTTTCAAAGCACAGTGCAGTGGAATGATGTTCTTCTTTTAATTATTCTATGTACACATAAACCCGTAGAATGCTACAAATTGGATTCCGGTTCTTGCTTTGCAAACTTGTCAATTAATATTTGCAAGGTTTTTATGTATTTCGGCATGTAATGGTCTCTTATCATGCTCCTTGCCAACCTTATCTTACCATAAAATTCCCTGGGAGTCTCGTAAACATCAACCAACTCCTCTTCATTCACAGCAAGTCCCGTCTCTGACAATACCGGGTCCCGCTCAGGTGCTGGGAGTACAACCATGTGCAATATCCTCCCAGGAGGGAACATCTGTGGCCCCTCAGCTGATAAGTCTAAATTTGCATCAGCAAGCAACTCTAGTTGCATTTTGCTGCTTTCTGGTAATTCCTTTGGTTCTCTTGTTATCTCTACTTCTGATTCGGATTCGGATTCTGACTCGGAATCAGGAATTGCAGACCCGGAACAGCCCGCAATCAGATCCGCTATCAGTGCAGAGTTATTGATGATCAACTCACTTTCGGTGATGACGGTGTTGTTATTGTGGAGTGCTACTTGAGAGGTGCCTGCAGGGTTTGGAGATGCTGAACTGGCAGAGGTGGGGCCACGAGTTTGCCGGGCCATGCAAGGGAAGCAAGAGAGAGGATGATTTTTCTTCTGTTCGGTTGAATGTACTTCTTCCTTCAAATCCACAGTTTGTGCCTGTAAGTGCCAAATTTAATATTAGAAACTTAGGAACTGTTTGGTCCCTTATAGTACCAGTATGTGCATGCTAAATTTGCGGTAGTGCTAGGGGTGTTAATGGTACCCTTTTATCCGTTTCATCCGACCCGTATTGTATTCAATAAGACCGGTACGAGTACAAGTTTTTTTTTTCATTAGCTTATTGGATACGGGTAAGGGTACGGGTAAAGACTATTTCGTACCCGTTACCCTATACGGTAATTATTAGAAATAAAATTATATATAAATATATATGTTTATATGGGGATGATGCATGATATCGGGTACAGGTAAAGGTAAAGTGTTTTTCGTTCACTTAACAGGTATGGGTATGGAAATGCTTCCACCCAACCCATTTTGTACCTGTTAACACCCTAGGTAGTGCTGGTTGGTTCAATTTTTGTTTTAAAATCATTTTTCTTTCTATGGTGTCTTCATCTTCCTTTCTATGATGCTTTTAGAATCAAATATAAAATATATAGACAGTAAAAGAGAGAAAACCTCATTAGATTTAACAAGCATATCAGCATCTACAACTTTAGAGTGAGGGTGAGAGACAAAAGGTACATGAGACCTCATAAATGCCACGGAGCGATTCACAAGGTTTAAAAATCTCGTGTGTTGGATCTGATCCCTCAGATCGGTCAACCATGATGAAACTGCCACCTATGTTGAGAAAATACAAATCAATAATTATAATCAGAGCATGTATTAGCAAAAAGCACTCTTGTGCAATTCACAAGATACAATTTCCTGGGTACCCAAAAGACTGTATTCCTGCACAATGCACAAGACAAAAAAAGAAAAAAAAAAGAAAGAAGACAAATGAATGGTAGTACCTCAGCACGCAGCTGAGCGGCCGAGACTAAAGAAAAAGAAGGCACGGCATCAGTTCTATTCACAAGTGAAGTGATGAAATCCTTGCCTGATTCGGCCAACTCCCATGTCATGCAAGCAGCTAAAATAGATGAATACAATACTTTAATTAAGCATCTCAAATTTAATAAACATCTTCACCAATGTATTATTTGGGTAAATGTTCACTGTTGACAAAACAGTGAACATTTTGTTGTAAAAGAGTACATATTTATAGAGAAAAGATAGAAATTGTTACCTGGACCATATGCAATGCATGTACATGACGACAACTCTTTATGCTCACGAAGCATGTATGTTAGAATTGATGCAATAGCAGCACCCATCGAATGCCCAATAATCTAATATGTCAAAACAATGAACACAAAAATAAAAAAATTAAATAAATAAACAGGTTATTTTATTATTTAAAATACAAGGGAGACATCATAACATACAAAAATTACCTTGATATTGTAGTCAGGATGTTGCCGAACGGCGTCAGTGAGAACAGGGACCGCACATTTGGCAATCCAACGTGCCGCTGCTACCATGCCACAATGTGCATGGCCCAAGACAACATCTGTTACGGCCCCATCATGCATCACTACATGGTGAAATGGCACCGCTGCTCCTGTAGCAGCTGTCAGACGTTCCTTGACGCTGATGGCCCCACGAATCAGAAGAAGAAAGCATTTTGTATCACCATCTCGCACTACTGTGAACGATGGCCTCAGCAGCTGCACAAAAATATTTTCCATTTTTAAAAGAAATTACTAAGCAATTTCCATAATAATATTTAGATGATGAGTGAGGCTATATTACTATGCATAGTGCATAATAAGTCCGTACTATGGATCAATATCTCCATTTTTAAAGTCCAAACAATCGATCTGAACCGTTCAACATGATCTCCATATGAAAATGTATTTGAAGATCAATTTTTTTATTTTTTAGGATTTTATTACTATTTTTTTAGATAGGTAGAAAATCAACCATTCAAAAGTAGTGTTTCTACCTATATAAAAAAATAGTAAAAAAATTCTAAAAAATAAAAAATCAAGTCTGCAAGTACATCTTCATATGGAAATCAATCGACTATTTGGACTTTGAAATCACTTTGATCACAGACAAAAATAAAGAGGCATGATGATACTTACGCACCCTCGCCTTATGCTTCTTGACAAGAACATCATCATCACTATACCGGCCGTGCTCCATGAACACCTTGTATGGTTTCTTGGAGAAGAACATGCACAGCTTTAAATGTCTCAAGAGATATACCAGTTCTTTTGTCACATCATGCCCCAGCAGTATGCTGTTCCCTTCCGTGTATTCATGTTGCAAATTTCCCTGAAATAATTTTATATATCAAGCATGCATGCATACAAAAGAACGCTTAAATTAAATTTTCTCAAGGAATTGTTACGTACCTGTTGTTTCATATAATACTTGATGCCAAATGCAATCTCGCCAAGTGTCCATTGGCCCAGGGTTTGTTTCCAAGTGTACCTTAAAGCCCTTGATGTTTGCCCCAAAGCCTGCCCGAAATTAACAGGTGGCTTCTCTGGCCACTTCACTGGATCATAACATAAATTGCCATCAAAAATTGGTCACCTCGAAACAGTTCAGGTCAAATTGGTTTGTCCAAGAGATTTCAATCAAATTTTGTTCCTCTTTCTGTTCTTGTTTCAGTACTTAATTGCAAATTCAAACCAAGTTCATGATGAATTAGTGAATTGCAAATTCAATATTCAAACCAAGGTCCTCTAAAAAATATACCAGGTGAAAAATTGAGTGCAACTTATTACTACAAGTGCATAGCCATATAGTAATAAATAGCTTGTTCTTAAGAAAAGTATTCTACTGGTAAATACAATGTCATAGAAGAAACAAAAACCAAGTCGAAATCGGAGTTTTCTAAAAACCCAATTTCTCTCCTTGACAAATATCTATTATGATACAGAAATTAGCTGATATTAGGTAAAATGAAGTCAAAAGTGCAAAAAGTATATCTTTGCACAACTTTACATAAAGTCGTCCTTTATGGGGGCTCATTTGCAAATAAAAAATCTTCAAGGGATAGATATGAAAACGAAAGAGGAAGAACTCAAAAGGCATTCTACTGGTAAATACAAAAAGTATATGTTTGCATCAACTTTACATAAAGTGTCGTCCTTTACAGGAGATCATTTGCAAATAAAAACTTTTTAAGGGACTCAAAAATATCTACCTTTAACCTTTTTCTTCTTCTTTTTATCCCTCTTTTCCTTCCTTTCGATCCGTGTTCTCTTACTTGCCTCCTTCAATAGCCTCCTCTCCTCGGCATCCTCAACGGATAACCTCCCGCTTAACACCAAGTAGAGAAGTACCGCCGTGCCCATGGCCGCCGCGATGTTCTTCGTCCCCATCGCTCCTTCCCTTTCACAATTAGGGTTTGGTCGAATAGAAGTGATGAATAGAGAGAGAGAAAGAGAGAGAGAGAGGTCGGAGACGAGCAAGGAGGAAGAATAGAAAGACGACCTGGTAGTTGGGTTTTTTTTTTTTTTTTCCTTTTCTCGTCTCTCCTCCTTTTTGTCTTTGCAAACTGATTAGAATTCCATATCTCTGAGGTAACAGAATTTTCCCGTTTGAATCAAGGCCAATCATGGCCGTCCAATAGTCGTGCGGATGATAGTTGCACGGTCCAGATCCAAACCGAAATATGCTGTTACCTTAGGTCATACAAATTCGCCGATTAGAGAGTGACGTGTCCGAATGCTCTGTAGTACCGCAAAATTTGTGGTCAGATCCGGACCGTACGATCAGAATCCCGATCAAACTTTTGAGTTTAATATGCGGAGTGAGGCTATGGTGCTATGCATAGCACGGATGGCTAGTGTACTACGGCTCAATATGGTACTTTTTAAAATCCTAACGGTCGATCCGACCGTTCAATGTGATAATTATATGAATATGTACTTGCAAACTAAATTTTACATTTTTTCGAATTTTTTTACTATTTTTTTAGATAGGTAGAATTTTGATGGTCCAGAATTTTCAAAAAACACTGATTTTTCTACCTATCTAAAAAAATAGTAAAAAAATTCGAAAAAATGTAAAATTTAGTTTGCAAGTACATATTCATATGATTATCACATTTAACGGTCGGATCAACCGTTAGAATTTTAAAAAGTACCATATTGAGCCGTAGTACACTAGGCATGTGTGCTATGCATAGCACCATAGCCTCACTCTTAATATGCGTGCTAAACTCAAAATTTCGGTTCTCCTCTTTGTGTTTGCAATCTGATTGGAGATTCTTATTCCTCTAAAGTACCTCAAACATTGTATTTATATTCTGACTGTCCGATCAGAATCCTGATTAATCGATGATATTAATATTCGTGCTAGAGGAGATCAAACGGTGCAGATTGGAATGTAAAATTTAAGTTACTTTAGGAGATGTGAATTACTATGTTGGATTAAAGTCGTTGCGTCGTCATTTGCATAACCGCGTTTCTTTCTTTCGGATCCAAGTCAATTTACCTATTTACCCTTCCTACAGTCCCGCCTGACGCCTGTACAAAAATTATTTTTTTGCCTTAATTTGCGTGTTCCTCGTTTGACCCAAAAAGGCGCTGTTGCTGTTTTCTTCCCGTTCAAGTTACCCAAATTGCCCCTGTTGTCTCCTACCATGTCTTTCAAAAGATTTTATGTGATAGTGAATAAATTCTATTAAACTGTACAGAAAAAGTTCAATTAAAATTTATTAAATTATTTATTATTTCTGTTACATAACATAATTATATCATTAAAAAATTAACTCATTTAATCTTGAATAAATATATTTGTAACCGTATATTTTACGTCTGTATCTGTATCCAGATCTGTATTCAAATATTTGCGGATTTGGATATTCGGATACATATAGTTTGCGGATACAAAATACAGATAATTATTTGTATCCGTATTTCTTTAGATTTTTATATACCCATTTGTGCATATTCGGATACAGATAAAGATAATTATATGTATTCATATTTTGTGTGTGCTTCTTTTAGAACCATATATTATTGAGAGGAATATTTTTTTGTTGGTATTATTGATTTAAAATATGATTATGTTGGTGATTAAGTTTTGTTAACGAGATATATATTATGTAATAATATAATAAGTTTAACATGAGAAAAATATTATTTGAGTAGAACTAGGGTGTTCTTAAGCTCACCAAGCCCCTTTGTGAGCTTAATTCAAAAACCTATTGAATTGGCTTCAAACGATGCATCCAAACCGTTGAAATCGATCTACTTTATGAGTGATGCGTTTACATGTCAACTTTATAAATTTTCGAACTAATTTAGTATAAAGTCAAGCGGTCAAAAAAATATAGTTTATAAATTAATTTTAATGTGTTCATTTTTTATCATTTTTTGACCGCTTGACTTTATACTAAATTAGTTTGAAAATTTATAAATTTGAAATGTAAACTCATCACTCGTGAAGTAGATCGGTTTCAACGATTTGGATGCATCGCTTGAAGCCAATTCGATGGATTTTTTAGTTAAACTCACAAAGAGACTTGGTGAGCTTAAGAACACCCTAGTTCTACTTATATATAACAAAAGCTTCAAATTAATTAGCTTAGTATAGGTAGTTCTAGTTTTAGTCTAAATGCTTTATAACGAGTAGAACAACAAATATTCATGAATCATTTTTTTTTTTTTTTGTAAAATTCAATATTACATTGTTTAATTAATAAACTTTTTAACATTGTACCTCTTTTATTGATGTTTTTTTTAATAATAAAAGTAATCATTCACTACTTGTAATGATTGAAATTTTGATAAAATAAAAGTTATTTGGTTTTTGTTCTCCGGTCATAGAAGTTGGCAACTAGGGCTGTAAACGAGCTGGGTTCTAGCTCAGCTCGTTAATTCTGGACCGAGCTTTTACCGAGCGAGCTGGAACTCGTGATGAGTCAGACCGAGCTGGCTCGCTGTGTCTGGTTGAATCTTGTTTTAACCGAGCTGGACCGAGTCAGGCTGAGCTGGACAGTATAAAATGTACACAAATTCATACAAATTTACAAATTAATGCCTAACCGAGCTAGCTCGTTCTGAACCGAGCTAGTGACGAGCTGGCTCGTTAACAGCTCGGTTCAGTAACGAGCGAGCTGTTAGCAAGCTAGTCAAGTGCGAGCACGAGCGGACCACGAGCTACGAGTTTTTCTGACACCCCTATTGGCAACCAAAACAATTTGACATATTTGACCACCTTTTGACGGTTCAGATGTGGAGGGGACATGAGAGGGGCATTTTGGGAAGAAAAAAAAATGAAAGAGAGAGTTTAAGATGTTGACCGTTTCCAAGAATATGGATATTTTATTTCATATAAAGAGAACCAAAAGATGTTGTATGTACCTGAAAAGTGGGTCCCACACAAGACATTCAGTATCTTGATGGGACCCATTTTCAGTGATATACAATCTAGTATGAAAACATTTGAACATGGAATAGAGAAATTATAAAATATCTAATTTCTTCTGAGGATGGGAATCTATCCATGATTGGGGTACAAAAGAATATTAGGAGAGCATATGCATTTACTCGGATTTATCAAAATGTGGGTCCCACAATTAAAATTTGAAATTTCTACTTGATTATTTGCAAAAACACCCCTCTGTTAATTAATTTAGGCAATAAATAATTACACAAGTTCCAAGACAGATCTTTTTTTTTATTAATAAAAATGGCATAGAATCCAATCAAGATAATTCTTTTATGATTTATTTGTTAGATTCGGTTCACCTTGTTGGGTGGATCCGGAGCAGGATATTTGTTAATTGAATATTAGGTTGAATCAAGGCTGGTTTAGTACTCCAAGAACACATAAAATATTAATTGTCTAATAAGTTCCGGTTTTACAAAAAATGGTTTTTGTGACGAAAAGTGATACAAGTGGTAGACATGTTTGTCATTTAAAATAAATATTTGATATAACTGTTAATATCTTTGAAGAGTAAACATGCTTAGTTTTTTAATAATTATTTATATATTATTGCAATCTAATCTGCAAGTACTACAGCTTGTCTTTTTTTTTTTTTTCTTTTTTCCTTCTTTAGTTATTTTATCCAAGGTGCATGCATCTTTATTACGGGTGAAAGCGGATCGGATACGCATCGGATAGTGATAAAATTATGTCCATATCCGTTTTTATTTTTCGGATATAAATATCGATCAGATATTAAACGGATAAGAATCGGATATTCTTTTTTCAATACTATTGTTTATTTAAAAAAATATAAAATATTATTAAAAAATACTAAAGTTCATAATATTTATCTAATTAAATATATTAAATATCTACTATTTGGATACGGATAATTAAAATTTAAAATCATATTTACATTTATATTCGCACATATATACAGTCGGATATTTGTATGACGAATAATATCTGATCCGTTTGCACCCGATTCTTTATACATATTATATGTCTAAAAAATTGCACAACATATCTTATCATTGAATAATTAAATTACAAGATTAGTTAGCACACTTTTGTGGGTACCTTTCCATGTTACTATAAATTTAATCTTTTTTTGTTTTGTTTTGAGTACACATTTGGTTCTATGATTGCCTAATTTTGACTTGGTAGATTCAGACTTGAAAGACACGCTTTGCCACTTTTTTTTAATTTAAAAAATATATTTTATTACTTAGTTCTTCCCACATAGGATGCATGAGTTGTAACAACTTAGATTTTAAAAAAATATTAGGTTTCATCAAATGTTGCATCTAAGCTATTATTTGACACCCTTTTAGCTGAGAAAGTGGTTGCAAAGTACTCTTTATTTTATTTTTTATATCCACAACTTTATTTTATTTTTTCTATCCACAACTTGTACCTCAATAATGATGGGTATTTGAAAAAATAGAAATATTTTGAAGAGAATTGATATATATCATCAATAAAATTTATTTGTCAATTTTAACAAGTTCATATAAAAGTTTGTCAAATTTGGTGCATTTTGAAAATTGGTCTGTAATTTTTACCAAAATTGATACAAAATTTATTTACATTATACAAAATGTATCTATATTTTTTTATTAAATTTTATTTTGTTCAGCAATTGTCTTTGTTGGTAATATAAAATACTCCCAATTTTCAAATTTGATTTTATATTCAAGACAAAGCATTTCTTTTACCGGAGATGACATTCTGTAGACCATTATCAGCATTGCCTTTCATTAAATCCGTTGAACATCGTACACTGTTATGTGGGCCCCTGAATTTATTAGAAACCCTTAGCAGCCCCCGTGTTGTTGTAGGCCCTGTAATTAGGTGTGAAAATGGAGCAGATTCGGAGCAGATAATGATGATGTCAAATTCGTATCCGTCTTTCAATGAGCGGATACGAATACGGATACGGATAGTAAACGGATGTTAAAATTTAAAACTAAATTCAACTTAAACAGATACGGATACGGAGCGAATAATTTACGAATACGGATACGTGTCGGATAATTGAGCTATATGAACTTTAAAATACAAATACTAATTAACAAAATTCATTATATGAAAATAAATAATATCCGGATATTATCCAAACCGTTTACACCCCTGCCTGTAATTTGATAAAGTCTATTAAATAATTACAATGAGATAGAAAAATAAAAAATATAAATCACAAGCGAAATAGTCAAATAGATCATTTTATTTGGTATAGTTTAAAAATTATATATTAGTTAAACAAATGTTTTTTGTTATGTTCATTTTATTGTTATTGGTATAATATTCATAAATTATTTGGTCATTAAATTCATATAAAGATAATGACTCATTTATTATATGCGTCATGTCCATTATGTTTCTAGCTATAGAAAATTATTTAATTAGAATTACAAGTATATGATATGTAGAATTAATATAGGATGAATGATATAATTAACATGAAAAAAAGGTGCTATTAAATATTCAAGGCCATTCTCTATCCATTTCTTGATCATTTCTTGCAACAATTTTTTTATTTCAAAACACACATCAAATTGAATAATCAACTATTGTGCTTTGAAAATGATATCATTTAATACTTTGACGTAATCAACAGGATGAAAGAGACATCCTTAATCAAAATAATTTTTAAGTTTAGTTAATTTATCTTTAGGTTAATTTAGTTTTATGAAATACAAATAGTCATTTATTTAGCATTAAATTATTGTACAAATGTTTGTATTTATTAAATATAAGTAAATTAATTTTTTTTTCAGACCAATGTTTGATTGGAACTCAAAATTCTGTGAAAAATTGATTTTAATATTTTTAAGAATTAAAATGTTGTATTTTGTTTTTTTTAATGAATTTATGGGCTCCATGGTAACAAGTGTTAGGCATAATTAAATTGGTACATTTGCAAAGCAATTATTGTGATTTGAAATGAAATGATTTGAGTAGAACTAGGGTACTGTTCCTAAGCTCACCAAGCCTCTCATGAACTCAACTCTAAAACCTATCGAATTGACTTCAAACAACATTTCCAAACTGTTACATGTTCAATCTATATTAAAATGTGCTTGGAGACCAAATTTTATATTTTTGGAATTTTTTTACTATTTATTAAGCCGGTTTGAAAACCGCTGTTTTCCAATGGTACAAAATTTTAATAAAAACAGCAGTTTTCAAACCGGCTTAATAAATAGTAAAAAAATTCCAAATAATGTAAAATTTGGTCTCCAAGCACATTTTAATATAGATTGAATATCTAACGGTTTGGAAATGTCGTTTGAAGTCAATTCGATAGGTTTTAGAGTTGAGTTCACGAGAGGCTTGGTGAGCTTAGGAACACCCTAGTTCTACTCAAATCATTTAATTATTTCAATTAATCAACATGATGAAAGAGACTTCCTAAATAAATAATAATAAAAAGCAATGTTGATGGACAAAGCCAAAAAATTTAAGTTTACTTCTTTTTCAAGTCTATCTGGAGATTTTGTTTTCTGAAATCCAAATTGAACACAAAGACAACATGATTTGGACAAAATTAATTCTATACTATCTAACTTTGAATAAGAACAATTACATGGACTATTATGAAAGCATCTCCTTTTCAATTACAAAACAATTGTAAATGATGTGACAATTATAACTTTTTTAATTAAAAATGATGCTTTTTTTTAGAGTTGAACCTACTAGATGGGACTAGAGATGGCAAAAAAACTCGTAAGTAGTGACTCGCATCTAATTCGTTTGCAAACAGTTCGTTCGTTATTGGACCGAGTTGTTAAGGAGTCAGTTTGTTAGTGGCTCGGTTCAGATTAAACGAGTTCAATCTGGGGTCTCACTCGCTCGCCAGCTCAGCTAGGTATGAAATTGTGAATTTGTATGATTTTTGTGTACATTCTGGCTCGGTCCAACTCGGTCTAAAAAAGTTTGTAGAATTTATTTTCTTCTTAAAACAAGGTCCAGCCAGACCTAACTCACCGACTCAGTCCAGATCACAAGCTGGCTCGTGACAATTACAATCAGATTACTAAAATCAGGTCGGACCCGGTCCAGGTCGCTCGGTTGCTGAACGGATTACGAGCTGTGCCCAACTTTGCCAATTATAACTTTAATTACAAGTTGTGAAATAGTTGCTAATATTACAAGATTGCTAATTAAATTAGTAATCTAATTTATAGCATTATCATATTATAATATCACAAAATATCACAAAATCTAATTATGTCGGTAGAATATAATCACAGAAATATCTTGGCAAGTGCTAAAAATCTAGAACCGTTGAAAAACCGCACTGACAAACCTTAATTAGCAAGTAAGATTTTATATTTTACTATTTTTTTTTTCCTAAAATTTATTGATGAGACTCAAGAATCAGATGCTACTTCTAAGTTTGTTTTTACCAATGTACTTCTTTATTAAGTCAAGTGGGTCCCACCAACGAAGATTACATTAATATCTTGTGATTCCACTGTGAATTTGTAGCGGTTTTTCTTTTCTTTTTGTGTATCTAATATCTAGGTTTTTCAAAAAGTTTAATAAAGTATATATCTTAAATTTCAATTGTTTGGTAATACTATACTTAATTTTTTAACATATGTATTTAGTAGTTTTTATTAGACTCAGAAGCTTAATTAGTTGAAAAATGATGAAATTTTTTTCTAAGAGCATCTCCATTTAAGAAATTCATTAGAAATTAAAAACAGTGGGAAGAGAGAGAAAGACAATTCTGACAGCGAATTCTTCTGTCCAGCATGGTTTTAGAAATCGTTTTCTTATTAATAAATTTTTCAGAATAATTGCTAAATAAGTAATTGGCTCACATCTCTAAAAATAAATTAAAAATTGCTACGTCAAATTAAAAATTGTGATAATTTCCAGGATGGACTTAAGTATATATGGCAAAGGAGCAAGTTAAACTCAATGGAATGCCTCCGTCTTATACCAATTATGTGCAAACCATGAACAAATTTCCTAAAAAAAAACAACCTATATAAATTTAAATTTAGATATGATGAATATAAGGTTATTACTTATTAGAGATCGTCTAATAAATTATTGCTATCTAGAATGAATGACTTAATAAATTGAAACAAATGAAAAAAAAAAAATTCAAGTAAAATAAAACTTTTGACCGTTTACTATTTAATTTTAGCATGAAATTTGGACTTGGCATTAGGGTTCTCAAAAAGTCACGACATGACCGGATACGTCACGATATGGTTTTGTCATGGCACGTGTACCGATCCGTGCTGTGATTCATTTGTCTCGTCATAATTCGCGTGATGTGACCATCTTTTGAAAATATGTCACGACACGGCACACGAAATAGCTGGTCACGGCTCAGCACGTGATCACGTGAGTCACGTATAATTAGGACCAAACATGATCAAACGTGACCAGTTACATTTGGACACGCTATGTCATCACGTGTGGTCACGGTGTGACTAACGTACTGTGACCATCCTTTTAAATTTGATCACAAAAGTTAGATCATTTCACCTTATCAAAGAACAGAAATATAATACTATAGCAGTCACGACACGACACAGCACATGACACATATAATACTATAGCAGTCACGATACGACACAGCACAACACGTGACCCAAGTCACGGCGTAACTAGTCACGGAACAACACGTTTTTAGAACCCTACTTGGCATTGTATTCCTGATTAATTTTAAGAATATTCATATACACTGTGGCCGTCATTCTAGATGATTTATATGTCAGCTGAAGTATAGCCAAAATATTACCAAAGTATGAAACTATATGTTGGTAAGGGATAGGAGTTGGTACGTATACCCTTTTTTAAAAAATAAAAAAAATAGAAATCTACTGTTGTGAATTCTATTTCTTTTAAGAAAAGAGTAGTCCTATCATTGTTGGGCCCTATTAAAAAAACAATAAGGCCCAATAAATAAGTGTAGTTCTTCTAGGATCATTGCGTAATGTGGGACCCAAGAAAAAAAAAATAGTCCTATTATTATTGGGAGCTGTATCCTCCTGGTTATCCTACGGAACAGTAAATGACTCTACGGTCCAGATTTACTCTCAGCCGGTGCCTATTCGGGAAGATGGAGGGGGCAGTATAATTCGTGCTTTGAGATCCGTGCAAAAGTTAAAAGAACGGCATGTATCCAATTACTCCACGGAACAATGCCTCTGTAATACTCAGATGATACAAATTCTTATTATTGGGCCCTATTATATTTTCTTTTAGGAACTATTTTTGTGCCAATTATTTTGCTTTTTTGCAACTTTCAGAGTTCCTGCTGCGTCTCCTGGTTTTCTTCATCCTTTTTCAAGTTCAATGCAGCAAATTTACCATTAGATGAAGATCTAGTGGTTCTAATCTCGCGTGATCACGTACCATATCATGTTATGACTATATCAGTTCGTGTGCTGTACCGTGATAATTTTTCAAAGTATGGTTACATCACGTGAATGGTCATGACACGAAACACGCGAGTCACGAATGCATTAAAAAAACTTCTAAAACTTCATTTTGGATCATTCATTTTTGATCCATTTTGACCGCTTAACTTTGGACTAAATAAATTCAAAAATTTCAAAATTTTACATGTACGCACATCACTCGTGAAGTAGATCGATTTCAACAGTTTGGATTTATCTCGTTTGAAATGAATCCGTTAGATTATAGAGTTATGCTCACCAAATTCTTTAGTGAGCACGTCACACCCTAGTTCTACTCAAATTATAGACTATCTGACTCCAACAAATATTACACAATCTAAATATGTTGTAGAATATAATCACAAAATATCTTGACAAGTGTTAGAACTTGGAACCGTAGAAAAACCGCACTGACAAACCTTAGCCAGTAAGATTTAATATTTAAATTTTCCTAAACTTGAACCAGTATAATTCTCTAATCTAATTATTGATCAGCCTCAGTAATCCGATGTACTGCTTTTTTTAGTCAAATGGGTCCCACCAATGAAGATTACATAATATCTTGTGATTTTAAATACGTGTCGTGCCATTACCAAATTGAGATGAATGGTTACGGTGCATTAGTTGTGCCGTATTTAACTATTTTTTTCGTAATTTAAGTTAGTCTATTCAAAACTCACCATTAGATCAAGATCTAGCCGTCCTAATCACACGTGACCATGTGTCATGTCATACCATGACTATACCAGTTCATGTGCCATACGATGTCAATTTTTTAAAGTATAGTCACGTTACAGAACACGCAAATCAGAACACATGTGCCGGTGCCGTGACGGATCCAGTCAATTCCTTGGTTATTGGGTATCACTGATGCTATAATGCATCCTTTCAATTCAATTGAGTATCACTTGTGCTATAAATAAACAAAAACAAAAACTCAAAGTTCATACTTCTCACAATTAGGACAATGAAACATGCAAATCAATGTTTTTTTTTTAAATTTGTTTTTCCTATAAGATGCACTCCACTACCTCAAACTACATGCATCACTCATAAATTTCATATTCCCCCTCAAAAAATTGTATCAAATATATAAAACAAACAAGACAACTCTACACAATTTTCAAACTGCACTGCATTTCATCTTACTAATATAGTATACTAAGGAGCCATAATATTACATGTTAAAAAAAAAAAAAAAAGAGAATAATTACTCACATCACCTTTCCACTCAAGAAATGAATTTACAACTGTTAGCAGAAGCAATACTCTACAACTACATCTCTAATATACAAACTCAATACAGAAAAAAAAAAAAAATTAATAAAAGATGGTGAGAACCTTCTTTTCTATTGTATTTTTCATAATCGACTCATTTGCTAAAAAAAACCCTAAACGAGCCTTCAAACAACCTAGACCGCATTAGCATTTACAGAATCTTATAGGAGTGCACAAAATTGTTAAAGTCTGTTAGCATTGGTGTCAAAAGAGAGAGAGAGAGAGACTAGGTGTTATCCTTTGTGTACTCCATGAGCATGTGAGGCGATCGGTATATTTTGACAAGGGTCCAGTAAAGCACTTCTTCTACCTCCAATTCCCCCTCTGCTCTCGCTGCATATATACCTTCGCAAATATCTATAAGCCTGCCATTTTTTTTGTCAACTCATTAGCATGTGTTTATTTCAGTTGATTCTTTGTTCATTTGTTCTAAAATACTGGTATTCTTTTTTCTTCCTTTTCAGCACACTTGAAACAAAACGGAGGCAAATTTACAATTTGAATGCAGCATGAAAATTGGAAACTAAAGATTCTTTGATGAAGTAGGTTTTTAACCGAACCGACAAATTTTGGATTAAATGGTTCGGTTCGGTTGAATCTTTGAATTGCTTCGGTTTTTTATATTTGGTTCGGTTTAATCTTTCTTATTTCAGTTCAACCAAACAAACCAAAATTTACTTGATATTTACTTGAATTACTTCGGTGTTTTATATTTGGTTTGGTTTAATCTCTCTTATATCAGTTCAACTGATATATATCTTGATATTTATTTCTATGATTATTAAATGTATTTTTGTGCATGTATTTTAGTTTTGACCTTTTGAAATTTAATCTCTCTTATTTCGGTTCAACCAAGCAAACCGAAATTTACTTCAGTTTTCTTGGTTCAAATGTTAATTGGTTGACAAGTTTAATTCGGTTGGTTCGATTAGATTTTTTAAAAAACCAAACCGACCATTTGAAACACCCCTAGTAAAATGAAGTTTACAGCTGTTGGTACCTGTCACAAGAGGGAAGATTCTCATAAGGTATCCTCATTCTCAAATCTGAGCACTGCAGTCTAATAAATCGGGCAACTGCCAAAACAAATGTAATGTACAAACTCCAGATGCTGAACTTGCTCAGAGTTTCACCAAGAATCCCCTCTGGCATTCAAAAGAAAAAGAGAATAAATTCAAAAGTTTAAACAAAATCTTAAAAAAAAAAAAAAAAACATTGGCCGGCAATAGACAAAAAGGGAAAGAAAGCACGTACGAGGGGTCTCCTCTGAGACGACAATAGCCATGGGCCCATCAAGGCCGTTACATCCTGCTGAGTCCGTAGAATTCAAATTATAGTAGGACCACCATGGGGTGGTCCCGTTATTCAGCACTAGGTCCCCACTAACCGAATCAGCCTGCATGCAAATTCCCGTGTTTGATTAAACTTATATTGAAATTAATTTCAAATTGATTCAACTTTTTTGCATGACCCTTGGAGTAACTCATCTAAATGTCACTGTGTCTGCATCAAAAGTATAGAAAAATGACCCATTTGCCCTTGGATACCGACCAATTAGAAGACTTGCATTTTTATGAAACATGGTACACATTTTTTATTTTTCTTATTAAAGGGTAAAATGAGTACTTTATAAATTTCAAATGAGTTATAATAAGAAAGACCATAAAATGGGTAAATTTGTGAGTTTTTGAAATTTAGAAGGGTATATATGATATTATGAATTTTAGAAGGGGGAAATACGTAATTTGATGTTTTTGAGGGGGTATACAAGAAAATTCCCCCTTTTTTCTTTGTATTGCTTGTATGGTGTTTCAATTGTTTTTTTTATTTTTATTTTCCATTTTTGGAGCAAATTTTTCCCTGGTTCAAGAGCTTTATCTGACACATAAATGGTTACTCTAACATGTTTCAATTTAAACATGAATAACATGTAGACAGTCTCATCACTTACCCCATAATCCAGTCGCCGCACTTCACCAGACCCGGTAACCCGGAAATACCTAGGATAACCATCCATTATCCTAAAACTATCAGCAGTTCCATCAAGCACTTGCTTCAAACTGTATGCACTGATGTTATCCACAGTTGATTCATACTTAACCGACTCTTTCCCTTTAGGCCTTGCTCTGATAAAAATCCAAGTGATAATCAGCTCCAGTTCATCCTGATCCAGAAACAAAGTCTCTATGTATCTTTTTCTGACGACCGGAGGTATCAGCCACATAGTGCTCGCATCGGGTTGGCAACAGATTAATTGGATATCTTCTACATTGTATGTACTGAGGTAGTTGTTTGGGTCAAGATCCACATCAGTGTCAAGTTCTACCCAGTGAATTCTTTCACAAGCAGTTGTTTGAAAAAGCATCAACCTCCCTCCATGTGCCTTCACATCTACTTGTAAACTCACATCTATTACCGGGTTAGCGATGTTTGTTGGGTTGCCACTGCTGTATATCTGCAAAAGGTGCACCAATCAAAATTGCTAAAATAAGAAAGGAAAAATAAAATATTAAAGAGTGAGGCTATGGATCCACATCTCTGTTTTCAAAAGTCTAAACAGTCGATCCAAACCGCTCAACATGATCTCCATATGAATATGTACTTGGGGACAAAATTTTACATTTTTTAGAATGTTTTTCTATTTTTTTAAATAGGTTGAAAATCACTACTTACCTATCGAAAAAATATAAAATTTGATCTCCATGTACATTTTTATATGGAGATCATAGTTCAAATCGAATGTTTGAACTATTTAAAAGTCATTTTCAACATAGCACAGACCATTCCGTGCTTTGCAAAGTACTGTAGCCTCACTCAAAATTAAAAGATAATAGAATGTACCAGCATAGGGGCCCAGATGACACCAATCAAAATCAAGAACAAGCATATCCCACTGAGGAATTTAGTCCATTTACTTTGCTTCTGCCCAATTTTATGTTTCGCTCTGTTCAGACGTGCATCACATTTGACAAGAAACAAGCTAGCATAGATGTCCTCCAACTATTAAAAGAAACATCGAGAGAAAGTTTGACATATTAGATTATGAATGAAGGTACTGAATTCAGTTTGATCTTAGAATTTTTTTTTCTGGATTCTGAAAATACAAGGCTCTAAATGTATTTTAATAAGGTTAGCTATGAGTAATTTGAAAATATCTCAATTTGCATATATTTTGACGTTTACAGTAAAAAAAATAGAAAATAAAAACTTATGTTACCTAGTGAAAATTGACAATAAACAAATAAGATACTTCAGCAAAGAGAAAAATAAAGACGATTTGAGCATTAGAATATAAACCAATTTGCTGTTAAATATCTAAGTAAAAAATGAAATTAGGAAATAAAAACTAAAAACAAATAAGTGTGCAGATGATGGAGTAAATATTAATTTAATAAAAAGACATTCAATAGAATGAAATAAGGATTTTCATCAAAACTCTCTACCTTAAAATCATTCAAACCCATATTGAATATTGGAATTTGCAATTAGTTATATTAATTTAATAAAGGCCGTACCTTGAGCCAGTCATACATTGTCAAAGAAGTAGTGGTACAAGACCAATCAAGGACACAGCGAAGTTCATAAAGGAAGGGCAATGCACGATACAGCCTGAAACCCAAATAATTCACTTGAGTGACCTTACTGGTAAGGAATTGCCGGTACAAGGTGCTCTTGTTAGGGATTCCATGGTGGAGTTGCAAGGCTTGTAAGCCGAGAGAGAGAGACTTCGTCAGGTAGATGGCACGCAAAACGAGGGCACCTATGCTTCTGTTAGAGGACTCCATATTCCATGCGTATTTTGTCACAGAGTAGGTGAACAGCACTAGGTTGAAAATGTAGAAGAAAAATCTGCCGGTTGCAAACGACCATAGGTATATTATTCTATCAACTACAATCAAGAAGAAGAGAACCTATACATGAAAAATAAAAAAAAATCAATAAACCAAAGAAATAAAATAAAAGAATACAGGTAAAGAAGGCATGAGAAATAAAACAGATGTCATATCCAACCCCAAAAAAATAATAACAATAATAACAGAAACAATAATAATAAATATAATAGTAATTATAAATCAAATAAATAAAATAATACAGAAAGGAGAACTATTTCTTATTCCCAAGGAAAATTCAGGTTTTGGTAGTAAGAAGCAAGGTATTTCTGTTAGCATGCCAAATATAAAGGTTTGCTTTTGTTTCCTTCTATAAATTATTTTATAACTCAGTCACTATACTGCATTTTATAAAAAAATTCATATCTTTCGAAAAGTGTATCATAGCAGGTAATATAAGGTATTAGATAATTTAAAGTGATATACTGAACAAAATCCCACGGCACCAATCAAAATCATTAATTCAGCAAAAAATTGCATCTGGACCCAACAAAAAGTGGTATATAGAAATGACAAATAATATATTATAATGAAGAAGGTAACTCACCATCAAAATAAACACGAACTCCTTAGGGAACTGATCCTCGAGCTGGTAATACTCCAAGATTTCACTGGTATTCTTAATCACAGATTGATAGAACATAGCAACCAAGAAGAAAACTGCCAGGTCAGCACAGAACACATATGCATAAAGGTCAATCTCCCGCTTGCCTCCTCCAATAACAGACACTACTCGGTAGGGGAAACCTACCTCTTCAAACATCCCCACACTCAATGCATCCTGAATCTCCTTTGCTACATCAGCAGCAGGTGTCAGTGACTTGTACCACTCGGCCACTTGACAACCTGCAGTTGGAGAGGCATATACCACCTCAAGCACAGCAAGTGCCATCTTTTCGTTTTCTTCGCTTTTGTTTATGCTTTGGATGCGCACCCGACTTGCTAAACTGCACGTGGAGACCGATTTTGATTTGCATCGATCTTCGTGCAAGTTTGCCAAGATTCTGTTGATCCAAGATTCAACTCTCTCGGGCTGGATACCGTCCTCTGGCCAATGATTAACATCCATTGTTACTTGTACAAAGTAAGGAGGTGACTCGGCTCCTTGCGTCAGTGACCTCCAGTACCAAATGCAACTCCTTCCAACTATTTTTAAAGCGTTGATCACAGGAGAGATCAAGTGTTGCAGTCTCTCTCTAAAGCTGTAGTTTGTGTACTGCACTTCCTCATTGTACCTTCTCTTGCCTAGAAGGCTGAAATCAGTTGCCAAGACCCACTCACCATCACTAGCTGTTATACTACTCTCCAAAAGCGTAGTAAGGTATACCAGAAAAAGGGGTAGTACACTAGCAACAAAAGAAACCTTTATCTTGTCTTCAGGAAACCCTAATCTCTGTAAAATAGGTATCTTGATGCTCAACCCACAGTGCTGGATTATAATCTGGTACACATACTGCGCCAGAATGTTCAACTCAGTATAAATCAGCATTGTAACCCAGAAAAGGTAACCAGGACCCGAATTTGCACACAGAGCATACAAAAAAAGTGCCGCCAAGTAAAACATAGATAACAAACTGAAGTTCCACAGGAAAACTATGATAAAAAAGCAGTAACAAACATAGTCATTGTTAGATCGCATCTGAGACCATATGTGCCGGAGAATCACTCTGATCTGTGGGCCCGCTGTTTGAAGCTTTTCTCTGTGAGCATGAATCGAAGGCATTCTAGTTAACTTAGTTTCACTAGTATTCCTCAGTTTTTCAGTATCCCCATACATGTTTTCATGGGAAGACCTCCCGTTAGATTCCAATTGATCTGGATCTATGTTCAAGAAACTAACAATGTTTGTCATAGCCTGATTGCCGAGGGATTGCACTTGGGAGACTCCATCCCCTAGCAGTTGCACAGCAGATTTCAAAGGATTTTCCTTTTGAGATTTTTCTTTTTCTTTGTCCTTGTATGAACTAAAGTGAACTGACTCTTCGTCTTCTTCCCTGAGTTCAGTAATTTCAGAAGCAGGTTCCAGTGAGTGTCTCACATAATCCATTGGAGATGGATATTCACTCATCAAGCCAGGCAACGGGTCCAGTGGGTCCGCTTTATTCTGCGGAGGCTCTGCATTGCTTTCCTCCTGCACCCCCGAACTGTTCGTGTGGGTCCCACCACTGCCACTGCTGATTTTCCTTCTTTTTCGGAGACCCTGTATCCTAGGAGGACTCTGCTCCATGGCCTCAATGGAACTCATACGGTCGAGCTGAAGCTGTAAATTTAACATCTCAGATTTCATCTTCTCTACCTGTAAGTTTCTCTGCCGCTTCCTCTCCTCAGATTCGCGGATATGCTGCAACTGCTCAGTTTTCCGTGCGGCTTTTTTCTCCTGCTCCCTCACCATTGCACCAATCTGCTCTGCTTCGAGGTACCTTGCTATGTGATCAAATTCACTTGAAGCAAAGATGTATGATTGCAGTGATACCAGTAGAAATATTATGATCTCAACAAGAGCTGAGCGAGATGTTATCTTGAACCCATAGTCATATTTGTAGAAACCCACAATCTCGTACAGGTAGTCGAACTCTTCACACTTGCTACCAGAACTGAAGTCCCCTACAAAGGGGGATTGATATGCCAGCGAAAGAACAATCAAGACAAAATTGTAAATTCGCAAATATTTAAAGATCTTGTTTTTCTTCTTTAATATTTGGAGCCTCATCCTGAAGAAAACCAGGGCAAAACCAAGGTACCCCAAATGCAAAACATCATACTCAAGGGTCCCAGTAATAAGAATCAAAGAAAGAACTATGTCTAGCAAATGGCAATATGCGTAGAGCCTGATATAATCCAAAAATGTCCATAGACTTTTTATTTCAAAGGAGAGATCCTTCCACACTGAAGCATTCTTTATCTGGGCCCGCATCTGACGGTATGTGTATGAGTCAGAGAAACCAGAGAAATGGTCCAACCGGAGCTTAAAGGAGGAGAAAATAAAAACCAAATAGTAACTCAACAGCATCCTCGGATCATCAACAGTAATACCTGTTCGATCATAAAAAAATAAAGATTGATTCAGAAACTTTAACAATTCTTATAGTTACAAGTACTTCTGTAACAATTCTTATATTTTGTCTGATCTTAGTTTTTCAAAAGCGAACTAACCAAGGTAGAAATTGCTAACAACTTGAAAAAGACAAAGGGAAGAAAGTACCTAGCCAGCATTTTACACAGTAGCTGAAGTAAATTTTGGAGTACTTCCAGCAATCGTGACAAATTATTTCACTGTCATTTGATAAGTCGGTCCATGGGAACTTATCTCTCCACAAGGCAAAGTACTCCAGCACAAGAATTAAAGCGAAGAGAAAAACAAAGACAGGCCAGATCCTGCGAATGAGGTCTCTGCTAAGCAGGATAAATATCATAAGGCATGCTATGTAGAACATTGAAACTACATTTAGCACTGCAAAGCTTGCCAAAAGCAGCATTACCATGTTAAATTCAAGGCCTCTGATTTTGAACAAATTCTCAAACCAAAATCTCACAAAAGCTTTCAAGGTAGTTATCTGAGTTTCCGATCTGTCTTTCCTCAGTGCTACGATCCGACTCTTATTCCACTTTTGACTCTCCTTTGAACTTCCCCAGAATTTCGAAAAAGAATATTTGTACGAATCATCACCTAACATTGAATCAGACTCTTCATACATGGTTGAACTGAGTGAATGACTAGAGGACCCACTGGCAGTCAGATTCTGACTATGCCTCCTTGTGAAAAAGTTGAACATTGTATGGATAGAGTTGTTGTTGTTACCGGCCAAGGAGTTCTCTTTCGAGAGAAAGAGCTGACATGGCTCCTCCCACTTACCCGTGTGCACAAGAGAAGCTGGCATAAGGTCTAACCAATGAAAAACATTGTACTGAAGTAAGCATGCTATTATAACAAGGATTTTGCCTCTTAATCCGGCTTCAAGGCCCCAGAATCCAGAATCATAGTAATTAAACCCGATAAAAACTGCCAAGCTGTTGAGCTTCTGGGAAGGGCACATTTGAGCTGGTTTGCACCACATCTGAAATAGGTATTCTGTTGTGGCTATGAGCCCGGTGTAGAGTAAAAACACTTTGGATGGGACTTGAGAAACTTTCGGCAAAGTAGAACAAATGATGAGTCCCAGGAGGTAGAAAAAACCAAAGAGGCTGATTGAAGAAAGGGAAGCATAAAAGACGGTAGCAGAGAGTATTTTATCACTGTGCCAGATCAGAAACCTCCTAAGGAACCCACAAAAGCTTATCTCTGCCGGGTCTGACATGTCAAATGTTTTAAACCTACTCATTCTCCTCTCATGGCTGTAGAGTTGCATGACAATTAGAATAGCCATGGATTGCCAGACATTGTGGAGTAGAGAGGCATCCGGGTCAAAACCCAAATCCGGGTATAAGTGGACATATTTAGAGACCCATGTGGCAAGGCCAGGTGTTATGCATAGGCTGTAGGTGCATACAAAGACTACAGCTGCATAGATCTTTAGTGGTAACCAAAGACGCTTCTTTGTCTTGCGAGTGAGTTGCCTTCCAATAATCCAAAAGAGAAGGAAAAAGAGGTAACCAAAGGAAATGTAGTTTGGAGTCACCAAGTATAGCGTGAGAAGAATTGTCAGAAATGCCACATAGGTTCCGTATGAGCGGTAGAGGGATAAAAACTTCTGACCAACTTTGCTGAGATATCTCGAAATCCTTTTCTCTGCAATATGAAGACAAAAAAAAAAGTGTACAGTTAGTACCAGAGGTGGAGAGAACAGTACTTAGTCAGAGATGGGGACCTCAGAAGCGAATTAAAATAGTCAAAAGCAAAAATATATTTGGTTTTCAAAAATCCAACCGAACCAACCGAATTAAACTTCTCAACCACATAACAACCAAACCAAAAAAAAAATGAAGTAAATTTCGGTTTGTTTGGTTGAACCGAAATAAGAGAGATTAAATTTCAAAAGGTCAAAACTCAATACATACCAGATACATTTAGTAATAATAGAAATAAATATCAAGATATAAACAAGTCATAACGAAATAAGAGAGATTAAACCGAAGTAATTAAGTAGATATCAAGTAAATTTTGGTTTGTTTGGTTGAACCGAAATAAGAGAGATAAACCAAACCAAATATAAAAAACCGAAATAATTCAAAATTCAACCGAACCGAACCATTTAATCCAAAATTTGACAGTTCGGTTGAAAACCGATCCAATGAACACCCCTAAGCAGGAGGCGAAGAGGAACAAACATACCATTAGAAGAGCTAGAGGGGCGGCCAATCCCGAAATTTTGGGAAGAATAAACGGAAAGCAGCACCGACTTATTGAGACCCGTTCTAAGAATAGTAAATCCAACAGGAGGGTATGGAGTGTCCTTGATAACTCTTGACAGAGACAAGAGCATCTTGTATCCATGGTTGTGAATTGCACAGAAGCACAGCAATAAGCCAATCTGTAAGAAGTCTCTTGTAGTGGCATCTGTTGATAGACCTGAATAATCACCAAAAAAAAAAAAAGAAGCTTTAAAATTTTTTCATCCCGCTTATGCATTGACTAAAAAGGAAGTTTATACCAACCTAATTGTGAAAGAACCTCTGTTGCTATAGGACCGCAATTTTCCAACACTTTGGAAATCAAATCCAGCTGTAGAATATACAAAATTGAGAAGTGCACTTCACAGAATAGGATTAAAGTCTGGCGTTGTTCCTGCTTGATTTCATGACTCAGCAGAAACAGCATGAAGAAACACACTGAAAAAAAAAATAATGTTTTCATCAATGGTTACCAACTACAAATAAACCAAAGTAAATAAACTATAAATCAAATTAAGTGCATTTTTTTTTTATGGTTAGTGGCCCAAATGCCTACTAACGATTGTTGGATGAGAAGGTCGCTAACCCAGAATAGCAAGAATAGCTCACTAACCGGGTTAGTGAGCTATTCCATGTTTTGGATGGATTAGTAAAAAACCAAGAATAGCTCACTAACCCAGGTTAGCATTGCTGATCCAAACGCGGAATAGAGAAAAGAAGAGCTGCTAACCTGGGTTAGCGTGCTATTCCCATGTCATCCAAACATAATCTCTATTCCAGATCTACATACTTCTTATTCCCCTTAATTTCTCCCAAAATCTGAAAAATATTACCCTATTCTACTATTCTTACAGTTCTACTTTCTTTATTCTCTCTATTCTCCTCTATTCTAAAAATCTCAATTAATGTGCATTGTTAACTTCCCACAATAGGGTGCATCTCATATAAAAGATACTGTTTTAAGAAAGAATGTTTCACCATACTATAAGCTGCATGAATGAATCCAGGTTTGATGACCAGGAGAAACATCAGCCCCAAAGTGATTGCACGAGAAATCTTTCGAACACCCCATGCTACTGTTGCAACAATCAAAACCATTGTGTCTTCCTTTTCTGTAACATATCAGATAAAAAAAGTTAACATCAGTTAGTACCAGTAAGTGAAGTACTAAAATTGGCACCACTTCATCTGCAAATTCAATCAAGAACCAGGAACAATAATGGGGTTTTCTCACCATCACTTAGGGATGGTTTTTTTTTTTCCTTCACAAAGAAGATTAGATAATTAGGCTGGTCTAGGGTTAAAATGCCCCACTGCTTTTGTGCCCCAATCATGCATCGCATCCTTATTTCCATTTTTCAGTCGATCCAAACTGCTGAGCATGATCTCCATATTAAAATGTGCTGGGAGACCAAATTTTAAAAAAATTTTAAATTTTTGTTACTGTTTTTTTAGATAGGTACAAAATTACTGTTTTGGATGGTCCAGAATCTTCTGAAAAGCAGTGATTTTGTACCTATCTAAAAGAATAGTAAAAGAATTTCAAAATATATAAAATTTGGTCTCCAAGCACATTTTTAATATGGAGATCATGTTGAGCGGTTCAGATCGATTGTTTGTGTGAGGCATGATTTGGGGATCCTACTCCTTGGTAATAAGCAAAACAAGTTACATTACATACCCTCATCCCGATCCTCATCGGCTGAATGGCCGTCACGGCCTGACAAGTAGAGAAACACAGAGTTGTTGACAAGGTTGCACAGAGCAACAAATACTCCCAGGCAAAACTGTGCGAGTAAGAACAATGCCGGGATCGAATAATGCCACAAGCCAATTGTTTCCCATATCACCATATCCTACACAAAACAATGCTGATTAATCCTCAATCTCACAGAGAGGCAATTAGGGGTAGAGCGGAATAGGCCCGATGGGCATCGGACCTACTTTATGTTCGATGGGCTCGAAGACTGTCCGATCCGCCTTAAGTGTGCACGAAAATAGAAGCAAACACGCACGGATCTTAAAGCGGATCGCACAGTCTTAAAGCCCATCGAACCTAAAGTAGGTCTGATGCCCATCGGACCTACTCCGCTCTATATTAGGGTTGTCAACGGGTTGTGTGGAAGCATTTTTATACCCTTACCCATTAAGTTAACGAAAAAAAATTACCCGTACCCGATAAGCTAATGAAAAAAAAAACCTTAACCATACCCTTCTTATCAAATACAATACAGGTCAGGGAAATGGAAAAAAGGGTGTCATGCATCAGCCCCATATAAATATATATATCTATGTATATATAATTTTATAATTTTTATTTTTAATAATTACCGTATAGGATAACAGGTACAAAATAGTTCTTACCCATACCCTTACCCATACCCGTCTTATCGAATATGATACGGGTCGGGTAAATAAATAAAAGGGTACCATTGACACCCCTAGAGGCAATAAAGACAAGAAGCTAAAAAATAAGATACCTTTTGGAACTTTTTGTTGAAGAATGTGAAGCCTACATTGAAAACATATGTGCTAGCCGTCCAAAGGAGAATAAAAACCAGAAGGGACCCGTTTAATCTGTGCAAGTCAAACAATGATGGAAAAGCATACAGTATGTACCCGACATATGCTAGCAACCCAAATGCACATATGCTACTGAAGTTGAAACTCCAACATGTAAGAGCAAGCAACAAAACCTGCCATTATCAGAATATTTTCTCAAAAATTATTTAATACAGTAAGGATCATTGCATAGACAATATGAAAATTATTTGATAGAAAAATCATTCAGTTACAAACTATAGATAAACCAAAAACTGGGAAATATAACTGAAAAAAAAATAGACTGAGGGACTCTTTTGCAATATCTTGATGATACATGATTTTTCTCTAACTGGAAGGTCTAATAAAAGATCTATGTTTTCTAATAAAGAAAAGAAAGTAAAAATTAAACAAGGTGAAAAGCCAACAAAGCAAAAAAATTAAATGAAGAAATTAATCGAAAAGGATAAAAACATGCATACCGGAAACCCGTAAGTGAAGAAATTCATACTGAAACTTCTGAATTTTGTTCCTCGAATAAGAACATTGGTATGGTTCTTCCCAGATCTGTTGTAAGGTGATTCATTAGTAATACAAGCCACAATTAAGTTTAATTTAAAAGGAAAAGTAGGATCATATACAGATTGAAATCAACACTACAATCTGAGATCTAAATACACTACATATTAATGGTTAAGTCCTTTTACTTTGCATAAATTATGGTTAAGTAGAAATGATTCACATACCTATTTCGCCGAACAAAAAATGTATTCTTCGATGGAAGAAGCCGCTCTGTCAAAATGTTATTCTCCCCAGACATCATAGAATCCATTTCTTGTATGTCATGCTTCACAGATGATAACTAAAGAAACAAAAAGTCAATTAGCACGTCAAGAGTTTTATCCAATATTATAAGAAAATAGTTCCACTTGCTCCAAGTAACCAAAAAGGTTTATAGAATGAACCATTTTCTCTCAAACTCGACTAATTAGAAGACTAAATATTTCTCTTAAACAAGTCACATATTTTTTTACTTTTTTTATAAAGGGTAAAATGGGTACTTTATAAATTTAAAATGAGTTTTAATAGAAGTCAATAAATTGGGTAAATTTGTGAGTTTTTGAAATTTAGAAGGGTAAATATAATATTATGAATTTTAGAGGGGGAAATACGTAATTTCGAGGTTTTCGAGGGGTATACATGAAATTCCCCCTTTAAGAAAAGCAGTCAATTAACAATCATCTGCCAGTAGGGGCCAGATACGACAGAAAGAGGCTGATCACAACAGCTTTGATTTCTAAGTTTGATATAAGACCTTAGAATTAAGAAAAACTTAAGAAAGAGCAGGTTAGTATACCACGAATTCTTACCATGAAGTAGTATACCAGCAAAGAAACTCCAGAACAAATTTGAGGCCAGTCAGATTTGGAGGTTGTCATTTTGTATAGGCCGATAAATTCAGCTATTACAGTAAAAAAATTGGGGAACGTCACTGGCAACTGGTATATGTATAGCATGAGAATGTTGAACACTGAATATATCTCCAGCAGCCTCCACCAACTATAATTAGAAAATATCAATTCAAGCCAACAGCATAAAGAAGAACCAATTTATAATCCTTGCGATTGAATTTATTAGATAAAGTTTGAGTCAAGAGGAAGAAATTGTGCTTCTAGCAATGACTAAGATGAATAGGTTCAGAAATAAAGAGTGAACCCAAAACTTAAAGGACATTTACAAAATTCAAATTTCATTCATGTAAAAGTTTGTACCAACATTAATTGGCTTGGTTTATTTCATTTTTGGCTCACAGTAAAGAAAACCTCATTAGATAAAAGAAAAATGCCAACAACTTAATCAAATTCACCTCTTCAAATCCCTAAAAACTTGTGTTGGATGCAACAAGGAGAAATGTTTATGCATTTCGGAAAGAAAAAGGTGTTCAATTTTTTTTCGAAAAATAGAGAACAAAAAATATAAGTTGATACTCACCGAAAAAGAGCAAGGAAGTTGCTTGTCAGCGACCAATCAACAAGGCCGATGCAACTAAAAATAAAAAAAGGAAGTGAAGTCCATGATGGATAACTGATGCTCACAACCAACTGAACTCCAGGCACCAAGAAGCAGCTTGCCTCCCGAAAATGATAACCTACATAAATTAACAAAAAAAAAAAGTATAACCAAACAAAAACATGGGGTTTCAAAGCATTGTTCAAATAATCAACAAGATAAATACCACGAGCAACAGGAATGCAAATATTATAACGTAGCCCAGACAAATAACCATCTTTTTCTGAAGCAGTTTTTAATGCTCAAATAAATGTCTTCTATAGATGGATTTAAGTTCCATGACTAAGTTTTAAACCCCTGGCACAATTCACATAAAACCCATAAAGCATAAAGAAGAAAACAATAATCAATTTTAAGGCCAACCTATGCTATCAATTTGAGATGAGAGCTTCGTCCAGCACGAATTGGGATTGACCCTACTCCCGGAGACTTGAAATAAAGCAACCAGAGCAGCGGATAGTTGTAAAAGTATGAAATATACAAATGATGCTGAACCCCATGGCCTATGTCTGCATATAACATCAAACAAATATATGAAGAAGAAACAATACAAATTACACAAACACACAAGAAACAGGGGAACAAAAGGTAAAAAAAAAAAAAGAAGAGTAAGTACTATGCATAGTGCAGATTGGTCTGTACTAGGGATCAATATTTTCGTTTCCGAACTCCAAATAGTCAATCTAAACCGTTCAACATGACCTCCATATGAAAATGTACTCGCAGACTAAATTGTACATTTTTTTGAATTTTTTACACTATTTTTTTAGATAGGTAGAAAATCACTACTTTTCAATGGTCTAGAATTTTTATATCAAGTGATATTCTACCTATCCAAAAAAAATAGTAAACAAAATTCTAAAAAAATGTAAAATTTGATCTACAAGTACATTTTTACATGGAGATCATGATGAACAGTTTAGATTAATTGTTTGGACTTTGAAAATGGAGATATTGATCAAAAATGCACTTACAAACCTTAAAACAAAGAAAATGTAAAAAAGAAAATTGAAGTAATTCATTAATTAGGTACCTTGAAAAACCAAATAATCTAGCCCACCAAGAGCTTGCGGCAGTCCATTGTTTCCCCTCAATAATCCAAAGAATAAGAAATGTGGTTTGAGCTAATATAGCAAGAGCTGAGTAAATAACTGTACACCATGCTACAACATATATCTTCCAAGAATAATACCCTGTAATCAATCAATTCCACAAAACCACTATTATATATAAACACAAAGGCCATGTTTGGTTGTGGCATATGTCATGGAATATAAGTACCTTATTCTGCACTTATGCTGTCAAACATGGATAAAGTGTGATGGAATAGTATGACATAAGAAATCACTTATGCCGTCATAAATTAACCCACCTATTCAGGTTTACCTCTTAAATTAACTAGCTCTAACCAAACAAGAATAGTTTAACCCATGACTTAACTTTAACCCACAACCAAACAAGAATATCCTATGCCATCATAACTTGAAATAAGCAACTTATTCCATCATAACTTTTGAAGAATAGTTGAACCTCACAGGTCAAGATTTGGTTCAACACAAGTGACTGAGACATGCATACCTCTTCTAGGAGTAGTGAATCGAATTGCAAAAAAGAGCAGCAGATTGACCAGTGAGATCAAGCTCCAGTCAATCAAAGCAGCTGCAATAAATATGTACATTTTATATATGAGTATGAGCTCATATATCATATGATAGAGAAGCAAAAGGGGGGTTGTGTAGGACCTGAGAGGAGCAAAAGAGGGAGGAGGCATCGGCCGAGGAATCCGCCCATTCGCCTCGCCATCTCCTCTCCCAATCAATCTCTCGCTCTCGCGGTGGCGCTGTCTTCCTCTTTCATTTTTCCGATGATTAATTGATTTTATCAAAAATGAAGAAATCGAACGAGTCGGGTGAGAAGAGGGCGAAGGTTTTGGAATTCATATCAGCCGTTCGATTTGCTGATGCGTGCAAGATTTCCATCCAACATCCGGGTAAAAGATATTTAACAGAGCAGCTTTTGCTTCACGAATGATTGAAGGGTACAAACAATAGACTCAATGAGCGCTGCATGAAGTATAAACTACGTCGCCAATATCTTTACCCCAACATCCCGGGATTTTCAACTATTCCTTTCTGAGTTCACTAACTATGCAGTTTTCTGTGAAGCGGATAATTGACAATAGATATTTACTGGGTGCCAAGTCTTGCTCTACTTCGGCTGCTATGCTAGTTGATTTTTTCAGAATTATGATATGATACATTTATTTGATATTTGTTTTTATCGTTGCACGGTGTAATTATTATATTTTCTCATAGAAATGTGCTCTCGTAATTCTACTAAAACTTTAGGTCAAATCATAACTATTTATTTAATAAAAACGTGGCGGAACTATATAAAAACATTTGATATCTTATGAGAGGGGCTAGACTATATAAAAAAATTAAAAATGAAAATTTAACTAAAGTTTAATATACATGATTAAAAAATTTAAAATCATAAGAATGGCTAAACACCCCTGACATACACATAGATCCGCCCCTAAAACTTTTAAAATAATAACATTAAGTGTGACAATCGAAATATTTTTTTTAAATGTAGTATTTTTAGTATAGAAATGAAAATTCTCTAATAAAATCTCATATATATGAATGTAGCTTTCAAATCATATATTCGTAATGTAGCATTCATCTAGATGCGTGACAAGCACGCTTGCCTTTTCTCTCCTCCGTGTGATATTATATGGGTGAATCAAAATGAAAACCAAATAAGTTCGATCTGTAGGCACATGGCTCTCATGTGGGAGGTCATATGTTCGGAACCCACAAAGTGAAAAAAATCTTCTGTAATATACACATGAGTTTGATAGTGTGTTGAGTGGCTTGACCTCTAACTCATGATTTAAAAAAATAATAATAAGTTTCATCTGTGGCCTGGGGCCATAGTGACAAATGAATAGTCCGGGTTCGGTTCGATGGAGTCAAAATTCGTGATTCGGTACAACAAGCAAAAAAAAAAAAAAAATCCAAAAAATACCCCAATAAAAATTTGCGTTTTTCTCTCAAATAATTCGTGATTCGTGTTTTATTCGCGAATAAAACGTATTATATGTTTTTTTGCGTTTTATTCGGAGTTCGGTTCAGAAACATAAACAAAACAAATAAAACGCGAATTATTCGTGAATTTATCGCATATATTGTTACTATGCTTGAGGCTGGGGGGTAGCCATCTGATTCGCTACACAGTTAACTGTATAGTTTGTAGAAATTCTGACAAAGAATTAGAAAAGAAAGAGACTTGTGCCGGCACCAGTCAAATTCGCATCCTCTGAGATATCTCAAACTTTGCGTGACTTTATAGAAAATCGCGACCATTCAAATACGTTATGCACAAATCTCGAAGCACAAATAATACTGGCCCCTGCACTATTCCCAAATAAGCACCGGACACGTCAGTCACGCAAAAGTTGAGATATCTCAGAGGATCCGCACTCGCAGCAGTCGGCAGAGCAATGAAAATGCATCCAAAGAGAATTGAGGGAAAGAAACAGCCGCATCATCCTACGGCAGGAGGTTCGCTTTCATCTGGACAACAAATCTCATCCGTCCGACTTTCATATTGGAAGGCTGAGATTTTCTCAAAAAAGGATGAAAGTGAGAGGGTGTACGGTGTATGCTTTTGTTACTTTATCATTTCAGGATATTTTTAGGCTGAAAGATATTTTACCTGAAAATCTTAGAACTGAAGCTGATATCATTGGGCTTATTAATCAGGCCCAACAAAAGCGGTGATTGTTTCCTCTAAGGCCTACTACTTGAGGCCCAATAACAGTGCAAATTTTCATTTGAAGTAGCCACCCCTCAGCTCCCTCATTCAGTGGATAGCATCTGAACCGTCTATATCAAATCTGAAAGCTAACTGGTTTCTGAAAAGCTACCCGCAAATCAATCGAACGGTGCACATTGTGTCGATCCGGAGTAGATCTCCGCTGTAAAGAGAGACACTGTCATGCGGGCCCCACTCCTGCAGTCTTTGTAAAGCAACTTAAACTTTTTTTAAATTCGTGCCAATACAGATCTGACGGTCCGGATCTAAATACAAAATTTGAGGTACTTTAGGGACATATGAATTCCCACTCCTGAGATCCAGAGCGACTTGGCGACAAAATTTGAATCTCTCAAACTCGAACTCGAAAGTGAAGAAATGACGAAACGGGTTTGAACTTGAAATCCAAATCCAAACCGATTTGAAGTGAGGCTGAGAAGAAGGAGAGGAGAGGAGATCAGATGGAGTTCACGGAGGCGTACAAGCAGGCGGGGCCGTGCTGCTTCTCTCCCGATTCTCGCTTCCTCGCTGTGGCTGTCGATCATCGCTTGTTCATTCGCAATGTTATTTCTCTCAAGGTATTTTCCTGGTTGTCAATTGTGCAAAGTATGTGGACTTATTTGGAAAATTGATCTCAACATAACTAGTAGTACTATTTGCTGCTTAATTAGGTTGAACAACTATATTCGTGTGTAGACAAGATCAGCTTCATCGAGTGGGCCCCCGATTCACAGTATATCCTCTGTGGCCTCTACAAGCGGCCTATGGTACAAGCGTGGTCCCTGACTCAACCCGAGTGGACGTGCAAAATCGATGATGGCCCTGCTGGCATTGCTTATGCCAGGTATGATTTATATTAGATGTTTAAGAAAATGTACTGGTAAATTAAAGAATGATCAGTGATAACTAATTTTGTTAAGGGTAAAGGGAATGATGGGTATCTTGTAAGATCAACATTTTTCTTAAACAAACTATAAATTTTTTATGCTTTTAATAAAGGGTAAAATGGGTATTTTATAAATTCAAAATGAGTTTTAATATAAAAGATAATAAAATGGGTAAATTTGTGAGTTTTGGAAGTTTAGAGAGGGAAATACATAATTTCAAAATTTAAAGAGGGAAATACGTAATTTTGAGGTTTTTGAGGGGTGTATGTGAAATTCCCCCTAAAATGTAATGATCGTCTATTTTATGTTTGATTGGCATTTTTCTTAAACAAACTATAAAAATTTTATGCTTTTAATAAAGGGTAAAATGGGTATTTAATAAATTTAAAATGAGTTTTAATATAAAAGATAACAAAATGGGTAAATTTGAGAGTTTTGGAAGTTTAGAGGGGGGAATATGTAATTTTGAGGTTTTTGAGGGGTATGCATGAAATTCCCCCTAAAATCTCAGTAGTCAAATCAGTGATTACATAAGGCAATAAGATTTAATATTCTAATAAAAGTAATATAGATAATCATGTATTCAATGCTGCCAGGTGGAGCCCAGACAGCAGGCACATACTCACCACATCTGAGTTCCAGCTGCGCCTGACAGTGTGGTCCCTGGTAAACACAGCATGCGTGCATGTGCAGTGGCCAAAGCACGCGGCCAAGGGTGTGTCGTTTACCAAAGATGGCAAGTTTGCAGCTGTTTGCACAAGACGTGACTGCAAGGATTACGTCAATTTACTCTCTTGCCACTCTTGGGAGGTAATGGGAACATTTGCTGTAGACACAGTGGATTTGGCTGGGGTCGAGTGGGCCCCAGATGACAGTTCTATTGTCGTCTGGGATTCACTTCTTGAGTACAAGGTAGCTTATTTGTTTATTTATGAATTATGATCCTCCTTAATAGACTGACTTGGTACTGTTTCTTTCTTAAGCAAAGTAAAACTTTATATTGTCATTTTTTAACTCAAATTGCTGATTCTGGCACTAGTTATCCAATTTCATATTTTTTTCACATTAAATTATTAAGTAACTCCCGAAAATCCCCAAAGTTATGTACCAAAATTGAAATTGCCCCAAAATTGTGGTAGCAATTTACCAGTATTCTATTACCTTGATTCGTGCTCCTTTCTAATTGTGAGCACTCCTTTAGTATACCCAATTATAAGTTGCCATACTGGATTTGACATACTGGTTTCTGACACTCAAACAAATTATCAAAGTGATGTTTTATGTATATTATTACAGGTTTTGATATATTCGCCTGATGGAAGGTGTCTACAGAAGTACCAAGCGTATGAGAGCGGATTGGGCGTGAAAACGGTGGTGTGGTCCCCAAGTGGCCAGTTCCTGGCAGTTGGTAGCTATGATCAGCAGGTTCGGGTACTGAACCACCTCACATGGAAAACCTTTGCTGAGTTCATGCACATGACAACTCTTCGTGCCCCATGCAACGCCACCATTTTTAAGGTACATTTTACTTGAACATCTCTATTTCTATCTTTCTGCAAGAATTAACATGATTTTTATTGATTTTGATAAATTGTATGCCTAAATGCTACTATGTATGCATCACAAGTAGAACCATTTGTCCTCATAGCTGGTTAATTAGAAGAATGAACATTTCTCTTAAACATGCTACTTATTTTTTTAAGTTTTTAATTATTAAGGGTAAAATGGGTACGTTATAAATTTAAAATGAGTTTTAATAGAAAAGGCGCAATAAATAGGGTAAATTTGTGAGTTTTTGAAATTTAGAGGGGTAAATATGATATAGAATTTTAGAGGGGGCAATACGTAATTTCGATGTTTTTGAGGGGTATACATGAAATTCCCCCTTTTTAATTTGTCTAATTTTCAATATTGTAGGAAGTTGACGAACCTCTGCAGCTCGATATGTCAGATTTATCTCTCAGTGACAACTTTGCTCTTAATATTCAAGATGGTCGCATCGGTAAGGATCCTTCTCAAAATGTGAAGATTGTAATTTTTATAGGGTTTTTTTGTAGTAGTTGGGGAATATTTTTTAAGTAAAAAGTTTCATCAAACGGTTTCTTATGTTCGTTTTGCTTTCCTGGGGCAACTATAGCAATATATGTCCTCGGTTAATTAAATTAGACAAGTTATATTCATTATCTAGGTATAGTAGAGATGTTGTGTTATTTTTCTTTTGTAAATTCATTTAAAATATTGTGCAATTCCTGAGTACCTTAATTCAATTGTGGTATAAACAACTACAGCTGCAATTTTTTGAATTTGATAGATAATTCTAGAGAAAGGAATTGCAGAGTGAAATACAAGGTGGTAGATCTTCCCGTCAACTTACCTTTTCAGAAACCGGTGATTGACAAGCCAAACCCCAAGCAGGGAATTGGTCAGTTTTCTATTTTAATTTGCATTTAACTAAGAGTTGGGCTATCATACTTTGGGAAGTAAAGTCCCTCTTTTACTTCCTGCCCGTATCTTCATTTTCAAAGTTCAAATAGTCAATCCGAAACTTTCAACATGATCTCCTTATTAAAATGTGCTTGGTTACCAAATTTTACATTTTTTGGAAATTTTTTACTATTTCTTTAGAATTTTTGAGAATTAGTGTTTTTAAGAATTTTTTACTATTTTTTTAAACATATTAAAACACTGATTTTCAAAAATTCTAAAGAAATAGTAAAAAATTTCCAAAAAATATAAAATTTGGTCTCAAAGCACATTTTAATATGGAAAATATGTTGAGCAGTTCAGATGCACTGTTTAGACTTTGAAAATAGAGATAAAGACATAAGGCATTTGAACCCTGCTCATTTATGAATCTTATCATACTTAAATCTGCCTCGAATTAAGCAACAAAAATCATCACTGACTCACAACAGAAACTCTGTATCATGAATACTCACAACAGCACTTTACCATGATCTAATACATGTACCGACCAAAACTGTATGTAGGTCTTTTATCATGGAGTTGTGATAACCAATACCTGTTAACCAGAAACGATAGCATGCCGACAGTACTCTGGATCTGGGACATCCGTTACCTTGAACCTGCTGCAGTACTAATCCACAAGGACCCGATTAGGGCTGCAGCATGGGACCCAACAGGCGGGCCCCAGCTTATGCTCTGCACTGGCAGCCCGAATTTGTACATGTGGAGCCCGGCTGGTGCCTGGTGCGTCAGCATTCCTCTTCCCGACTTCTCCATTTGTGACTTGAAATGGAGCTCGGATGGGAGTAGACTCCTTTTGAAGAGTAAGGAGACATTTTGTTGCGCAGCTGTTGATGTGCAGGATTTGAATGATTCAACTGAGGAGGGGACCACTTCTGACGATGACTGATTGTAATAGTTAGAGAAGAAATGTATGGAAAATGGGTTTTAGTTAATCTTCTCTCTATATTTTTCTTTTAGGAAACTTAGACTTGGATTCCTGCTTCCCTTGCTGGCAACAGACAACAGCAATGACCAATGAGCATCACTTGTAATGTATATTATGCTAGAATTGAACAAGATTTATCCTTAAAATGGTAAACCTTAACTGTTAAATTAGGTGTTTTCAATCACTGATTGGAAGTTTGGAACCAAAGTCAATGGGGAATTCTTTTGTTCTTACCCAGACTTAAAAAAGGGTAAATTAGACATTTTGAGCTTTATTGTGCTCTCTTCAAATTACTATGCTTTTAGTTATGAATCACATTATAGCACGACTTCGTATCACGTAAGCTACCTCACTGTTTGATTTTGAATCTGGTATGTTCGTTATATATTAGCACGAATCTTAAATGGCCTCTGTACATTACAGATTTGGGTCGGATTGGCCCAAATTCTCATTGGGCATTCTGAATTCAAAATCAAATGGTGAGATAATGTAGAGGATCCGGGCTTGCATTTTACATTTCCATCCTTCGAGATTGCTGTCCTCACATCTAACTCCTTCACTGGCACTATATTCAGGTTAGTTCCTGCATATTATCAGCTTTGTTTCAAACCTCGCCGCTTTCCTAGCTAGTTGCTTCAGATCTTGGGTTCAATCAGATCGAATGAATGCACAATTTGGTTCTTTAGCTCTGGTTTCTTTGTTGGCTCAGAAGCCAGACTCAGCAACACTCAATTGGTTTTCCTTTGTAAAATTTGTATTGAGTTTGTAGACATTTAACTCACGTTCAAATGTTTTAAATAGCAATTGAAAGAATGTAGAGTTGGAATCCATGTCACAAAAAAGAAAATCAAATTGTGGCAAGGAAACAATCAGGCACAAAAAAAGATTAATATGACATACAAGATAACGAAAGATAGAAGCTCACAAGTTCAAGAAAAATTACAATGAAAAACAAACTAATGCGAAAAACAAACTAATGCGAAAAGATACAAGGTTTTGAAGAACCAGTTTCATTATTACATAAAAGTCTCAGTTACCGCCACCACCGAAGAGATAACCGAGAGAAGAGCCACCACCCGGTGCTGAATGCACCTTAGTTGAAGGTCGATTCTATAAGAAAAATAAATATAACAAAATAGAATAAATTCTCTCAAACGGAAGAGTGTACTTCATATCCTACCAGTAAGTGCTGGTACTGGTACTGGTACACAAAAGGATATAAGGTTTCCACCTGTATGTGCCGGTCAGATATGTACATACCCAGTAACACTGGGTACATTGTTGGTACAGTGAACATCTAATGTCATGTACCAGTCAGTTTATGTGTTATGTTTCAAACCTTCTCAGGCATAATGATTTGGTACTGACTGGTATGTACCAGTACAACATTATTAGTTAATACCAATCATTAGAGGTGCCTCTAGAGACAGAGAGAGAGTGTAAGTACCGTGAGGAAATTGCCAGTATTCTGGCCATCGGCCCGATGATAGTTGTTGGTCTCAGTGACTTGAACTTGAATACCAGCTGGTACCTGCTTAGAGACATCTACAGCTGGGGATGACTGTGAAGTTGGTGCCGGTTTCTCGACAGGTGGCATGCTCCTATTAGTCGGTTTTGGTTCGTCACTGCCCCCAAAAAGGTAGCCCAATTGGCTCTGGCCCCCACCAGCACTGACCCCACGACCATTCCTTGCCATCTCAAATTTACCAGTACTTCAATTTTCATGGACATTGGTTAAAACTCAAGAGAGTGTGATAATAGCAAGGACATTGGATAATAAACAAGTTAAAAGAACACTCCATATGTACTATCCTAAATATGTATTGCTTCTTTAGTTCTTATATCAATAAAACTTATGATTTTTGAATTTCATTAAAAACAAAAGAAAGATTCTTGTACATTTTTACAAAAGGCAAATGAAATCACAAATAAACCTTAAAAAAGAGAAAGAAAAAAAATCATAATAAACCTAAATTGTTGGATTTGAATCACAAAGAAACATTCTTTGAGCAAATTCAAATAAAGTACCTTGAAACCAACCAACTAACACTATATATTATAAGCAAGAAAGCATAATAAACCTTAAAAGAGAGAAAGAAAAAATCATAATAAACCTAAATAGTTGGATTTGAATCACAAAGAAACATTCTTTAAGCAAATTCAAATCAAAGTACCTTGAAACCAACCAACTAACACTATATATTACAAGCAAGAGAGCGATACAACTATAGATATAGGGAGATGATGAGGTTCTCACCAGGGATCTGATCGGACTTCGGAGAGGAGAGGATAGGTTGGTGAGAGCGAGATGGAGGAAAGGAGCAAAAGGCGCGCAGCTCCTGATACGAGATATTTATTAAATTCCATCGTCTGAGATATCTCAAAGTTTGAGTGTTTTTTCAGAATATCTCAACCGTTCAAATACGTTATACACAAATCTCAAAGCACAAATATTACTGGCCCCTACGCTATCCCCGAATAGGCACCGTACACGTAGGTCACGCAAAAGTTGAGATATCTCAGAGGATACGCACTCATAATCGGCAATCTAAGGGAGAAGGAGAGAAGAGGTCCGATGGCTGTTGGAACAAAATTTGTCCGATTGCGATCTTGACCGTTCGATTTGCATCGAAAATCGTGCGATTGTTGAAGCTTCCTAAAGGGGTCACAATTTTAATTTCGCACGAATCTTGATGAAAATTCAACAGATGAGAGCGAGATCATAGAGGAAAGGAGCAAAAGGGCGCATCTCCTGGTACAAGATATTGTCCGACACCGGTTGGATTTGCATCAAGATTAGTGCGCATGTTGAAATTTCCGGATGGTTTACAATTTTAATTTTGCACGAATATTGATGCAAATTTAATGGATGAGAAGTTGAGAACGACAATCTCACAGTAGAGAGTACTGAACTGAAGGAATGAGAGACTTTTGCTACTGTACCCAATAAAATATGAAATTTATTTAGCACTTCATCTTTTACTTGACATTTGGAATAATTAAAATAGAACGAGAAATGTTCAAATATCTTCGTTATTCGTTATGATATATATTATTTTCTAAACATACACATAAAAAATTATCATTTTTCAAATTTATTTTTATATGAATCGATAAGTTGAAAAATTAACATTAAAAAATTATCCACATAATGTATTTTTGTAAGTTTTTTATAACAATCAAAATAAAGTTGTTTCTTTTACATGTGCACAGAAAAAAAATACTGGACGGAATAGATTATCCCGTCCAGCACTGTAGGAATTTTTTTTTTTGGACTTTGGTTTCATATAAGAGAATGAAAAAAAAAATTGCTACAGTGATGGACAGAATGGTCTATCCCGTCCAATTTTTTTTATTTTAAGTTAGATCACTAATTAGAATCAAGATTAACGGGACGGGATGGTTTATTCCGTTCAGCTACAGTGTCTGACGGGATAAATCATCCCGTTTTTCTTATATTTCGATTTTTCAGCAAAACAATGTCCTTTAGTGATATTTCTTTATTTTATTTTCAATTAATAAAAAAATTGGCGATAACTTGCTTGCAGGGTATTAACTCACTGAATTGGGCATGTCAGTAAGGGAGTGCAATGCATTAGACTCAATTTGCATCAAAATTCGTGTGTAACTGATGATAACGAAATTTTAAAGGTGTCTGTGTAGGGGTGCAAACGGATTGGATACTAATGTAAAATCATATCCGTATTTGTTTTTATTCTTTGAATACAGATACGGATCAGATATTAAACAGATACATATGATATTAAATAGATACGGATTTAATATCCATTTTTAAATACTACTAAATGTTAAAAAAAATAAAAATATTATTAAAAAATATCAAAGTTCATAATATTTATCTAATTATAAGGTGAATAACATAAATATTTTCATAATATATATTAAACTATATGGTATATATCTACTACTCGGATATGGATAATTAACTAAATTGGACATGTCAGTAAGGGAGCGCACAATATTAGACTAAATTCAGTTTAATATTCGGACAGAGCCGTTCAATTTGCATCAAGATTCGTGTACACTTGGTGATAATAAATTTTAAAGTTGTCCATACAAGTCTTGTTTCAGATCAAATGGCTCCAACCGAACATCAGACCGAATTGCCATCGAACCGCCTCCAATTCCATAAGTGGGTCCATCAACATATGATCTTAATATACAAATCCTATGTATATTACAAATTTACAACATAATAAAGTTGTCATGTGAGACAAATTAGATGTCTAGTCGTTGCACAAGACAAACCGCCCAATTTATAAACAACAATTTAAGCTGTAAACTGGTTTAATTAATTTTATTTGTTTGTTTTCTATAATAATATAATTAAGACAATTGAAAGATGGATAAATAATAGGCAATGGATGTTTCTCATAAAAAGAAAAATAGTTCACTAAAATAAATAAAAACTTAGTAACAATGCTCTTATAATTAGCAAATTTCTTTATTCATAATTGGTACTTTATATATAATGGTTAATATATGATTAAGAAATTAACGTGTACAATTTTATTTTATTATATTTTCTTATTTTTATTAAATTAAAGAATATTCAATTTATTTTAAAATATACACATTTACATATTCCACCATATATACATCCACATATATATTACTCATACATTGTACAATAATCAATCACACATGTACTACAAATCATATTTTAATGCATTGCCTAGAACTAACATGACAATGATCTATGTAGGCATCATTGATTAGTTGCATCTTAGCTCACAGTAACAAACATTTTAATATTTTACAATATCTAAATAGCTACATTCCATGCATCCATACATCAAGCAATCATGCACTACATATCTCCTTATATAGGCCATAAGCCCATAATATTGTAAAATATAATCAAGAGTTTATAACCAACCACCCATCACTTTACATACTCTAATCCCTATATTTTATTTTAATAAACTAACTTTTGTGCCAAGTGCCAACTAAGCTAATATTAAGCATTAGAAGATTGCATGATTGCATGATTGCACAACCAAAATTGTATCCATTATATATATATATATAATATATTAGGTAGCATGGCATGATTGATTGAACAACTTATGTTAGAAAACAAAATGTGAACTCATTGTATTTTATTTGTAGGGAAAAAGGCAAGACAGACAGCAAAGAGCCCACATATTATATATGACAAAAGCAGAGAAACCAAGACAGCCAAACATGAAAACCCTAATTTAATTTATTTTATTTTATTTCATTTTATTTTATAATAATTAAATTAACTGTGTCCCACTTATTAATTGAGGTGTACATTTATGTCTAGTCATACTTTATTTGGCCTCTAGGTTGCTTGTACAAGTTGAATAATATGTTTAGTATGACTAATTATTGCCAAAAAATATTACATGAAGAAAAAAAGCAACAACATATTTGTATAATGTAAGATGTATGTTAGATGGCCCCATTAAAAAATATAAAAAATCATGAGAAAACCTAAATTCAAACAGCACAGTTATCAATCAAAGCCCTTCTATAGTTGCAAAGGTGATTGAAATTAAATCTTATACAGGTAAATTTCTGATATAAAATGAATTTTTTCCACAGGTAAATGAATCTCTCTCCAGTTGTTCCTCATATCCTTTATAACAGTATATAATACCTATATTTTTTTTATGCCTAATCCAAAAAAATAAATAGAATACACAAACATAATTTACCAGAACCTGATAAAACTAAAACTAAAAACCTGCACAGATATTTTAACCAAACTGTCTGGAATCTTGCATCACATACCTATCAAAAAAATTTCTTACAGATTGAATGAAACAAATTCCCCTGTACAATCACCCGCACCTCACTATTACCCCGAATTTCTATACGCTCATTTTAATCCTAGAAAACCACACTGGTGAAAAGAAATTTTTATAAATTTTGACGGGTTTTATTGTAAAAGAATTGGGAACTGTTACATCTGATTAAATTATTCTACTGCTAATGAGGTATATTTATTCAAGGGAGAGAAGCAAACTGAGGAGTTCAAGTTCGGGTTCTGGAGCTCAGTACATGGGTCTGGTACCACCAATTCTGAGTAACCCGAAACATTCGAGCAGATCCAATAAGACGAAACATCCGGGTCAGGTAGGACTGAAACAGTTATATTCGACAAACAAATCCTGGTAAACGGGTCCCCTTCAATACCATAAAAAACACCCACTTGAGACACATTACTTGCTACTATATCCTTTATGGTAATTCGATCAATAACCGGTAGGTTAGAAAGGTCATATTCCCCTGCCGGGTGACCTTCGCACCGACCCGTGAACTCAATAGCGGTGTACACCTTTTGCATTTCCACCCCTGAAATTATAATATTGTCGATGAAACCACCCCTACCTGGGGCTGTTTTGAAAGAGATGCCTTTGGAGGAGTTGCGGATCCGGATTTGGTCAATGGTGACATCATAAATACCACCCGACATCTCACTGCCAAGGGATATACCAGACCCGGTAGACGCTTCTAGAAGGACATTGGTGATGTGTACGAGGTAGGTTGGTTTGTTGAAGGAAAGGCCATAGTTATCCCACCCGCTCTTTAGAGAGATCGGGTCGTTGCCAACAGCTATCGCACAATTTTCGATGCACACATTTGAACTGGAGTCTGGAAATTACATTAGGGTTTACACAATTAGAATGACATGAAGAGGTAAAGACCAAATTAAGAAAATTCCAAAATTACCAAATTTACCAAACTATATATTTATAGTAGAATGTATATCTGTAGTTTCATGAATTTTCTTTCGATTACTTGTGTTTTGTGTATGTGTTGCTATGAAATGTAAATAAAAGGTATGTGCTGACCTGGCACGATCCCATTGGTGAATGGAGAATCCGGAGAAGCATTGATTGTAACATTCTGAATCAGTACATCACTACATTATTTGATGAAGTAAATAAAATTAGTGTCCATTTTTGTTCTTATTAAATTCATGTGATTATTCAGAAATTTGGACACTACGTTTCGCAATAATTGAATACGATACTAATGATTGTAATTTTAATATGGAATAATACCAGTACAGATAGAGATGTACTGGTATTATTCCAAAATATAGCCTCAACTGAACTTCACATTGTGACCCACAATTTATATTGTCAATTTATATTAAAAAACTCTACTGGAGGCAAGATTGAGACAATTGAAGGCTTAATGGCACAAATTTGTACTTCATTAGGTTTAATTTAACTTAGTTGCTAAAATGAAATACTTTATTTTAATTCTGAGAGCCTACCTACAGTAGACAGCATGGATGCCCCATGCAGGAGAGTTGAGAAAGGTCAAATTTGAAATGACAATTTCATCAGAACTAACAAACTCCACCAGATGTGGCCGGCTATAATTCAATTTGTTGGTACGGTACCAGTCCCACCATATTGAACCCTGACCATCTACCACTCCTTCGTTTCCTATTTGAACAAAACATTACAAGAGAAAACACTGTTATTTGTCTGACATAATTAAAAATGTACTATGCATAGCGCGGATTGGTCAGTACTACGGATCAATATTTTCGTTTTAAAGTTCAATTAGTTGATCTGAACTGTGCAACATGATCTCCAAATGAAAATGTATTTGCATACTAAATTTTACATTTTTTAGAATTATTTTACTAATTTTTTTAGATAGGTAGTAAATCACTACTTTCAATGGTCTAGAATCTTTACATCAAGTGATTCTCTACCTTTCTAAAAAAATAGTAAAAAAATTCTGAAAAATGTAAAATTTGATCTACAACTATATTTTCATATGAAGATCATGATCAATGATTTAGATTGACTGTTTGGGCTTCAAAAATAAAGATATTGATCCATAGTACGGGTTAATATGTGCTATGCATTGTCTCACTCCTTTCAAAAACATATCATATACACCACTCATAGTGTGCTTGGATACAACAAACGTTGTATGTGCTTCGATTTTCATCCAGCACACATCTTGACACAAATCCTATGCCTGTTGTTTCGAAGCACACTAGATAAGTGTACATTGAAAAGCACAATATATAGCCTCACTTACATAGAAATCATATAGCACACCAACAAAAAGCAAACATAAATATGAATATATAACATGAATTTCTTTTAATAAATTATAAAATAACATACCGGTGATAACAACATCGGTAACATTGCATCCATTGATCAAACTACGGTGCCGTGGGCCTGGAAGGTCGATGCCTTGGCCATATGATGGCAATGGTTCCACTTTCGGCCATTGTGACGCATCCTGAAATATAACATCAGATCCTAAATATTTACATTTTTGCCATTACTATAAATGAGTTCTCTTTTTATATCATATCAAGTCATCTGATCCTAAAATTGATCAAGCATTTTATTGAATACCATTTTTCTTTTTCTTTTTCTTTTTTTTTCTCTGTACTACTATCTAGACCAGAATATATGAATCCTGAATATGTTGGAATGGTATATCTAGATAATTAAATCATGCAAATGAAGCTCAGTTTACCACAAAATCTGATAAATATGTTCAGGGCCATATTTTATATTTTCGAAACTAACTAAATCACATCAAGATTCAAAGAAAAATTGTAATTTTATACAATAGAATCCATCTTAACAGTTGTTTTTTTCACCACTTTGAACCTTTAGTGAAATTATTTATTTGTATATTAGAATCAGTTAACTAAATATTAAACTGCATTAAAAAAGATAAAATGAAAAGGGAAAAATTGAAACCTCAGATGCAATTATTGTTGCGCCTCGTTCCAAGAAGAGTGTGAGGTGGCTCGTCAGGTTGAAACTGCCGGTCAACCATTTACCTTTTGGCACATACAACTGGGCCCCACCTTTGTCAGTAAATGACCTCAGATAGAAAATTGCATTCTGAAATGCAAGAGTGTTTAGGGTTTTGCCATCACCCACTGCACCAAACTCTGTGATGGTGACGCTGTGGGGCCGTGGTGTCATGCTACTCTTACATTGGTCTTTTGTATCTCTCTCTAGAATTTCCCCGGCGCATTTACTGATACCATTGCTCACATCTGATGCTAGTACAGAGAGGAATAGTAGAAGAACTGCCTAGACAAAATAATGTACATGAAATTCTTATTAGTTACCAGTATTGGTACAGTGATACTGAAAACCTAAGAAAGGGGTATTTAGTGAGAAATCCAGTTGTCATTTTAAAAAAAAAAATGTGATGCATTGCTGGAACTAATCATGAGGGTGCTTTTGGAATACTATGAAAAGAAAAGGGTTAACATGAGAAGCATTAAAGAGAATTGAGGTATTACTATTTTGGGAGACAAGACTTAAAAGGTTGGTACAGTAAAGGTTCAAAGAGAACAATTTTTTTTCTCTACTGGAAGAACATTTTATTTTTCTTTAGGGGGGGGGGGGGGGGGGGGGGGGGGGGGGTGGGTGGTTGGGGGCTTGGTTGTAGATACCCTTAGAACTGCAATGTCTATTGATGCAAAATTATCAGCATGTAAAATATATTACCAAATTGCCCTCTCTTACCAGTAATTGAGTTTAAACTGTTCAGAAAATTTCACAAGAATGTAATGGACAAACTATCAAAAATTCAACTTTTAATAAAATTACTAGTCATTTGGTGAAATTCAGAAATGTACAGAAATGCTAATTAGAGTAGGAACTACAATATTTTTTTAGTTATATAAAGGTAAAACAATTGGCAAGGTATTGGGCTTGAAAGTATTGTCAGGAATTATAGCAACAAATTTCACAATATAAAAAAATAAAAATATTTGAAGCCCCAAATTAGAAGGCTTTTGCAAAAATAAGAACAGATTCAAAAAGGCAAGATCTTTCCAGCTGGGGCATAAATAAATAAAAATTAGGTTACAAATTGCCAGCCAATAATAAATAAATAAATACAACCCAAAATTTCAAAATGGGAAATCATAATAGCTAGATCATTTTAAAAAATTTAAAATCAATCATGGAAGGCATGAAAGAAAAAAAAAAATTGGAAGTTTTTCTTTGGAAATAAGGATTACCCATTTGTGATCACCTTGAATTATGAAGAAAAAAAATGTGATTTAATAGCACAAAATGAGAAATTAATAGAAAAAAAATCCATGAGAAAACATACTTACTAGACTCTTCATCAGCCGCTTTAAGCAGAGAAGCGGCAGCAGAGAAGAACAAAACCACCCAGAGAGAGAGAGAGAAAGAAACAGTAAACAGAGAGACTATTGGAGAGAGGAGAATATGAGGGGATTGGAATGGAGGGGTGGGGGGAGGGAGAGAGAGAGAGAGAGAGAGAGGCACAAGAGAAAATAACAAGCAGCTCAAGAGCTTAATAGGAAGAGAGAGAACAAAAATAGAAACTATAAAACACAATTGTAGAAACATTCAACATAATTTTGGATCTATTTGCAAATACACCATTGTACTAATATTTTTTTATGAAAGGGCCCCCAACAAAAATATTTCATAACTGTAGAAGTTTATTGTAATTAATATTTAAGAACAAAAAGAATATTACATAATATAATTTTCTACCATTTTGCATATACACCATTGTAAGAACATTTTTTTAATAGACCCCCTAACAAAAATATTTCATCACTCTAGAAGTTTATTGTTTGTTTTGAGGTGGTTTAATTTGTAAGTAATAAATTAAATTTTAAGAACTAAGTAATCAAAACAACAAAAATAAAAATTATACATGCAAAAATCTAAAGAATATTTTTTTATATTCTTTTTACAAAGTTCGTCGTTTATGCATTTATAATTGAATAATAACATTAAACATAATTTTTCACTATTTTGCATATACACCATCGTAAGAACATTTTTTTTAAAGAGGCCCCCAACAAAAATATACCATCAGTCTAGAAGTTTATTGATTGTTTTGAGGTGGTTTAATTTGTAAGTAATAAAATTTAAAAACAAGTTGTCAAAACATGAAAAGGAAAATTACACATGCAAAATTCTAAATGATATTTATTTAAATTTCTTTTTACTAAGTCCGTCAATTATGCATTTATAATTGAAATAATAACGGTTTTCATTATTACATTATCCACTCAAATCCGGCTGCTAACGACAAAATTGTATATTTTGAACGCACAATTAGTTATATGTGTACATACACAAATTATTATGTATTTTTTTTAAAAGAGTTGTACCCAATATAGTACTACATGTTTCATTAATAAAAACAAACAAAAGTTATTTTTAGTTATAATTATATGATATTTCACATCTAAAAACATACTATAACATACTTCTTCTTTTTAAATGACAAGAAAATTGTCACATACTTATATTAGACATAGAAAGGTTAGAGTTTTTTTTTATTGTATATATAATCATAATAGTACCAATTTCAAAACAAAACCCTAATTTACTAAAATATTAGTGATTTCTTTAATTCAACCAAATATAATTGATATTTTAAAATTTATTAACTTCGTAAAATTTTATAAATAAAAAGACCTTACACATGTATAAGTAATTTTGCAGGGTTAGACATAGAACTTTCCAAAAGTTTCATGGGCACCCAAGAATAAAACTAAAATTTAAAATCAAACCCAACTAAAATTAAATCTAGTTACTATGGAATTAAATTCAGGTTTTTACAAATTGGTCCCACTTTCCACGTTATTTGGCGCTGATTGGTTCATAAATTAGAGAGAGAAATGTGCAAATTTTGTTTTGTGTTAATAACAAGAAAGCAATAAAGGGGTTACATTGAAAAAGCTATTCTTTGTCTTAATTAGTGTATCTTTTTTTTCTTTTTCTTGGAATCATTTAATTATTTATGAATTGTTAATAGTAATAGTAATTAGTAGGTAAAAAAGGGAAGGTGTAAATTGTAAAATTATTAAACAGGGAAACCAAGCTGGGCCTTGTCATGAGTGATTAGACGACAGCATCATCATATCATGTTTTAATGGTGGTTAAAAGGTAAAAAAAAATGCAGCAATGAAGCTGTAATTTTTTGCTCATACATAATCTTAGGTTGCTAATATATATACAGTAGAACTAGGTGTTCCTGAGCTCGACTCTAAAACCTATGGAATTGACTTCAAACGACATTTCCAAACCGTTAGATGTTCAATCTATATTAAAATGTGCTTGGAGACCAAATTTTACATTTTTTTTGGAATTTTTTTTACTATTTATTAAGATGGTTTGAAAATCGTTGTTTTCCAATGGTGCAGAATTTTAATAAAAACAGCGATTTTCAAACCATCTTAATAAATAGTAAAAAAATTCAAAAAAATGTAAAATTTGGTCTCCAAGCACATTTTAATATAGATTAAACATCTAACGGTTTGAAAATGTTGTTTGAAGTCAATTCGATAGGTTTTAGAGTCGAGCTCACGAAGGGCTTGGTGAGCTTAGGAACACCCTAGTTCTACTCTATATATATATATATATAGAGAGAGAGAGAGAGAGAGAGAGAGAGGGGTTGGCTAATATCAAAATGTTTGTTCGTAGGCCGTGGAACAAATGCTTCAGTTTTTATATTTTCAAAGTTCAAAATAGTCGATCCGAACCGTTCAATATTCAATCTATATTGAAATGTGCTTGGAGACCAAATTTTACATTTTTTTTGAATTTTTTTTACTATTTATTAATTCAGTTTTAAAATTATTTTTTTCAATGATCCAAAAAAATTTCAAAAAAATTTAAAAAAAATGTAAATTTGGTCTCCAAGCACATTTTAATATAGAGATCACATCTAACGGTTTGAATCGACCTTTTGGACTTTGAAAATTGGAAAACCAATTGGTTGCACCACGGCTCCGGAACAAACGTTTTGATATTAGCCAACCTCATATATATACCAAAGATTTAAATAGCGTTTATCGCGTCATAGCGGAACGGCTGAAAAAACGGCGCTATGCCCTTATAGCGCGCTATAGCGGCAATAGCGTCAAAGCTTTTATGGTTCAAAAATGCTATAGCGCGCTATTTAGAACCTTGATATACACTTTTAGTTGATTAAAATATAAAAATGTAAAATAAATCAATTAATATGCAAATAATTATGGATAAATCTGTGAAAAATTATGTACCGCGATATGAAGACATGAACCTGAAATTATAATGATATAATTCTATGAAAAAAAATAAATAAGAACCCCAAGATATTTAATATCAATATTACATGAGAAATAAATTTACAAATTGTGAAAGTTTGCATTTCCACAAATTATTACAATTTCTCTAGAATTAATGCATTTTTAATATTAGCAATTAAACTTACAGTTCAAAAAATTTCAAAAGATGAAATTCATTACCATCTGTATAAAAATTGTGATTCTTATTAATAACAACTAACCAGAAAAGATTTTTTTTTTGTAAATTTTTATAAAACTTATTATTAACAAGAGATTGGTTAACAACCACAAAAGAATGTTTATTGACTTTATATTTATCCAAAGTATTTTTAATGATTAATTCTCTCTAGGTGTGAATAATATTTAAATTTGAATTTGTGTAGAATTCATACTTAATCTAACCTATCAATACAAATAGTGTTAATATTCAATGAAATTAATTTGTTAATTTATATACGAATCACACTTAATCTGCACGAAATTTGAATTAATATAGGATTAATACTTCTGATGAATTAAATTTTAATTTTAACTTTAACTTTTAGGGTTCCAAAAACATTTTAAATTATGAGGGGGCAGCTATTGACTTTTCAAAATTTGATATGCTTAATGATGAATTAAGCTTCCTTTTTAAAATATCTTGCAATGAACCATTCAATGAATATTATTTTATATCCATTTCAATATTAACAGGGATAAAAATATAAAATATCTTAGGTTTGAATGTGTGATGGATGCTTCTAAATAAGATATACATGAAAATATCAACCAATGTGGTGGTAGTTTATCACTTTATCTAGATATGCATACATAAACATAATATCATTATAATATAATGTATATATAAAATAAAGGCAAATTCTTCTATGGAAATAAAGACCTATTTGTAAAATGAACATATTTTAATTTTTAAGGTTCAACCAGTCGATCCGACCGTTCAACATTATCTCCATATTAAAATGTACTTGGAGGTCAAATTTTACATTTTTTTTGAATTTTTTTACTATTTATTAAGTATTTTACAAAATTCAATGGTCTGAATTTGACTACTTTTTGTAAAATACTTAATAAATAGTAAAAAAATTCAAAAAAATATAAAATTTGACCTCCAAGTACATTTTAATATAGAGATAATGTTGAACGGTCGGATCAACCGTTTGAACTTTAAAAATGAAAATATGTTCATTTTACAAATAGGTCCTTATGTCCATAGAAGCATCACTCTAAAATAAATTATATTATCAGTCATTCTAGAGTATAGCTGTATACCAACAACATACATATCTTAATCAACACTATCACCATCAACAACTAAATCTTATCATAACATTTTATCATTCATGAAAACTGTTTAAAAAAAATAAATGATAACTCAATTTTTGTAAGGTTTTTGAATAAATCATAAGATTATGTGATTCATGAAAAGTTTTCAAGAACATGTTTGTAAACTGCATATATGTTTGTATAAATAATTTTTAGTATTTTGCCTGTGCTTTGCTACGGGTTTAAAATTCAAACATAAAATAAGAAGCAAATCAGATCAAATATTTTCAACTTTAATGATATTTGCCTTTTTATAATTTTTCTTTTTTCTTTTTTAGTATTTTACCTCTTCGTTAAATAGGAAGGTAATCAATATTTTAGTGAGTAAACATGTTAATTTTATTTTTTTTGTCATCAATAACATAAAAAGAAAGAAAGAAATGTTATCAATTAATTGCTTTTTATGATAACATTCATATGAAAAAATTGTAAGGGGAAAATCAGTGTAGCGAGTGTTTAGAGAACTAAATTCAAACTTCTACACAATAAACATCAATAAATTGTAACATAAAATTACAATTACATAATTCTTTTATCTTAACCGTTTAAAATTCAGCTAATTAAATCACAGCTGTTGGCGGATCAGAACACTTACGTGTTTAATATAAGAGAAGAGATAAACTTGGTACTCTTATTTAATAAAAATAAAATAAAAATTGGTATCAGAGTATTTATTTATTTAATTAATTTTTCCCAACCGACCTTTTATTTTTTTCAAAATGGTACCTCATAAAAGTCAACATAAAAAAGATAAGATAATTAATACTTAATTATTAAATAATAAATATTATTATTAAATAAATTCTGTATATTTTTTAGATAAAAAAATCATGTCAACTTCATTTGCACCTGAGTGACATCACCTCTCTGGTTCCAGCAAAACACCAGTTGGTAAACTTTCACAAAAACCCCTACTTCTCTTAAAATTTCATGTGGTCCTCACCAATCCAACAATAAAAAATTAATGTACATTTTTTAGATTTGAAATTTGCATCCAACAAGGCAAACAACACCTAACTTTTCAACATCCCTTTGTTTATTTATGAACAAGTCATCCAGACATTCTTTTAAGTAATACTAAGTTTGGTGCTGACATGGTTCTCATAAAATTTCATAAGCTTTTCAATGCACTTGAATTTGCATTAAGGGCGTAGTTAGTATTTTTATCAGAAGTAAAAATACGTAAAAAAAAAATTACTGGCAGATAGTAGACTGCTGTGAATTAATAATTTAGACTATGGATTATCCAGGAGCAAGCAAAATTTTTTACAGAAATAAGTAACAACCTGATTATACATAAACCTATACTTGATTTTTAAAATTCAGAGGTAGACATTTACCTATCTTCCTGGTTCAATGTGGCTCTGCCACAGTTTGCATCAAATTTTGAGTTACTGCAGAAAAGATCTAGACCATCTAATTCACATTGACATAAATATTAAAGAAATCTCGTAATTAAATCTTCAACTTGTGGTGAATTAGTCTGAATTCTGATTGGACGGTTTGGATTTCAAAGTCAAAATTTATAGATGATACGGTCTCAAATTTTTCGAGGATCAAAGTAAAAAATTGCAAAAATTTTGGTTTGAAGAAAATTTTCACAGCTCTTAAATTTATCTTTCGTTGAATTTGAAATAATAATTTTGTTATGCATGTCATTTGGAGTGGGTGGATTTTGGTGAGCATAAATAAGAGAGAGAGAGAGAGAGAGAGAGAAGCATGGTAGTGCGCGTCCCATGTGGGATGCCAGGGAGGCGGTGGGACCCACACTCAATCATGCTCCGCCGGTGCTAGCCTGGCCATTTCTTTGTTCTACTTCTCTGCTTTTATTTTTCTCTATCCAAATATGTAGCGGGTCATCTAATCATTTCACACTGATGCTTTTGCCTCCAAGAACAATTTGGTTCGATCGGTTCCGCATCCGTCCAATCCGTTTTAGAATCCATACATGCGAATATTTTAGCGGACACACAAATATCAAAGCAGCATGCGCGGATCCTAAAACAGATCGAATGGACACAAAACCCATCAAACCCAAATTACTCTCTTCGCCCCCCTTAAAAAAACATATATCGCCAAAGTTTATGACAGTGCATCTTTTTATCTATTTGATATTTAATATTTTTCATGCTGAATCGAGGGACAGATTTAAAAGAGGTCGATGGATAGCTAAGTCCCACTTATGCTTCAGAAGAGTTATAATTTTCATGTGTAATTTCTAATATTTTTAATAAAATTATATAGTTTGTCCTCTGTTAATGAAATATTTGCTTAATTAAAACAACAAATATGTTTAGTTCTAAATTATAATATGCTGAATATTAATTTTTTATCAAATGCCTTGCTTTGTTCTTCACTGAATCTATGAAATGCAACTCATTTAAAGATTGAATTTGTGAATGGTATAATTCGCTACATAATAAGACACATAGGAATGAATGCAGAGGAACTAGAACAGTGGATACTGTAATTTGACAGTACATTTTTGCTTCTATTCCAATGTCTTGATGCATTGTGATCTCTCTTTAATAATTTTATTCACATAGCGTGATGTAGAATCAAATTAACAGTATTATATACATGGTTATAAATTTCAAAGTATATAATTTATTACAATAAAAAAATATATACATAATACAAAAAGTTACACGGATGTGGTCACAAGAAATATGATGACTATACGATCATGTAACATTCTCTTCTAAAAAAACATGTGATGTCTTCCCAGTGCAAGAGCCTGGGAGTGGGTATGGATCCTACCATGTATGGACCCACCTGACAGGAAATCATTTCCATTACAACACTGACACGTGGAACATTGTGGGGCCCTTGAAGCTGGCCTGTGCTGTGTCTGTGTGTGAAGACTGAGAGGAAGCCTGGTCATGTTTAGATTGATTAGACAATAGACATAGGTGGAAGGAGTTTAAGGTTCAAATTATTTTGGTAGACCCGGTTTATATAATAAGTAAATGTTCCCAATTTTTTTTTTTTTTAATATATATTTTGCACTTCTACTTAGAGGTGAAAGATCGGATACTGATCGGATAGTGTGATCGGATAGTGGTAAAATCATATCCGTATTTTTTTTTAATACATATACAAATCAGATATTAGATATATGTATACGGATACGGATTGTATATCGGATATCCGTAGATATATACATAAATATTTTCATAATATATATTAAACTATATATAATATATCTACTATTTGGATATAAATAATTAAAAGTCAACATCATATACGTACCAATATCCGCACAGATATTTAAATATCGGATATCCGTATCTAATTTTCGAATACAAATTCGGAATATACATGAAAAGGTGCAAACCACCCAACTAGTATTTTTTACAATTGTGTAACATAGTATGTATTAAGATATAAATATTTATAAAATTAAGTAATCTAGAAGATTATAGATACATTAAAAATTTACATGTTTTTTACAATTGAACCATACATTATATGTAGGACATGAATGAAATGCTTGCATATATTAAAATCAAGAAATATTTGGTCGGCTATCTTTATTATTTCTAAGGATCTTTGGAGTTGGTCAACAAATTTGTACAATTATTATTTTGTTAACATAAACATGAGAAGATATAACTAATTGGGGTTGTTCGTCAAGAGCGGATTAAGAGTGAAGGATTAAGAACTTAAGAAGCGTTAAGGAACCGATGTTTGATTTGTCTTAATCTGTAGGTGAAAGCTAAAGAAGTTAAAGGAGGGGGTAGAGTTGCCCTAAGGTATGGGCAGATGATTAAAATTTGGGCAAAAGGAGGCTAAAGAAGGTGATCTTAATCCGCACTAAGGAACCGGTGTTTGGCAGGATTAAACGGCTAAGAAAACTAAAGAAAACATATTAAACCTTAAGGAAACTTAATCTCTTGTTGCCAAACAGCCCCAATAGGTTTTTATTTATTATTGTGAACCAACATGTTATCTTCTTGCAGTTACATTGTTATTAGAGATGAAAATGGAGCGGATAATATCTGATTCGTATTCGAAAATTAAATATAGATGGATTCGATATCCAAATATCCGTACAAATACGGATGTAGTTTCAAATTTTAATTGTACGTATCCAAATAGTAGATACATATTATAGAATTTAATATATATTATGAAAAAAATATGTTATTCATCATTATAATTAGATAAATATTATGAACTTTAGTATTTTTTAATAAATACCCGATCCGATCCGTATCCGTCTAATATCCGATCACATATGTATCGGGAAAATAAAAACCGATACCAATATAGTTTTACCATTATCCGACCCGTACATCTGATCCATTTTCACCCCTTGTTATTGTTAAGTCCCCAATAGTTCAAAAAGTTGTAAATTTCATATGTAGTTATGCTATTTTTAGTAAAATTCTATAATTTGTCCTATGGAATATTTGTCTAATTAAAGCAATAAATATGTCTCATTTTATAGTATATATTGTTGAATATTATTTATTCTTTGATATAGTAAATTTCTAATTCCATGTAAAATGAAAATGAATTGTGTGTAATGGACCAAGTTCAGCCATAAGAAATTATCGTTAAGCCAAGTGATATGTAGTCATGTCCATCATTCTTTTGCTTTTAATTCGTGGGTTTCTTTCTTTAACTCTCTCTCTCTCTCTTCTCCTCTGCATTTATTATCCTGCTTACTGTTTACATCTTTCAATTTTAAGATGACACATGGGCAGTACTGTATTTGAAGGTTCATGAAATGAAAAAGAGTGAGGCTATGGTGCTATGCATAGCACGGATGGCTAGTGTACTACGGCTCAATATGGTACTTTTTAAAATCCTAACGGTCGATCCGACCGTTCAATGTGATAACCATATGAATATGTACTTGCAAACTAAATTTTATATTTTTTCAAATTTTTTTTACTATTTTTTCAGATAGGTAGAATTTTGATGGTCCAGAATTTTCAAAAAACACTGATTTTTCTACCTATCTAAAAAAATAGTAAAAAAATTCGAAAAAATATAAATTTTAGTTTGCAAGTACATATTCATATGGATATCACACTGAACGGTCGGATCGACCGTTAGAATTTTAAAAAGTACCATATTGAGCCGTAGTACACTAGCCATTGGTGCTATGCATAGCACCATAGCCTCACTCAATGAAAAATAGGAAAAAAAAAAATGAAAAGAGAGAGAGAGAGGAGAGATGGTGATTAATATTTGCATGAATAAAGCCAAGAGCTTTGACCGGCATGGTCACATGGCTGACTTGTATTGTTTGCTTATTTTCACAACAACACTACTTGTTACTTGCTACATTGTATAATTGGTTTTATGTCATACCATTACCAGAGTATAATTGCATAAATGGTCTATTTTGCTACCTCCAAAATTAGTTGTTTCCATTATGACCCTCCATATATAATTGCACTGGGATTTGTATAACGATGCAATCAACCAATATATGATGAAACGATATTTTTTTTCCAAACCTTAGATATTCAATTTATATTAAAATAAGCTTGGTGACCAAATTTTATATTTTTTTATATTTTTTTACTATTTATTAAGATGGTTTGAAAATCGCTGATTTTATTAAATTTCTGCACCATTGGAAAACAACGATTTGCAAACCATCTTAATAAATAGTAAAACAATTTTAAAAAATGTAAAATTTATCCAAACTGATTTTAATATAGATTGAATATCTAACGATTTGGATCAACTGTTTTGACTTCGAAAATCGGAGAACCAAACTGTTTGTTCCATGGCCTAGGAACAAACATTTGTATGTTAGCCCCCCTCTCTCTCTCTATATATATATATTGTTGAACGGTTGATAAGATAAAACAACGACTGATTTATTGATCGGTTGGTAAAAATACAATTAGAGCTGCTTCAAGCACTAGCTAGCCGTTTAAGTTAGAGCAACACATGAAACTGTATTTCACTACTACAAAAATGGTAATTCTACACTGCACATTGTACACGGTTTTCCCTATCTTATATAAAAACCGTGTACCAAATATGAATTTTTGAAAGCCCAAAAATCTGCGAGAATTATACACGGATATTTAGTTAAGAATCAGTGTAGAATTGTTTGAGAGAGCTACACGGTTTATTAGGGATCAAAAATCCGTGTGCAAAGAAGACCGTGTGGAAAAAATTGAGAGAGCTACACGGATTTTTTTAAATATCCGTGTAGGAATATATACACGGATTTTTGATAATATATCCGTGTAGAAATGGTAGAAATGTACACGGATTTTATTATAAATAGCCGTGTATGATTATTTGGAGAGCTACACGGATTAATAAGTATAAATCCGTGTATAAAAGGCTGTGTAGGGTTCTAATTAGTATAAAAGGCCTTCTCCTTCCAGCGCCGTTTTGATCAAGTTTTTTATACTGTCTCTCTCTTGCTCTCTCTGTATTGAATGTTGATCTGATTTCTGCAAAGGCTAGCAACTGGGATCAGAGATCTTTGAAGTTTTTATTTTCTCCTCTCTATATTTCTAAGGTTAGTATATATATATATATATATATATATATATATTTCTTTTCTCCTCTCTATATTTCTAAGGTTAGTTTTTATTTTCTCCTCTCTATATTTCTGCCACGTTTGAAAAAAAATTGAATTTAAAGGAGAATTTTTATTCTCTATTATGCATGCATGCACATATATGTTGATAAAAATGTATTTTTTATTGGAGATGCAATATGTTGGAGACCTTTAACAAAGAGGCATCATGTCATGGATCACATGTGCTTTCTTCTTTTTGATATGTTGGATCTAATACGCCTTAGTTTGTATGAAATTCTTGTCCAAACTAGATCATAACCAAGCGTTTTGGCAACATGAGCCCAACTTGGCGAAATTGGGCCAAACCTCCATCACATGGTTACTAGGTGGTAAGGACATAACTTGATCTACAAGCATTGTATTGGATCTTGAGGAGTATATGTTATATGTGGATCACATGGGATTGTATATGTACAAAAAGCAATGTCTATATATGTTGATGCTTTTATCCTTTCATTTGTTATATATGTTGATGCTTTCATGCTTTATGTTTTTTTGTTATATATGTTGATATTAGAATTTTATGCTTTTATGGTTTCGGTTAGAATTTTGTAATGATAAATATGGATTTGTGTAATTTTGTATAATTTTGTAATGCTAAATATGAATTTGTATAATTTTGTATAATTTCATGTACATGAATTTTAAATTGCTATCTGAAAAATTTAAATACTGGCTAGCAAAACAGGAGGCTAGCCAAAAAAAAAAAACAAAAAAAAAATTATAAGACAATCCTACACGGATATTTAACAAAAATCCGTGTAAGAAGAGTAATTTCAAAAATAATCGCGCGCGAATACAAAAAAAAAATTTAGTTAATTCTACACGGATATTTAACTAAAGTCCGTGTATGATAGTTCAAAGAGCTACACGGATATTTAGTTAAAAATCCGTGTAGAAAGAGGAGAGCTACACGGATATTTAGTTAAATGTCCGTGTAGAAAGAGGAGAGCTACACGGATATTTAGTTAAATGTCCGTGTATAAAAAGAATTGTACACGGTTATTTAGGTAATATCCGTGTAGCTCGGTAACATGGAGAGCGACACAGGCAGGTCTTTGTACACGGCTGTTTATAAAGTAATCCGTGTAGAAATCGTTATAATTGCACACGGGCAAATGTCCGTGTGTAGTTATTGACCTATTCGTACACCCTCGATTTAAACACGGTAGGAAATCCGTGTAGCTCTTCCATTTATGTCCGTGTGCAATCTCTTTTTTTGTAGTAGTGTTTTTTTTTTCAAATGACTTGCTTAGATTGTTCATCGGTTCTGTTTAGTTAAAATCGAAATAAAATAGACAAACTAAAATTTTATTCATTTTTTTAAAAATACATCTGAACGGATCGAAATAAACTTATTAACTGAATTAAAACCAAACCAAACAAATCGAACTAAATTTCGGTCTGTTCGATTGATCGAAATAAGAAATATTATATACTCTTTTCGGTCAATTCAGTCTAACCAATTTTAAATTTTCTAAACCAAACCGAACCGAATCAAATAATTAAACTGGTTTTAAAAATGAACCGAACCAGTCCATTTAACCGGAAAAATTGAACCATTTAATCCGAACTCTCTTAATTCGGTTTAAAACGGATTAAACCGGACCCGATGAACACCCTTGTGGCTCGCTATCAACCAAAATCTAGGAAAACTTTGAAATATTGTTGGGGTTTTCAAGCGGTATTAAAAAAAATTCAGACCATTGAATTTTGTACCCATCTTAATAAATAGTAAAAAAATTCAAAAAAATGTAAAATTTGATCTGCAAGCACATTTTATTGTCGAGATCATGTTGAACAGTTTGGATCGACGATTTGGACTTTGAAAATGTAGAAAATAGTTGGATTAACTTTGTGGTAACTCAAAAGTGTTGTAATCAGATCCCTCCTCATTTTATTTTACATATTGACCGTTTTACTTCATATCAACCCTTATAATATAAATACAAACCATTTTATCTATATTGGAATTTAGAGGTTGTGCCTTCAGAATTCTCTATAAAAACCTATCTTCTATCTTCTTCCATAATTGGGTACTGTTCAACATTTTGAAAACCTATCCTTGCTTAAAAATATATTACAATTCCATACTTTTGATCTTGATCCTATCTTGCTAAATCATTATTCTGACAAGAATTAAAGTTTGTTTGTGAATTGTTATAATCTTGTTGTTAGACATTTTAATAAGTTATTATTGATTTGAATAGATTGATTGTAGCCCATTGATCATAGTGAAATGTCTAACAACAACTCTTGTAACATTTATCAGTTGGAAAATATACTTTACTCTGTACTCTATTTCTTTATTTACTTTACATATTTACATAAACTACACTGCTGCTTACATTAGAATCTGGTTGATAAGGGTTCAACCAAATGTAATCGAAAAGAAATAAAAATAAATAAATCCCGCTTTGAATATAGCTGCACAAATTAATTATCAATAATAACATGTACAATAAAGAATTCGTAATGCTTTCATGCAAGTAGGAACGAATAATTGGATGTTTAATATAGAGAGAAACAGGCCAACCCAAATCAGGGCCCAAATAATCAGCGTTGGAACTCACTTAAAAGACAGCTAATAACGGCCCAAATGAGATGCAGGATATAGTTCCCAATGTTAAACATTAAAAGGATGTTCCAAAAATAATTAGATGGATAAATGTCTGAAATGGCAACGAGCTGGCTCGGTTCGAGCTAGGTCCTAGCTCAGCTTGTTAATTTTGGACTGAGCTACAGCTGAGCGAGCTGGACCTAGGACATCCGAGCTAAAACCTCAGTTTGAAATCGTGACAAGCCAGTCCGAGCTAGCTCGTGAGCTGACGAGCTGGCTCGCTGAATCTAGTTGGATCTTGTTTTAAGAAGAAAATAAATTATACAAACTTTTTGAATTGAGCTGAACCGAGCTGGACCGAGTTAGACAGTATAAAATGCACACAAATTCATACAAATTCACAAATTGATGCCTAGCTGAGCTAGTTCGTGAACTGGGAACAAGCTAGGCCCCAACTTGAACTTATTAATTCTATACCGAGCTAGTGGCGATCTGGCTCGTTAACAGCTCGGTCGAGTAAAGAGTGAGCTGCTAGCGAGTGAGTCAGATGTGAGTCACGATCGAGTCACGAGCTACGACCTTTTTTGCCACCCCTAAAGGAAGATATTCGAGGGGTATATAGATAATTTCACCCTTAATTATAAACGTGTGGTAGTCAATTCAATTCCCTCCTACAGGCTACAGTCCTACTTGGAGGGCCTACATTATTACTCTGTGCAGCATGTATGTGGTGGCGAACGATCTGATTTGATTCCATAGTTGCAATCCAAGAAACTTCGTCAATGAATCTGTTGAATCTTCAACAGTTCAACTTCTAGAGATTGGTGTGGCTTGACCTCTACCCACCACCCACAATATTTCCCACATTATCATCTCATTTCCTACCATTTTCTTTCCAATTTTCTCAACTTTCTTCAACTCTCTCCAAACCTTGTTTCAAAATTAAGTGATCTAGAAACCCAAAAAAAAAAAAAAAAAAATTAACTGATCCAACTTTACTTTAGCCATGGCTGAGGCGGGTGTTCTCGCCTCCGTAGGGTGGCTGGTTTCCCCCTTGATGAACAAGCTATTCAACAAAGCGTATGACCTTCTCGGCACCGGCATCGACGAAAGAAGGAAGATACTTGCGGCCACAGTACTTCCTCGCCTCTCTCTGGCGATTGAGAAAGCCGAAAAGAGCCCCAAGAAGGAGAAGCTAGTGGACTGGCTCAATAGGCTCAAGGGTGCGTACTATGAGGCTGAGGATGCAATCGACCTATTCGAGTATGAACTGCTTGAACAAAAGGTAAAGGATGATAGAAAAACACTAGAAGAAAAGGAGAAGAGTAAGAGGGGAATTCGAATTGTACCACAGAAGTTAAAAGATAGCTTCTCTGTTTTCTCCCAGAAAAAAATCAAGTTAAAGGATTGTATAGACAAACTCATAGAAATTGCAAAGGAAGCCAATGAATTTCGTGATTTGTTAGAGGCCCAAGAAAATGGTAGTGGCAGTGACGCTGACAGGGAAACAATCTCAGAGAATCCCCATACAGTTTTTGGTCGTGATGTAGATAAAGAAAACATAGTCCGCTTACTCATGGAAAAACCTTTTAATTCTGGGCCAGCTATCCCTATAGTGATTAAGAACATGATTGAAATCATAGTTTGCTTACTCATGAAAAAACCTTTAAATTCTGAGCGCAGACCACGTAGTAGGCCAGTTATCCCTATAGTGATTAAGAACATCATAGAAATCATAGTTGGCGTACTCATGAAAAAACCTTCAAATTTTGAGCCAGGACCAAGCACTGAACCAGCTATCCCTATAATTGTCATTACCGGCCGTTCTGGTGTCGGGAAAACTGCACTTGCCCAGTATGTATATAAGCATATAGATGAACAAAATCATTTTGATATTCTTGTATGGGTGCATACCCCTCGCAAATTTAAGGCCCCTGATGTGATTAAGAATATGATAGAAATCATAAAGGCAAAAGAATGTGCTAGTAATGATTATCCCTCTACATCTCTTGAAGCTCTTTTAACAAAAATAAGAAGCATGTTACGGTCTAAGAAACTTCTACTTGTGTTAGACGATTTTTGGAGTGATACTGAGGATTTTGTTGCACAATGGGAGAATTTCATTAGTTGCTTAAGTAGTTGCTCACCAGGGAGCAGTATTCTACTTACAACTCAATCCAAAAATATTTCAAAGAAGGCCAACCTTCCCGGTGTTACGGAAGTAAAGACCTATTATTTACAGGCGATAGAGCAGGATCAATTTTTCGAACTATTTATGCACTATGCTTGGCGTAGCAATTCTCATTTGCAAAAGGAGGAATTTGAAAAAATAGGTCGAAAAATAGCTGTTAAGCTAAAAGGAGACCCTGGTGCGGCAAAGCTAGTGGGTCAACAGTTGAGTGGAAAAAACCTAAGGTATTGGGAGGAAGTAGCAGAAAAAGATTGGTTGGGAGATAACATGAAAGCAAGGATGTGGAGCTATCAACAATTGCCTTTGGATCTCCAACGTTGTTTTGCAATCTGGGGCTTATTTTCAAAAGGTGACTGGTTCTCAAGAAAATTATTAATTCATTTGTGGATGGCAGAAGGTTTTATTAGACCAATAGATAAGCAAGAAAGGTTGGAAGATATTGGTGAAAATTACTTGGATGAGCTCGTATCGAGGTTTTTTATTGAAGAAGTTGAAGCTGAAGGGGAAAAACAATATCAACTTCATGACCTGCTTCATGATCTTGCAGAGCGGGTTCAAGGTGATGATTTTATCAGAATAGACTCAACTAATTCCAGAGAAGTTTCTTCCCACATAAGCAACATGTTATCTAGAAGTGAGAACATTCGCCACATCCTTTTGCCCTCAAGCATGATAAACGAACTAAAAGAAAAATTATGCCTCATGAACAATATACGCACTTTTTGGGTGGAACCTGATGGTCATATTGTCCCAAAGAATGTATTGCGAGAGATATTGAAACACATGGAAAAACTACGGGTGTTACATCTTTCCAAATGTTTTGATGATTTCCCAGACTCTATTGGAAATTTGAAACATCTCCGTTGCCTCATTGTTATTGGCTATGAGCCTCTGAAGAAGTTTCCTGGTTCCATTTGCAAACTTTACCACCTCCAAATTCTTGTCCTGTCAATTTGTGAATCCCTACCCAAGGATTTTTGTAAACTCATTAGCTTGAGGTGGTTTTATACAAGTAGGGAGATAAGGTCCCGTATTTCTCATGTTGGAAGGCTGACGTCCCTCCAAGAGCTTAATGACTTCGTTGTAAGGAAGGAATGTGGGTATGAATTGCACCAACTAAAAAATTTAAATCAGCTTAGAGGTAAAATGCGCATTGCAGGTCTTGAGAATGTAGCGAGTACAGAGGATGCTATAAAGGCCAATATGCCAAATAAAACGCATCTCGCTACACTAGAATTTGAGTGGAACTCTGATGGAAGAGACACTAATAATGCTACATGTCTCTGTACTCCACATGTTGAATTATTGGATGCATTACAACCTCATCCTCATATAAGTGTTCTCACACTTAAAGGATTTGGAGGAGATAGATTTCCAAATTGGCTCCAAAGTCAGAATTCACTAAAGCATCTCACATCGCTAACATTAATGGACTGTAATAAAGTAGAAGAAATCTCATCCATTAATGAATCACTTCGCAATTGTAAAGTTCTTGTACTACAGAGGCTCGAAAACCTTAAAGAATTGCCTTCCCTTCCTCCAAACCTTACTTATTTAGTGATAGACCATCTCCCAAAGCTTAGTTATTTCTCTGAGGATGATTTGTTGAAGAAGGAAGAAAGAAACCAATCCAAACATGAGGTCGTGAAGCTAATAGCAGAGTACCTGAAACCAGAGGATGTACGATTACCCAGAAATTTTGAGTCAACTGTGATGCATCTTTTCGTGAAACACAGATTGGATGCAGCATTTGATGATTTTCCAGATCTGGTTTCGGCTGAGTTGGCAGTGAGATTGGCATTTCATGATTATTCTCGAGAGTTGTTTTTGGATGCCTGGGTTATGTTAATGCATTGCCACATGGAAACAATGTTCTATAAAAATGAAGAGTCCAAGTTGGTTTTACCGTCTTCACTCACTTACCTTGAGATATCATCATGTAGCATTACTGATGATGCATTATCCACCTGCATTCAATGCCTTGTTTCCCTATCTAAACTGAAACTATCTGATATTCAAACAATAACCTCTCTTCCTCCCAAGGAAGTCCTTTGTTCATTGAAGAACCTCCTGTCTCTTACCATTAAAGGATGCTATTTGCTCAGTTCCTTAGGAGGTATTGGAGCATTGACCTCTTTGATAAAGCTCAAATTAGAGAACTGCCCCAATTTGAACACATCAAATGAACCTTTTCCTTCCTCCTTGGAGAGGCTAATATTCAATTATTGCTCAAATGCTGATGTTATTCATGCCCGTAATGTCTCAGATGTTATTCGTGTGCTTGATGTTGGTAACCTGTCTCTTCTCAAGGAGCTGGTTTTAATGGGATGGTACGGTCATTTGGAGGGATTGCATTCATTAACTTCACTTCGTACTCTACATGTAGAGCACTGCCCTGCGATCAACCTCTCATCTCCCATGGACAAGTACGCATTAAAAAATGTTTTAGTTGATGACTTGAAACTATTGAAGTTGATACTATCAAATGAAACTATTTCCTCAATAGATTTTTTGTCAATTTTTGGCTTTCAAGGAGATTCCTCAGATGATGAGGTTTTTCAATCTCTTACCTCTCTAAAAGGTTTGTGCTTTCATGGCTGCAAAACTACCCATCTGCCGAAGAACTTGAAAAATCTTGCATCTGTCGAGTATGTGATTCTAGATGACTGTCCAAACCTATGTAAACTGGAAGAACTACCCAGTAATCTTTGTCGGTTGATAATTGAAAACTGTCCAAACCTTATATGTGAATTGGAACAACTTCCCAGGAATCTTCGTAAGATGAAAATTAAAGATTGTTCAACTCTGACGGAGAAGTTCAAGAAGGGTGGCCCAAATTTCCAGGTCCGGTTCGAAGAAGGATATACCATTGTGACATTTCCAACAGAAGGTAAGCTACTTTTGAGTACCCACAATAAACCACTTCTATTTTTAATTTTATGTCTTCTATTTATTGATGGATACGTCATTTTGATCAGTCCTTAAGGGAAGGCATCATCATCTAACATAAATGTGTTTAGCGCCCTCTATCCTTTTGGTTCGCCAAAGCATTTAAATTCCTGTTGTTTTTCTGTGACTGGAAAATCAATAATCTCATTAAAAAAACCTTATTGGTACGATCTTGGCACTTGACATTAAGAAACATAATTGCCCATATTTTGGCAAAAGCTATTAACTAACAGAGGAGACAAGGCATCCTCCTGCTGGTCTGGTTTTATGCTGGACTGCTTGTATGGTTAAGCACTCATGAACGGTACCACTGTACCATACCTCTTTTCCTTTTTCCTTTTTCATACTCTGATTTCTGTTGTTGGTATACCGTGCTTGTTCTTCCTTGGCCTTTTATTTTAAGTCTCAAATTCTCAATGTGTTTGTTCTGAACTTGCAACTTGTATTCAGTAAACGTTTACATATTTAAATATATATCTATTTTTACAAAGACAATGGTACATTTAAGTTGTTAGTAATTAATGCTGGCATTGCAATATTTATATATTATCAATCTGATAGCCATAAATTTTCTCTGCTATGCTAATGCTATAAGATGCTAATCTTTTTTCCTCAACTCTGTTTCTTTTGCAGAAGGAAGGTACCTTTTGTATTAGGCTCACTCTCTCGAGTTTCTTCTATGATGTCTCTCCATATCTCCAATATTCCAATCGCCCATACCACCTCATCCACAAAACAAAAAAAGAACAAAAAAAGAACAAAAAAGAACAAAAAAAATACAAAAACAAAAAAAGCAAAAAAAGATTCTCCTTTGATTATCAGTTAGAAGAAATTTGTTGTATCCATCTTTTTTAAGTCTTCACTCTCCAGTACAATTATTGCTGGGAGATTGTATAATTTTGTGTAATTGTCTAATTTATTTGATGATTTAATTGTTATTTGCAAAACTATAGAAAAAACCAAAAAAAAAAGGTAAAAAAGGAAAAGGAAAAAAAAAAAAAAGAAAAAAAGAAAAAAAAAATTGTACCCTAATTTAAGTCCGGGTGATACAATATTATTAATGTCTATGTCCTATTTATTTGTATTTGGTACTTTTTTTGTTAGAGTGAATATTACGTTCTATATCTTGTATGACTTTCTATGTTTTGATAAAGATGATATATGAAGGTGTGTTGCTCATATATTTGATCATCTGAAAATACTCTGTAATATTTTTTCTAAATTAATAAAAATAAGGGAGGGAAGGGAAGGGAGCTTCATGGGAGTGCTTGTGTTTGTGTTCTATTTTATATAATTATAATATTTTTGTGACTGTCTATGTCATATTTATTTGTATGTGGTACCTTTAAAGGTTGAGTCATTCTGCTGTAGTGTTTTAAAGGTTGAGTCATATGTAATATTTTTGCCGGTCGCAGATGAGTCATTCTGTTGTAGTGTTTTTGTGTGTGTTGTATGTTTAATATTGTTTTGAGTTATCAACTTGTGCTAGTCACTTTATGCGGTGTGCATTTTATATGTGTGTATTGTGAGTTTATTTATGTGAACATTTGTATGATAAGACAGATTGCTTGTCGATTTTACATGGGACAAAATTCTAACGGTTGATTCAAACCATTCAACATGATCTTCATATGAATATGTATTTGTAGACTAAATTTTACACTTTTTAAAACTGTTTTACTATTTTTTTAAATAAGTAGAAAATCACTGTTTTTGAATGGTCCAAAAATATGACATCAAGTGATTTTCGACCTTTCTAAAAAATAGTAAAGAAATTTAAAAAATATAAAATTTGATTTGCAAGTACATTTTCATATGGATATCATGTTAAATGGTTGAGATCGATCGTTAGAACTTTCAAAATGAAGATATGAATCCATAGCATGGGTCAATGTGCACTATACATAGTACCATAATCTCACTCAAGAAGAGAAATAAACTTTGATATTGTTACCGCTCCTTGCTTGATTTATAGCATAAAAGAGAGGGGAACAAAATCGAATTCAGATCCAGTGAAGTAACTCAATTTTGGGTTTTAGATCGGGACCATCCGATTCGAATCCGCGATAATCTATTCTGGAGTGGAGCGCACACATCCCATGTGACGGATTCGAATCCCAAGGTGATCTTGAACGACGAATTTGAATTGGACAGTCCCAATTCAAAACCCAAAAATTGGGTTACTTTAGGAGATCCGTACCCAACAAAATCAGTACAGTGTCTTGAATCTACAAAGAATTTGATGACAATTTATTTCCGTTCAATCTAGAACAAAAGGCCCAGCCCAAACCCAAATCAGGGCCCATAATAAATTTATCAATTCTCACTAGAAAGCGAAGCCAGAACATCGATCTATTTCTAGTGTGCGTCTCTCTCCGGCCGCCATGGCTGCTTCTTGCGATAGCTTCCTCCTATGGCGAATCATCTCGAAGGAGACGCCACCACAAGGATCTCCTGTCGATTCTTCCTTTTCCTTATCGAATAACTACAGATTCTTCCTCTTCCTCTTCATCTCGAGTGGTGACAAGTAATCTATTCCATGGGAGCCCGCAGCATAGGAGTAGATTAGTTGTTACCACTCGAGATGAAAGAGTTACGAACGGAATGAGGCAACAAAATCACGTCAAGTGGAGAAGTTATCTGACGAGGATGGCTGGTTCTTATTAATTAATCAGGTATCACTGCAAACTATTATGGTACTTCATAAATTTCTCTTCCAAATTAATTACCAGAAGCCTACCTACCTCGATCTGATGAGGTGTCGCCGATTAGAACTGGTCTTGCATTTAGAGCTGGTACTGAAAATTATCCTGATTTCGCACAAAGTTAGTATCTGTTTGTCCGGTACCAGACTAGGTGTAACACTGACTGCTTTTGGTGTGAGAGATAATTGAATTGAATTAACTTACTACTGTCAGAAAAGGTGCAACATTCAATACCAGTGGAGATAATTGAATTGAATTAACTTACTATTGAATTGAATTAGCTGATTTCTTTGCATCTCCCTAGGCGTTGTCAGAGCTGTCCATACTGGTAAAAATTCTCTACCAATATCTTCTCAGAATAGTATTATCAACAACCAGTGGAGATGGAGATCTCTTGTTGATTCCTCCTCTTCCTTCTCTGAAAACTGAGCATTTGTTGCTATGATTGTAGATTTTGTTGAAGCTGGATAAAGTATACTGATTAATACCTGTGATAATATAATTCTGATTAATACCCAATGGTTGCTAACAAGAATATGCTGATATAAATATGATAATAATTATTACATTTGCAATTGAACCCAACAATTTCTGAGATAACTGATAGTTCAGTGTTGTGGCTTAAGTATACTTCATACTATATTAATAAATTTGTCTCAATCCACGGATCATTAATTGGTAAAAGCTGTGAGGCGTCATTTGCAAATCATCCAAAAAACAATTAATAATGCTGGGAGATCATTGGAAATGTGATTCACTTTGGCTTTTTTATCTAAAAATTGCAATACTTTGGGTATGAATTATAGAATTATTATCTTGAATTCTTGATCCTGAGTTTCTGGAGTTTATTTATTTTGAATCAAGGAAATAATTGAAAAAAATTCTTATGACCTGGTTAACATTGTTGTAGGTTTTGGATATTTGGGAATAATGAAATTAAATAAATATTTATTTCATTCTGATTAATACCCATTGGAAATGTGATTCACTTCGCCTTTTTAATCTAAAAATTGCAATACTTTGGGTATGAATTATAGAACTATTATCTTGAATTCTTGATCCTGAGTTTCAGGAGTTTATTTATTTTGAATCAAGGAAATAATTAAAAAAAATTCTTATGGACCTGGATAACATTGTTGTCAGTTTTGGATATTTGGGAATAATTAAATTTGTAGTGGCATCTCCTCATTACTATCAGATTAAATTGGTGAACTTGTTGGAGAATGCATGACTGTTTTAATTATTATAACCATTGTTCAAAATACTATTTTATTCACTTGTATCAAAGTATAAAATGCTGTCTTTAGATCATTTTTCTTCTTCTCGTCTTTGTTAGTTTGTTTCCTTTTTTAAACCTTTGAAGATCGGATGTATGTTTAGAAGGTTCCTTTGTTGATAATAATAAGCTGATGCATATCATATTATGCCCTCTCTTTAATTTTTTTTTAATTTTTGAAATAAAATAAATAAATATGCCACAAAGGTCTAGCTAGGCTTAATATTGTTTCAACTTGTTAAATTTTTCTAGTAATAAAAAGTATTAAAATCGAGACAGAATTTGGATGAATAAGAAATACTAAAAAGTACTAAAAAGTACCAAAAAGAAATACTAAAAAATACTAAAAATTAGGAAAAAAAAAGAAAGAATGAAATTTGATGCATGATCCATTAAATTGAATTAAATTTGATAATGGGACAATTAGGACGATCTGAAATACATGGGTAATGCCGAATTTAACAGTTTAGACAAATTTGGATGTTTAGGACTAAACACTAATTAAAGCATATATTCGTGTAGCTTGATCGGAATATTATTTCATTTCAAAATGTTAATTTTCAAATTGAACATCTAATAAAGTAATAAACAAAAATTCGAGGTTTAAGAAGGCTAAAATTGAAAATTTTCACCAACATATCTAAATTTTCAATTGGAAGCCCAAAAATTTTGGTCTGTGGCAAGTTGGCCCTCTAGTTTTTAATTTTCACATTCTAGTGAACTACGCATTGATAACAATCACCCCCTCGATCGACAATTAATTTACTATCTAATGTTCAATTTTATGTAAGAACTTATCAGAATACCATCGATTGTTTATAGTATAAATATTTTCATGATTTATTTTTTAATTTCTAGAAAGTTAACAAACTTTTTAAAAAATACACACACACACACACACACACACACACATATATATATAGAGAGAGAGAGAGAGAGAGAGTGACTAATATGTTTTCGGTAGCACTTCGGCCGAAATGCTTCCAATTCAAAATCAGATTTTCAAAGTCCAAACAGTTGATCCAAACCGTTAGATGTGATATCTATATTAAAATCTGTTTGGAAACCAAATTTTACATTTTTTGGAATTTTTTTACTATTTATTAAGCCACTTTGAAAATTGCTAATTACATGATCCAGAATTTGGTTGTACTGTTTTTACTCTTCACCCGAAGTGCTACCGAAAGCATATTAGTCAATCTCTCTCTCTCTCTCTTTCTCTCTCTATATAGGCACTTGTTTAAATATTCATAAACATGAGATGTTTAATATTTCATTTTATTGTTTTATATATATGTATGCTTTATGTTATTTTTATAGAAAAGATATAGTTTCATAAGTAATTAAAATTGATAAAATTATTTTATATATGAATATAGCAAATATTATTAAGCAGGAAATTATTATTAATTTAAAATTGAAATAGAAGTCGTAAATTATTAAAATAGGAGTAGAACTAGGGTGCTTTTAAGCTCACCAAGACCTTGGTGAGCTTACCTCCAAAACCTATTTTAACGACTTCAAACAATGAATCCAAACAGTTGAAACTGATCTACTTCATGAGCGATGTATTTATATGTCAAATTTGTAAACTTTCGATTTAATTTAGTATAAAATCAAGTGGTAAAAAAATAAAAGTTTATAAGTTAATTTCAATTCGTTTATTTTTCATCATTTTTTTATCGCTTGACTTTATACTAAATTACTTGGTAGTCTCTACCAAGCATTTAAAAAAAAAAAAATACTTTATACTAAATTAATTAAATTTTTTATAAATATGACATGTAAACACATCACTCGTGAAGTAGATCAGTTTCAACTTTCAACGGTTTAAATTCACATTGTTGGAAATCATTCCGATAAAATAAAATAGTAAATAGTAATTGAACTACCGAAGATAATTATCATCAATTGCATAATTCGGGAGCATGCTTGTCACAAACCAAAAGTTTCGAAGCCTTTCATAACACATTATCCCTAAAAAATTAAGGACTGTTATGTTTAAGCCGTTTCTTCTTCTACCTTTTAATTAGAAAAAAAAAAAAAAAAAGCTTGTGGGACGAAATTTTAAACTGAACCCTTATTATTTCCGGATTTTGGTAGCTTGCCAGAAAAAAAAAATTAGGTGAATAAATGTGTGATGAGCAAAGATTTTTTCATAGGTCGATCTAAACAAAGAAGTTTTTTAATGCGCAAATCTCAACAAAGATCAGCAGTTAAAATCAGTATAACAGGTTCCTCTTGTTCCTTTAGAATAACAGCAGATTTATTTCCAAATTGAGTGGGTGGGTAGTCAAAGTCAATTCCCTCATACTGGCTAAGTCCATATCCCACGAGATAGGAGTAGGTCTGATGGGTATAGGACCTACTTTTGGGTTCAATTAATTCCAGCACTGTACGATTAGCATTAAATCTGTACGCACGGAAATTGATACAGACTCGTATGGATTTTGATGCGGAGTGCACGAATCTTGATGCTGATCGGATGGTCACCACACCCATCCAACCAAAGTAGGTTTGATGCCCATCGGACCTACTCTGAATTCATATCCCACACAGCCATGCTATAGCTCTACTTGGAGAGCTTACATTATCCATTGCAGCATGCATGCAGTAGGCGCGCAGTAGCTAAGAATGTGATTTGACTTTATCAATGAATCTTGTGTACATTCAACGATACAACATGTAATGACCACAGTAACAAGGTACGCGTTTTATTCGCGTTTAATTCGCGAATAAAACGTTTTTGGAGTGTTTCCGAACCGAATGGCGTATGTTCGCACGAAAGCGCAACGCAAGTTTCGGTACGCTTGAGGGCGTACCTTTTAAAACCGCGCTTACACTTCACGAGTAAGGATTGCAAGTGCACAACCCCTATCGAGTAATATAATCGGGTATCGATCCACAGGGACGACTCAAATCCTAAATTTTGACTCAACCTAGTTAGGTACTAGAAGTTGAAAAGGGTGTTTGAATTTGTTTAAAGTTCCTAATTTCAATCAACAATCGTAATAACAGAAAATGAAAACAATTAAACGTTTGATTTTAGACTATCTGTAAAATAAAAGCGTTTCGAGGGTTTCAGACTTCATCCTCAACTTTGCTGCTCTGGACTTGTCACGCGACCCGCATACTTTCGTATGCGACCCTTGTGACGCGACCCGCGTGCTCTCACACGCGACCCGCGTAGCCCTCAAGCCACTCTGGACCTCTCACTCGACCCGCACACTTTCGCATGCGACCTTGTGACGCGACCCGCGTGATTTCTCATGCGACCCGCGTGGTCCTGGAGCTGACACTGAATGTTTCTGATTCTGGTTGTTTAATTCGTGTAAGGCTCGATTGACCGTACCTAATGTCACTGAACCTCAACTCTCGTATATTGGCTTAATAGACCTGGTACGGAATTGCAATTTCACCTTCCTAGATTCAATTCAAACCTAAGTTCTTGATCCCGTTTACTAAAGGCATCCACTATTCTTTCGACTAATGGAAATTTCACCTTTCGGCTACTATTGATCTCACCTCTCGGATCTTAGACCTACCTCAAGTACTTAACCTAATTCACAAGATACATCAAGGCCAAATTACAAAAAGAAATGCCATAAGCAATCAATAGTAGACAATCAAGAATCAATCAAGCAATTTAGGTCAAGCAATTTCAATTAATACAAAAATCAAGAAACACGAATAACAATTCAGATTCAATCAACATTCATTATCAAGCAAAGGTTTGGATTACATCTAAATCCCTCAAAATTGAAAATCTACTCAAACATGATCAAAGATAAAAGAAAAGAGATATAGAAGATGCAAATCATGATGAAGAGGAGAAGAGAATCGAAGAAGATCAAGCTTGAATCAAGATCTTGGCCGAATTCCACTTTGAAGCTCCAGATCGCCTCTCCTCTGTCCTGCGCGCCAAGTCTCCTCTTCAAAACACCGATCTTTCTGTTTGAAAAATGAAATTTGGATCCTCTGAATCGCGCAGGCCCAGCTCTATATATAGACATCTTACTGGGCTTCAATTGGGCCTGGCGCAGTTAATTCGACGCGACCCGCATGGCTTCTGATGCGACCCGCGTCGGGTTGAGTCTGGTGCGCGCTGTGAGGGTCGCGTCTGAGGTCGCGCTGGGCTGTGATGCGACCCGCATCAGGTTGGATGCGGCTCGCATGGAGGAAGTCAGAATTCTGCCCTTTGCCTGTTTTCGCCTATTTCCTGCAAAGTGAGAACCAAAACGCAGCAGTACCATATTCTATTGATATTCAATGTAAACAATGCATTTTAATGGTTCAAAACATGACATCTGGTTTGGAAATAGGTCGAAATAATAGATCAAATATTGAGACATCAAACTCCCCCAAGCTTAACCTTTGCTTGTCCTCAAGCAAATCATGCTCTCGTACCGGGTTTGGATTCTAAATGCAAGTTAAGTTCCTAAATGTGAAAATTTACCTGATTTGCTTCAATTAAAAACCTAAAGAATCTTTTTGCTATGGTTTGGACTTTCCTTGGTCAATTTTGATTCACCTCACAAATTAATTAACAAAATTTCAAACTCTAAATGTTTTAAAACTTACAAAGTTGATTACTCGAACTTATCAATTTATCATTCTTTCACTAAACCTATGCCTTCGTTTGTAGAGATTTTTTTCTTTTTCGCCCCCCCAAGCTTGGAACAAGCTTAGGTCAGAAAGATGCGGACTTCGTGTGTTGATATGTGCAAAAGTTTTTCTTTTTTTTTTATTTATTTATTTGGGAGACGAGCTCAAAGGCGCCCATTCAGGACTTATTGCCAGTACTCTTATTTTCTCCGTCTTTTCATTTCTTTTCATTTTCTCTCTTTTTTTTTTTTATTTTCTTTTTCTTTTTGCACACACCATGAATACACACATCCACTAGTGTTCATTCACACCAATGATATCCCAACCTTTCTTTATTTTAAATCCCTATTTCCCTATTTGAAAGGCACAGATCAGTTTCTAAATGTTATTTCGATGTTCAAGTTTTCAATTTTGCAAATCTCAAAACATTTGTTCCTAATCCGTCTTGTTTGGTCAATTGTGAGGTTAGTTCTAATTTTCCAAGGTCATCCTAATCATATAAAATTTTTCAAATAGGTCCCTAATTTCAACAATCAAGCAAATTTTTCACCTATAAATGCAAAGAAATGCAAAGAAAAGTAAACATGACCTAAGTAAAAGTAAAATCAAAATAAATCCTAAAACACAAAAGTCTCCCCCCCAAGCTTAGCCTGAGCATTGTCCTCAATGCTTCAAGACTAAAAGATATAGAAAAGTAAAAGCAGAGGGGAAATAAAACATACCCGCTCACTCGTCACCAGAATCGTAACATCGCCAGTCGCTCAACATGTCCTCAATCGCGCCTACTCGCGTCTGGAGATGGTGAAGGGTAGCACCCTGCTCGCGCCGCATGTCATAGAGCAGGCTGTAGACATCATGAATAGTGGGCTCGGAGATGGGAGGTGGATAGGAGGGGCCAGCAGAAGAAGTGGAGGGACCAGCTGCATAGGAGGTGGAGGCGTGGAACTGCACAGGTGGCATGAAAGCATCGGCCATGTGGACATCACCATCGGGAGGAGGCTGTGGCTGAGCAGGAGGTGGTGGTGGTGGTGCCTGCTCAGCTGGCTGTGGTCGAGGAAACAGCCAAGTGGCCTCGTCCGTGAAAGAGATAGGTGATGGAAGAGGCAACTCGTGCTGACTACCATCCTGCAGGTGCCAAAAATACCGGGTACTGTGGCCGGCCGGACCTCGCGCGATCCTGATGAAAGTTGCCTGCTGGAAAGCCCTGGCATCCATAATGATCGGGCCTCGAGAGAGAGAAAAGCCGGCGAGCGATACGCCAAGCTGATCGGCAATGAATGTGACGTATGCACCAATGTGAATCGAGCCTCCTATCTTCTTGACTTGCTGAACAGCAAGCCAGTGACGGACCATAATGAGCATCAGATCGGGCCGCTCTAGAGACTCCTCGGGGCGGAGCATGAAGTCCATCAGTGCGAGGTCCTCCTCATTGGCACGTGAAGCTGTCTCGCCACGTGCGAAAATGGTATTTGCTAGGGTGCGCTGGATGCAACGCAGCACAGGGTGAGGTATGGCAGTGCTCCTGTACTGGTTACTCGTGGCAACCTCCATACCAGTGATCAAATGCCAAAAGTGGTCTCTGTCAATGCCCTCGCGGAAGTGAAGAGAATCGGTGCTAGGGTCAAGGGCAAATCCAAACCACTCGCGCAACTGGAAGATAGGCACTCGCCAAACCCCGTTGCGCATCCGGAATCTGATGTATGGCTGGTCTTCGTCGTCCCACTTGAGCCTGAGAGAAGAGAGGAACTCAAGCGTGAGCTCCTCGTAGCAATCGCGCTGAATGGCCCAGAAAGTGGAAGTAAACCCGATCCTCTCTGTGAGGCGGACGAAATCCTCGTACACCCCAAACGCCTGAAGAGTGTCGAAATCGACTCGGCGAGTGTTTTCAAATTTGCGCTGCTGCAAGATGTAGGTGTACTGATCGGCAGGGGTGGTGGACTCATCAGAGTAAAACTCCACCGCGGGAGACTCGGCACGAGGGACGGAATGGGAAGAATGACGAGAAGAGGAAGAATGACGAGAAGAAGAATGAGGAGTGGAATGATGAGAAGAAGAATGAGGAGTGGAATGATGAGAAGAAGAATGAGGAGTGGAATGGCGAGAAGAAGAAGAACCGTTATCGTGCGAGGCCGAAGCGGGAGAAGGTGTACGCGCAGGCGGTGGGGATTGGGCTCGGAGAGCGGCTTGCCGCTGCTCGTGCTGGCGCTTAGAACGGCGTTCGCGGCCCGGGTCCATGCCTCTGTCTTTCTAACTCAGTTTTGACGCGGGTCGCGTAGGGTCTGGTGCAGCTCGCGTGAGGTGTGACGCGGGTCGCTTTGGTTAGGACGCGAGTCGCGTGGACTGGTACCAGGATGGTTAGGGTTGGAAACTGGTACTGGAGAGGGTCGCGTGAGTTGGGTGCGAGCCGCAAGGATTGGTACCGGTTTGGTCAGTCTGGTGAAAGTGGGAACCGGGAACCAGAAAGAACGCGGGTCGCGTTGGATGAACCGAAGTCAGGTTAGGGTTGCAATACCGACGAAGAAAAAGAGAGAAAAACAAGAAGGACTTACCTGTGTTCGTCGGTGGCTTCGGCGGAGAAGGAGGAGAAGAAGGAGAGAACGGTTGACGGAGCAAGGTCGGCGGAGAGGGAGGTACCTGGGGGCTTGCGTCGGCTGAGAAGGAGGAGAAGGAGAGAATCGTCGGCTGGGAAGGAGAAAGAAGGAGAAGGGACGCGGGTTAAAAAGGGACCCCGCGTCGTTTCGATGCGCCCATTCAATGCGGCACCGTTTCGCGCTGACGCGGGTCGCGTCACACATGGTCGCACGGACTCACGCGGGGCGTGTGACAGATGACGCGGGTCGCGTGGAATCCCACACGGGTCGCGTCAGGGTGCTCTTTTCGAAATTTTGTAAATTCAAAACAAATAAAAATGAAATGAAAGCCGAAAAGAACGTCTAATTAAACAAAATGCAAGTAAACAAACAGGCTTGGGTTGCCTCCCAAGAAGCGCTTGTTTTAGGTCTCAAGCTCGACCTTCCTTTTGCTAATTTTCGACTGGGGCCGGATCAGACATATCCTGCTCGAAACGCTCGTTGTGTGGATGATCGGTAATGTAATGTTTGAGTCGCTGCCCATTGACCTTGAAGGTCCCACACTCTTCATTCCCAATGTCGATTGCACCAAAAGGGTACACTTTCCGCACGACAAAGGGACCGGACCACCTCGATTTCAGTTTCCCAGGAAAGAGTCGCAATCTCGAGTTGAACAAAAGTACAAGATCACCCTCTTGGAAGTCACGAGTCGTGATGCGCTTGTCATGAAGCCGCTTGGTCTTTTCCTTGTAGATCCTCGCATTCTCGTAAGAGTGCAATCGCATCTCCTCCAACTCATGCAGGTCGAGGATTCGCTTTTCTCCAGCTGCTTGCATGTCCATGTTGACGGCTCGCGTGGCCCAGAACGCTTTGTGCTCGATTTCTACTGGTAGATGACACGGTTTCCCCCAGTTTGAAAGGGCTCATCCCAATCGGGGTCTTGAAGGCTGCTCGGTAGGCCCAGAGTGCGTCGCTCAATTTCAGGGACCAATCCTTTCTCGTCCTTGCTACAGTCTTCTCCAAGATTGATTTGATTTCCCTGTTGGAGATTTCTGCTTGGCCGTTTGATTGAGGATGGTAAGAGGTAGTCACTTTGTGCGTCACCCCATGACGTCTCAGGAGATTGTTGAATTGTCGATTTATGAAATGTTTCCCTCCATCACTGATGACCGCTCGTGGGACTCCAAAGCGAGGGAAGATGACGTCGTTGAACAATCGTTTCACGGCACTCGAATCTGTCTTTCGACATGCCACTGCTTCCACCCACTTAGACACATAGTCCACCGCAACCAGGATGTACTCATACCCACATGAAGCGGGGAATGGTCCCATGAAATCGATTCCCCACACATCGAAGATCTCTACCTCGAGAATGGAGTTGAGAGGCATCTCGTTGCGTTGGGAAATGTTCCCGGTGCGTTGGCAATTGTCACAAGTTTCGACCAAGGCCTTTGCATCCTTGAAGAGAGAAGGCCAAAAGAAGCCGGATTGCAAGACCTTGGCGGCTGTCTTGGAGAAAGAAGCATGGCCTCCATAGGCAGATGAATGGCAGTGCTCAAGGATAGAGCGTGACTCCTCATGTGGCACACAGCGTCGGAAGATGCCGTCGACTCCTACCTTGAAAAGAAAAGGCTCGTCCCAGAAATAGTACTTCGCATCAGATTTGAGCTTTTTCCTTTGTTGGTAGGTCATGGTGTGAGGTAGAATCCCGGAAGCGATGAAATTTGCAATGTCGGCATACCAAGGGTCTGATTGGTTGCTTGCGCGGGTCGTGTCGACGACATTGAGTTCGGAGGCAGAGAAGAGTTGTTCATCAGGGAACGAGTCATTGGTTGGCAAGTTGGCAGAGCCCTCATCCTCCAAACGAAGTCTGGAAAGATGGTCAGCCACAGTGTTGTCGACTCCCTTCTTGTCCCTGATCTCAAGATCAAACTCTTGCAAGAGAAGAATCCACCTGATCAATCGCGGTTTGGCGTCCTGTTTGCTCAACAAATACCGAAGGGCGGCATGGTCGGTGTAGACAATGATCTTGGAGCCAACCAAATACGACCTGAACTTGTCGAGAGCGAACACAACAGCGAGAAGTTCCTTCTCAGTTGTTGTGTAGTTCATCTGGGCAGGATCTAGCACCTTGCTAGCATAGTAAATTGCACACGGCTTCTTGTCTTTCCTTTGCCCCAGAACCGCTCCAACAGCGTAGTCGCTCGCGTCGCACATGATCTCAAAAGGAAGAGACCAGTCAGGTGGTTGCAAAATTGGTGCTTAGATGAGAGCTTCCTTCAAATCGCGGAAAGATTTGACACAATCTTCAGTGAAAACGAATTCAGAATCTTTGACGAGTAGATTGGTCAACGGTTTTGCAATCTTTGAGAAGTCTTTGATGAACCGGCGGTAGAAACCTGCGTGTCCAAGAAAGCTTCGAATCCCCTTGACGTTTGTCGGAATTTCAAGTTTCTCAATCACCTCGATCTTGGCTTTGTCAACTTCAATGCCTTTGGAGGTCACAACATGTCCAAGGACAACGCCAGTTTGGACCATGAAGTGACACTTCTCCCAATTCAGAATGAGGTGGACTTCTTCACACCTTTTCAGGATCTTGCACAGGTTGGTCAGACAGGAATCGAAACATGCGCCGTACACAGAGAAATCGTCCATGAAAATCTCAACCTCTCTCTCGATGAAATCAGAGAAGATGGCCATCATGGCCCGCTGAAAGGTTGCTGGCGCATTGCAGAGACCAAATGGCATCCTACGGTATGCGTACGTACCGTAGGGACAAGTGAAAGTGGTCATCTCTTGGTCTTGTGGGTGAATCGGAATTTGGAAGAAACCCGAGTAACCATCCAAATAACAAAAATAAGAATGGTTCGCAAGTCTTTCCAAGAGCTGGTCAACGAATGGCAAAGGGAAGTGATCTTTGCGTGTGGCTGCGTTGAGTTTCCTGTAGTCGATGCACATTCGATAACCGTTCACCACTCGAGTTTGAATCAACTCGTTCTTCTCGTTCCTCACCACTGTCGTACCACCTTTCTTCGGTACCACATGAACTGGGCTCACCCACTTACTGTCAGAGATAGGGTAGATGATACCGGCGTCCAGAAGCTTGAGAATCTCTTTCTTGACTACCTCTTTCAGATTGGGGTTGAGCCGTCTTTGGTGTTCAACTGATGGCTTGTGGTCGTCCTCCAGGAAAATCCTGTGTGAGCAAATGGATGGACTGATCCCCTTCAGGTCATTGATCGAATACCCGATTGCGCCTCGATGAAGCTTCAGTTTCTCCAAGAGTTTGGCAGTTTGATCGGGATTTAAATTTGCATTCACGATGACGGGGAAGGAGTGATCTGGACCGAGGAATTCATACCGGAGGTTGGCTGGTAGAGGCTTGAGTTCAGGAGTTGGCCCCTTTGTCTGGGTCTGGATGCGGGTCGCATCACCTGGCATGCGGGTCGCATCAAGTGAAATGGCGTCGCGTGCTCCCCTATCCGACTCGCATCCTTCTGTTTCAGGGTCCTCAGACCATGGAATGCGGGTCGCATCGCATGGAGTGCGTGTCGCATCAGGTGGTGTGCGGGTCGCATCAGATCCTTCCAGGTCAGCCATTTGCACTTCTGCTCCACAAACTTCTTTCAATTCGCTTCCTTCATCTTGTGGGTCGCTCAAGAATTCAGCGTGTTCATTCATGCTCTGATGGATCCGATCGAGAAAGTAATCTTCTACCAAACTTGTCAAGCATTTGTCGAGCACATCAACTCGGGAACAAGATTCGGTTGAAGGATACTTCATGGCTCGATCAATTTGGAAACACACTCTCTCTCCTCCAAAGTTCAGGGTCAGTGTTCCTTGAGACACATCGATGATTGCACCTGCAGTCCGGAGGAAAGGTCGTCCCAAAATGATGGGGACTTCCTTGTCCTCCTCCATCTCCATGACTACAAAGTCCACAGGCACAAAGTACTTACCGACCTGAACTGGTACGTCTTCCACTATGCCAAGTGGCAATCGTACCGAGGAGTCCGCTAGCTGTAACGTCATTCGCGTCGGCCTGAGCTCTCCTACTCCCATTCGATCGAAGATTGTGCGTGGCATGAGACTCACGCTAGCTCCCAAGTCGCATAGAGCTCTCTTGATCGTGGCCTTCCCGATGATGCAAGGAATGGAAAACTTCCCGGGGTCGTTCAATTTGGGAGGTAGGTCGCTCTTCAGAATGGCACTGCACTGCTCCGTCAGTTTCACCGTTTCTTTTCCCCCCAAGCTTCGTTTGTTGGATAAGATATCCTTCAGGAATTTGGCGTAAGAGGGCATTTGGGTCAAGGCCTCGGTGAATGGAATCGTGATGTGCAGTCCTTTCAGGACTTCTGCGAATTTGGCGAATTGTGCGTCCAGTTTGGTCTCAGCTAGTCTTCGGGGAAAGGGCACAGGTGGCCTGTATGGTGGAGGTTTCTCAGCCTCTTTCTTCTTCCCTTTGTCAGCTTCCCCCACGCGGGTCGCGTCTGAGGTGGTGCGGGTCGCGTCCACAGGATCTTCAGGTGGTGGCGCGGGTCGATCTGGCTTGGTGCGACCCGAGTCCACAGGCTCAACCGTGGGTGACGCGGGTCGCGTCTCAGTGATGCGGGTCGCGTCAGATGGAGTCTGATCTGATGGGAAGGCTGGTTCTTCGTATTGGGTCCCACTTCGCAGCGTGATCGCCTTAGCTTCTCCTCTGGGATTGGGTTCTGGCTGAGATGGCAGCTTTCCAGGTTGAGGTTGGCTTGAGGTGACGATGTGGCTCAACTGCTCCAACAACTTGTTTTGAGCAGCCATCTGGGTGGACATGCTCTGCATCTGTTCCCACATCATTTGGTTCATCTTCCCTTGCTCGTGTGTGAAATTGGTCGCATAGGGAGGCACGTACGGTTTGGAAGGACCGGCTTGAGGCGCTCGGCTGTTCTGATTGGGAAAAGACGCGTTGTGATGGAAATTCTTGTTGGGGTTGTTGTTGGAAGAGGGATGGCTCCAATTGTTTTGGCTCGAAGACGATTGGTTGAAAGAGTCGTGAGAAGAGGGATGGTGGAAAGAATTGTTGAAGGGAGGTCTGGGAGCGTTGTTTTGATTCCACCTCCAGTTTTGTTGCTCAATCGGGTCCTTGGAGTAGGAACGGTTGAAAGGAGGCTTTGGAAAATATGAAGGTTCGTTGTTCAGAGAACTTACCTGCTCGTTGCTCTCTTCGACCTCCACCAATGGGCATTGCTCGTAGCTGTGCCTCTCGTCTCCACACATGACACATCCCTGCGGTTGTTTGTCGACTGCCTTCACACTCATCTTGTCCATCGCCCTCTGCATGGCATCCATCTTGGCGGTCAAGGCAGTGATCTGATCGACCTCGAACTTGCCACCTCCTCTTGGTCGAGTGTTGTCGCGCCCGGACCACTGCTGGTTCTGTGCCATGTTGTCGATCAGGTTCATGGCCTCAAGAGGCTCCCGAGACATGAGCGCTCCACCTGCCACTGCATCTACAGAAGATCGAGTGCTCTCAGTCAGACCATCATAAAATGTTTGGATCAACAACCAGTCTGGTAAACCATGGTGCGGACAGGAATACTGCAACTCCCTAAACCTTTCCCAAGACTCATTTAGGGGCTCATCTGGCAATTGCCTAAAACTGGTCAGTTCGTTCCTTACCTTGGCGGTTCTCTTGTGAGGGAAAAACCTAGTCAAAAACAACTTAGATAATTCCCTCCAGTTGGTAATCGAATCCCTTGGTAACGACCCTAACCATTTTCTAGCCTTGTCCCTAAGAGTAAAAGGAAATAAAGCGAGTTTGGTGTAATCTGCTGTCGCCCCATTGGTCTTGATGGTCGTGATGCACTCGAGAAAAGTCTGGAGGTGTGCGTGAGGATCCTCGTGATCCATGCCATGGAAGGTGTTCTGCTGGACCATGTTGACCACTCCTGGATTGAAGTTCGGTTGTTGACCAGGAATTCGTGGCAACCTGATTGCGCCTCTGACGTCTCCTGCTCGTGGCACGTTGAACTCCCGAAGTGTCCTTGGCATGAAGACATCCGTCTCATCATCTGATTGGTCGGTGAGGGCGTCTTCTCTGTCTCTTTCTCTGTCCTCCTCACGCCTGTCATCTCTGCTCGGATGTTCTGACATCTCTTCCACGCGGGTCGCGTCTGTGGTGATGCGGGTCGCGTCTGATGTGACTCGGGTCGCGTCAACCTCAGTGCGGGTCGCGTCAAGAGATGGCTGAGCAGGGACAGTTTCGTCTGGAGGAGTTTCGTCAAAAAGTGGCCCTCTGCTCCTCAGTTGGTATTTCAGTGTGTATTTACCTGCAGGAGGTTGTTCAAGAGCCAGCTTTTAGTGAAAGAAAAATAAAAGAAAATGATACAGGTTAAAATCTAGATTAACTAAGATAAGCAAAAATTCAGAAAATGATTGGCGTCCCCGGCAACGGCGCCAAAAACTTGTTCGCACGAAAGCGCAACGCAAGTTTCGGTACGCTTGAGGGCGTACCTTTTAAAACCACGCTTACACTTCACGAGTAAGGATTGCAAGTGCACAACCCCTATCGAGTAATATAATCGGGTATCGATCCACAGGGACGACTCAAATCCTAAATTTTGACTCAACCTAGTTAGGTACTAGAAGTTGAAAAGGGTGTTTGAATTTGTTTAAAGTTCCTAATTTCAATTAACAATCGTAATAACAGAAAATGAAAACAATTAAACGTTTGATTTTAGACTATCTGTAAAATAAAAGCGTTTCGAGGGTTTCAGACTTCATCCTCAACTTTGCTGCTCTGGACTTGTCACGCGACCCGCATACTTTCGTATGCGACCTTTGTGACGCGACCCGCGTGCTCTAACACGCGACCCGCGTAGCCCTCAAGCCACTCTGGAATGAGGCAACAAAATCACGTCAAGTGGAGAATTTATCTGACGAGGTTGGCTGGTTCTTTTTAATTAATCAGGTATCACTGCAAACTATTATGGTACTTCATAAATTTCTCTTCCAAATTAATTACCAGAAGCCTACCTACCTCGATCTGATGAGGTGTCACCGATTAGAGCTGGTATGCTTTCCGTCTTGTACTGAAAATTTGCCTGATTTCACACAAAGTTAGTATCAGTTTGTCTGGTACCAGACTAGGTGTAACACTGACTGCTTTTGGTGTGAGAGAGAATTGAATTGAATTAACTTACTACTTGCAAACTTTTGAATGTCCCCGTCCCACTACTGTCAGAAAAGGTGCAACATTCAATACCATCTCTAATTTTCCATCATCTGAGCTGAGAGCTGATCTCTTTGCATCTCCCTAGGCGTTGTCAGAGCTGTCCACACTGGTAAAAATTCTCTACCAATATCTTCTCAGAATAGTATTATCAACAACCAGTGGAGATGGAGATCTCTTGTCGATTCCTCCTCTTCCTTCTCTGAAAACTGAGCATTTGTTGCTATGATTGTAGATTTTGTTGAAGCTGGATAAAGTATACTGATTAATACCTATTGGAAATGTGATTCACTTCGGCTTTTTTATCTAAAAATTTCAATACTTTGGGTATGAATTATAGAACTATTATCTTGAATTCTTGATCCTGAGTTTCAGGAGTTTATTTATTTTGAATCAAGGAAATAATTGAAAAATGCTGTGTTTTGATCATTTTTCTTCTTCTCTTCTTTGTTAGTTTTCCTTTCTAAACAATTTGAAGATCGCTTGTACGTTAAGAAGGTTCCTGTGTTGATAAAAATAAGCTGCTGCATATCATATTATGCCCTCTCTTTTTTTTTGAAATTAAATGAACAAATATGCGACAAAGGTCTAGCTAGGCTTAACAAAGATTATATATGGCTTAATATTGTTTCAACTTGTTAAATTTTCTAGTACTAAAAAGTACTAAAAAGTATTAAAATCGAGACAGAATTTTGATGAATAAGAAATACTAAAAAGTACTAAAAATTAGGAAACAAAAGAAAGAATGAAATTTGGTGCATGATCCATGAAATTGAATTAAATTTGATAATGGAACAATTAGGACGATCTGAAATACATGGGTAATGCCGAATTTAACAGTTTAGACAAATTTGGATGTTTCGGACTAAACACTAATTAAAGCATATATTCGTGTAGCTTGATCGGAATATTATTTCATTTCAAAATGTAAATTTTCAAATTCAACATCTAATAAAGTAATAAACAAAATTCGAGGTTTAAGAAGGCTAAAATTGAAAAATTTCACCAACATATCTAAATTTTCAATTGGAAGCAAAAAAGAAGAAGTAAAAATTACATCATGTGAGGCCTCCAAATTTTTGGTCTGTGACAAGTTGTTTTTCTAATTAATTGTCTTTCATCTTGTACTCCTTATAATTTATGCTCTACCGATTGTCGTTCACCATCTTTTAGTTGCCTTTTATGTTATATTAGTTGTCTTTCATATTCTAATAGTTGTATTTCACATGTTCTGCAAGTTGTTTTTCTTTTATTACTTGTTGTTTTTCTTCTTCTTCTAGTTTTACTTCATCTTGTCCTGATTGTCTTTATTGTTGCACATGTTGTCTTTTATTATCTTCTAGTTGTCTTTCATGTTTTACTAGTTGTGTTTCTCATGTTCTACTGATTGTCTTTCTTCTACTACATGTTATTTTTCATGTTTTTCTAATTGTATTTCATCTTTTATTAGTTGTCTTTCATGTTTTACCGATTGTCTTTTATCATCTTCTAGTTGTCTTTTGTGCTATATTAGTTGTGTTTGTCATATTCTACTAATTGTTTTTTTTTTACTACTTGTAGTTTGTCATCTTTCTGTAGTTATATTTCATGTTCTATATGTTGTCTTTCATTATCTTCTAGTTGTCTTTCGTATTCTAGTTTTTAATTTAAACCTTAATAGTATAAATATTTTCATGATTTATTTTTTAATATCTAGAGAGTTAACAAACTTCAATATATATATATTATGAGGAGGGATCCAATTACACCATTTTTTTTGACACATGTTAACACTGTTTTTTTATAGGTCAATTTTGCGATTTCAAAATCCAAACAATCGATCCGAACCGTTCAACATGATCACCATATTAAAATGTGCTTGGAGATCAAATTTTACATTTTTTTTTAATTTTTTTACTATTTATTAAGATGGTTAAAAAATCGTTGTTTTTCAATGGTCTGAAAATAACGATTTTGTAACCATTTTAATAATAGTAAAAAAAATTAAAAAATATATAAAATTTGATCTCCAAGCACATTTTAATATATCCATCATGTTGAACGGTTTGGATTGACTATTTGCACATTGAAAATGGTAGGTGTCAAAATGTGTAAAAAAAAATAGTGTAATATGATATCTCCTCATATATATATATATATATATAGATATAGAGGAGGGTTCCAATACCTCATGCTTTCCATACCTCACCATACCTCATATGTAATATCTTCATTTTCAAAGTCCAAAATGTCGATCCGAACCGCTCAACACGATATCCATACTAAAATATGTTTGGAGATCAAATTTTATAATTTTTTGAATTTTTTTACTATTTTATTAGATAGATACAAAATCACTGTTTTTGGATTGACATTTTGGACTTTGAAAACGAAGATATTAAATATGAGATATGATGAGGTATGAAAATCACGAGGTATTGGAACCCTCCTCATATATATATATATATATATATATATATATAGAGAGAGAGAGAGATGGGCTAACTTGCTTTGGGAATTAAAGAGAGCGTTTTACTTTGCGCTCATATCTTCATTTTCAAAGTTCAAATAGTCGATTCGAACCTTCCAACATGTTCTTCATATTAAAATGTGCTTGGAGACCAAATTTTACAATTTTTGGAAATTTTTTACTATTTTTTCAGAATTTTTGAAAATCATCACTTTGCTGAATTTTTTATTATTTTTTTATTTAATGAAAAGTTGTGATTTTCAAAAATTCTGAAAAAATAGTAAAAAATTTCCAAAAATTGTAAAATTTGGTCTCCAAGCAAATTTTAATATGAAGAACATGTTGAAAGGTTCGAATCGACTATTTGAACTTTGAAAATGAAGATATGAGCGCAAAGTAAAACGCCCTCTTTAATTCCCAAAGCAAGTTAGCCCAACTCTATATATATATATATATATATATATATGAGTGAGGCTATGGTACTTCGGCTAGTGTACTATGGCTAGTGTACTACGGCTCAATACGGTACTTTTTAAAATCTTAACGGTCGATCCGAACCGTTCACTGTGATATCCATATGAATATGTACTTGCAAACTAAATTTTATATTTTTTCGAATTTTTTTACTATTTTTTTAGATAGGTAGAATTTTGATGGTCCAGAATTTGTATAAAACACTGAAAATTCTACCTATCTAAAAAAATAGTAAAAAAATTCGAAAAAAATATAAAATTTAGTTTGCAAGTACATATTCATGTGGATATCACATTGAACGGTTTGGATCGACCGTTAGGATTTTAAAAAGTACCCTATTGAGCAGTAGTACACTAGCCGAAGTACCATAGCCTCACTCTATATATATATATATATATAGAGGAGGGATCCAATTACACCCTTTTTTTGACACATCTTGACACTGTTTTTTTATAAGTCAATTTTTCGATTTCAAAATCCAAACAGTCGATCCGAACCGTTCAACATGATCACCATATTAAAATGTGCTTGGAGATCAAATTTTATATTTTTTTGAATTTTTTTACTTTTTATTAAGATTGGTACAAAATCGCTGTTTTTCAATGGTCTGAAAACAACGATTTTGTAACCATCTTAATAAATAGTAAAAAAATAAAAAAAATGTAAAATTTGATCTCCAAGCACATTTTAATATATCCATTATGTTAAACGGTTTGGATCGACTATTTGGACTTTGAAAATGGTAGGTGTCAAAATGTGTAAAAAAAACAGTGTAATCCAATCCCTATATATATATATATAGAGAGTGAGGCTATGGTGCTATGCATAGCACCAATGGCTAGTGTACTACGGCTCAATATGATACTTTTTAAAATCCTAACGGTCGATCCGACCGTTCAATGTGATATCCATATGAATATGTACCTGCAAACTAAATTTTATATTTTTTCGAATTTATTTACTATTTTTTCAGATAGGTAGAAAAATCAGTGTTTTTTGAAAATTCTGGACCATCAAAATTCTACCTATCTGAAAAAATAGTAAAAAAATTCGAAAAAATATAAAATTTAGTTTGCAAGTACATATTCATATGGTTATCACATTGAACAGTCGGATCGACCATTAGGATTTTAAAAAGTACCATATTGAGCCGTAGTACACTAGCCATCCGTGCTATGCATAGCACCGTAGCCTCACTCATATATATATATATATATATATATATAGGCACTTGTTTAACTATTGATAAACATGAGATGTTTAATATTTCATTTTATTGTTTTATATATATGTATGCTTTATGTTATTTTTATAGAAAAGATTTAGTTTCATAAGTATTTAAAATTGATAAGATTATTTTATATATGAATATAGCAAATATTATTAAGCAGGAAATTATTATTAATTTAAAATTAATAATAGAAGTCATAAAGTATTAAAATAGGAGTAGAACTAGGGTGCTCTTAAGCTCACCAAGACCTTGGTGAACTTACATCCAAAACCTATTTTAACGACTTCAAACAACGAATCCAAACAGTTGAAACTGATCTACTTCATAAATGATACATTTATATATTAAATTTGTAAACTTTCGACTTAATTGAGTATAAAGTCAAGCGGTAAAAAAAAAAAAAGTTTATAAGTTAATTTCAATTCGTTCAATTTTCCATAATTTTTTTACAGCTTGGCTTTATACTAAATTAATTAAAATAATTATAAATTTGACATGTAAACGCATCACTCTTGGAGTAAATCGGTTCCAACGGTTTGGATTTACATTGTTTCAAATCATTTTGGTAAGTTTAATTTGGAGGTAAGCTCACCAAAGGACATGGTGAGCTTAAGAGCACCTTCTACTCTTAAAATATATAAACATATATAAACATTAATTAAGTTAAATTATCAAGGGTATTCCGGTCATTTCATAAATAAAATAAAATAGTAAATATATAGTAATTTAACTACCGAAGATAATTGTCATCAATTGCATAATTCGGGAGCAAGCTTGTGACAATCCAAAAGTTTCGAAGCCCTTGTTTAAGACCGTTAATTAGAAAAAAAAAAAAAAAATCAAGTTTGTAGGACGAAATTTTAAACTCAACCCTTATTATTGCCGGATTTGTAGCGTGCCAGAAAAAAATAATTAGATTAATAAATATGTGAAAAGAAGAGATTCCAAGGATATATAGGCAAATTAACCTTTGATTATGGAGTGACCCAGCATGTGGTGGGCTCCAGAGTGGGTGGGTAGTCAAGTCAATTCCCTCATACTGGCTAAGTCCATATCCCACACAGCCATGCTATAGTTCTACTTGGAGAGCTTATATTATCTTTTTCTTGTTAGTTGAAGAGAGCTTAGATTATCCATTGCAGCATGCTTGCAGTAGCCAAGAATGTGATTTGATTTTATCAATGAATCTTGTTACCTTCAACGCTACAACTTCTACTGAGTGGCATAGTGACACAATTCGCGATAAATTCGCGAATAATTCGTATTTTATTCGTTTTTTAAGATGTTTTCAAACCAAACACCGAATAAAACGCAAAAAAACGTATTATACGTTTTATTCACGAATATTTTCTTCATCTTTCCCTTCTTCTCTTTCTCTCTCTCTTATGGTGAGTTTGTGTGAGT